>QANY01001705.1:0-346055 GCA_003255025.1 Datisca glomerata
ATTGTCAGTTTATCAGTTGTTGTGAAACTGATATCTATCTAAGATCAGTTTGACAATAACTGACGGAGCTCAAGAGAGATTGACAGAGAAAAAATAGTTAATCACTCTTTAAGCTTCTCTTTATCAATACTGTCACGTGATTTAATAACACCGTTTAATGGATAAAAATCCACATCCTCTTTAACAAAAAGTCTTAGATGGAACCCCACAAATGGTAAAAGTCGGTCTTCCATAGACGAATAATGGGATCTATTAGTGGATTAATTATTTGTTAGTGGCATTTCTTTATGTACAGAAAAAAGTTGATGTAATAACTAATCAGTCAAAATGATTTCTATTTTCCACATGCAATGCAAGACATCACAATTTCCAATTTTTTTATAAACCCTAAACCTAGTAACTACCATGAAAGCGAGGATCTAAATATTGGTAAGTACTAGCCGCTAGTCCTGTACTATATATCTTTTCTGCATATAAAATATGTGAGACATAATTAAAACATTATCTATAGAAAGAATAATCAGCCGACAGTAATGAGAATTGAGAATAATAATAATAATAATAATAATAATAATAATAATAATAATAATAATAATAATAATAATAATAATAATNATAATAATAATAATAATAATAATTTATTACATTTAATTATGTTCTTTTTGGGAGATTCCATGCGCAAACACTAAGTTTATGGTTAATTGATATTACTCATTATCATTTAACTATTGAATATATTTTTCTTATTGCTAGTCATATGTGTAGAACGACCTTTTAGAGTAGACACAACATAAAAGATCTTTTAGAAGCACATAGTCCGCCGCACAGACAATTGGGGCATGGACATAAAGGTATTTGTGACATAATCAATAAGTCGATTCATTTTCAATTAAACCTTACTCTAACCTCTTTAGGAGTTACATATTATTATAATATATATAAAAGTGTAGAAGGTATGAGTTATTTATATATATGTCCTCTTTAGGAGTTACTACCCCTAGTTAATTTTTTAATATCTTATATTATCCTTACAATATATTTACTATTCTAATTATTCATATGAAATATTTTTTAAGTATTTTATATTTACCGTACCAATTATTTATATGAACTGTTTTTAGCTATATTATTTAAATTATCATTTTTAAAGACGTTTTCTCCTCATTAATAATCTAAAATGTTAAAAGGCTAATTATGAGCAAAAAGTAAATCTTATACCAAATACTTCCTTGTTGCATTTTTATTAATCTAACGAAAATTGCAAACAAAAGTGAAAAAGAAAAACTCATTGAACGGACGGAATCTAAAAACTCTATAAATAGCTACTTATCTGCAATTTTTATTTTTTAAATTAACCTCACATCAAAATACGTATATTAAAAAAATAAGTTTACATATTATAATAATATTTTTAAAACTTTATATCTGTGTGCAATGCACGTTTTAAAAATTAGTATGTAAAAAATAAAATCACTAATATAGATGACAAAGGACATACACATAAATTTGTGTTCATATATATAAATATTAGGCACATAGTCTGATGTGCTACATCACTGTTCTTAATTTTATTCAAATTTTCAATGCTGACATGCTAATTTTATTTAATTGGGTAGCGTCTTAATTTGCTAAATAATTTTTATTCTAAAATTTGTCGGGCCATTTTATTAAAAAAATTATCATATTATGAATTTACTTAGACGTGTACCATTTATCGTGCTTCGAGTCTACTGTTTGGCTCATTGGACAATGAAAATTTTCTTGTCACGATTTCAAACAAAATTATTTTAATGCTTTTTTTAGTCTAACAAGTTTTCGTTTCAATAATATAAGGTAATTAATTAATTGATTAAAGTGGTATAGGTATAAATTAAGGTTCTTTAAGTGAATTTGGAGATTTGATGTAAGGAACAAGGAGTCAAGAAGCTGACATATCTTGGCCGTTAGCTTAATTAGCACTTAGAACCATTAAACATATTATTTAAATTAAGGTTTAAGTAATTTAATAAATGTAACAAATCAAATTAAACACTGTCATTGGAATCAGAAAATCCCACGAATCATTTTGATTCTTTTTGATCCTCGTCAAGTACTTAGTTTTATTTGGGGGGTTAAGGTGATGTCTTTTAGATGTGATTTTCCGTTAGGGTTGGTACAAAATTCAGGGCCAAGCATGTGACACACCGTCACTTAATTATTCCATATTTACTATGAAACCCAAATTATTATATGAGAAAAACAAAATTTTATAATAGAACTGGTATTATACAAAGATAAATCTTAGCTTCGAAATTTGACTATATTCTCAGTATATTTTAATTAGAACATAACTTTAAAATTAGGCCACATTACTTGACATATTTTTATTAGGACATACCTCACATGCAGAGGAATGATGATTCTTTTGAGAATGTGATGTGCGGATTTGTGAAGGCTTTGATATATATCGCATACATGCATGTTACATGTATTTTTTCTTTTAAGTATGCGTATGCTTTGTTTTTATTTTTCTTGTTGGCTCTTTTATTGGATTTTACTAGTTAAAAAAACATATTTCGCACGTTGTAATTTAAAATATACATATAATTTAAAATTAATATTAATGTCAAAATAAACACACTATTTTTAAAAATAATTCTAAATCTAAATTATAAGTAAAATAATCGTAATAGTCATTACATTAACTTGTTTATAAAGTGTTAGAATTTTACTATATAACATTGTTATTTGAGATATAAGGAGATGAAATTCATAAATTTTTCAAATTCTATCATAAAAAGATCAATTATTTTATTCAAAAATATTTATCTCAATTAATTTATATAAAATTTCATGTTCCAATAACATAAATATTGTCTAATATTCAAGTTTATAGGTTTCTAATAAATAAACTATCGTTGACTTAAAAATAATCAAAACTTATCATGTGAACACTTGTGTTTTATTTGCATAATCTCATAAAAAATATTTAGTTTCACAAACTATTTTTAAGAAATTATTATTGAATAGAAAATAATAGTTTCCACTATATGAATGATTTTAAATGAGAATATTTGTGAAAATTCTAAAATGTACTGTACTTTAAGGAGGTTTGAAGGATAAAATTGTGAATCAAAAGTTTCTCCTACTTAAGTCCCTTTTAATATATTAAGATTGTATTTATTTTACTATATGGATACTATCTGTGAGTTTTTCAGCATATGATTGTTAAACGATATTTTTCTCCTTAACTTAGTCCGCTTTATAAAAAATGAATGTGACATGTCTAATCATGCTCTTCTGACTATTAACTCGAACTTGTTAAAGGATTAGTTTAAAATGACTGTCTAGCTAACGAAAATTAAGTAGTTAGATGAATTGGCCTGACTAAGTACGGTTATATGGGTATATCTTATTCTTAGATATATCATCAGTTGCAAACTGAAGAAACATAGGAGATAAAGACTCTATAAAATTGAGTAATAATCTTTTTCATTCGATCAATAATCATATTTTTTACATGCAAGTATTTATAGTTTTCTAAAATAGTTTACACTCAACTAACTTTTGAGTAAAAAATTTAGTTACAAGCTAACTGAATGACATTTAGTTACATGCTAATTGCATGGCCACTGATTTATGATTCCACAGGCCAAATTTACAATCCCACGTGATTGTAAACGAGCTATTGAAAATGACTCAGGTAGTCGGCTAATATCCTTATCATCCCCCTCAAGCTAAAGGGGAAGTCTTCCTCTTGAAGATTGTCCTTGAGGTATTGGAAATGAGCTATTCGAACCGCCATAGTTGGAATATCAGTCATTTATCATGAGATGCGACAAATTGCACTTCAAGATATTTATTAGAACTTTGTCATGAACAAAGCGTAAGTCGATTTTCAAGTGTTTAGTCTGAACATGGAGGACAAGATTTGTTGCTAAAGAGGAAGCATTCATGTTATCACACCATACAAGTGGAAACCTGGGTAACTAAATGAGTAGCTTAGTGAGTAATGGTTGAATCCATGCTAGTTCTACAGCGGCATCAGATTGTCCACGGTACTCACTCTTTTTGCTAAATCGAGAAACAATGTGCTACTTCTTAGAAGACAATGAGATAATAGAATTGACTATGACTCTAGTGAATCATTGGTCATCTGATTTCAATGCTAGTCTACATTATAATATGATTTCAGTGTAAGAGTTGAAGCTAACCTTATTATAATTTCATCATAAAGAGAACCTTTAAGATATCTTAGTAAGAGCTTTAAAGCTTGCCAGTAGACGATAATAGGTCGTTGAACAAATTGGCTCAACTTACTTATAACAAATGTCACACCAGTCTAGTTAGCATTAAGTATTGCAATGCTCCCAAAGTGCTTCTATATAAAGTGACATAAAAAAACATCTTAGTGGAATGATGATGAAGTTTCATAGAAACATTAGTAGTAGAACAAGATTTTGATGTTGACATGTAGATCGATGAAGTAGTTAAGTATGATAACTAGATTGAGTTAGATATAGACCATTTTGATATCGATAGACTTCCACGTCAAGAAAGTGATGAACGTGGCCAAGGTTTTTTTTTTAGCAAAAATCGTATAGACATCATGAATAAGTTGTCGTATCTGATCACCATCATTGCAAGTTACTAGTATGCCATCCACTTAGACTAAAAAATGAGAATATAATGTTTTAACTTGTACGCAAATAAAGAGGAGTATGATACTGTGTTTTGGAAACCTCACTACAATAATGTACCATGAATTCTGTCATAGCATACTCTATGAGCTTGTTCAAGGCCATAAAAGGGTTTCTTTAGTCTCCTCATGATGAAGATGAGAATTTTCTACGTGTTCATCAGGTTACTTCATGAAACATATTCTCCAAGAATGCCATCAAGAAAGACATTATTTACAACTGCTTGATGGACCTCTTAGTTGAAAGATGTTGCCAAAGTTAATACAACTTTAACTAAGTAGGTTTCACAAATGGAGAATATGTTTAGGTATGGTCAAGCCCAAAGGTTTGGTGAAACCCTTTGGTAATTAGCCTTGCCTTACGTCTCTACGCACTCCCATCAATATTCAATTTTAGTTTGAAAAATTTAATTCCCACTAGATTTATGGTTGGGTAATATTGTACTAATTCTAAGGTCTGGTTCTACATTAGATCTTTATATCCAATACTCTTTGCTTGCTTCCACTTAGGATCAGGCAAGGCTTGGTTCACTATAGAAAGTTTGGACAAGGGGAAATTAGTTAACGTGGTGTGTATGGAGGTGAGAAAGACCTTTGGTTTGAGAAAGATTATTTTGGATCTAGTGACTATAGGATGAGGAAATAAGTAGAGTAGGTAATGTAATTGTGTCGTAGGGTCAGGTCAATTATTGGATAAAGGAGACTATGACATTGAAGAAGAATTAGAAGATGAAACAAATGAGACTTGTATTATTGGAACTGAAGTATTAGACCTTGATAAATTTGGAGAAACAATATTATTATGAAAGTCGAGGGAAGATGAGAAGTTACCTGAAAGAGGTATTTGTTCAGATGAAGACTGAAGTAACTCTATGAGTTGTTATTTTGAGTTAGGAGTAGTAATTGGTTCAAGACACTAACATGGATTAAATTGAAAGTTGACACATGAACATGAAGTGAATGGAGTAAATTTTGTGCTAGGTAAATAAAACTTAGCTACAAATGGAAACTATGCATACATGAAATACGACATTAATGGTTGTATAAACTCGACTAGATGGATGAAGACACAAATATCCTTTGTGAGTCACAAGAGTATCTAATGAACATACACATGTAAAACTAAATTGTAGTTTATTTTGATTATAGTAGGGGTGTTCAAAAATAAATCGAACTGGTCGAACCAAACCGAAAAAGGTCGGTTTGGTTGGTTCTTTATGTGTCTTCGGTTTGGGAAAATTACCGAACAGAAGTTTCGGTTCGGTTCAGATTTTTGATGGTTTTCAAATGGAATCAAACCGAAATATTAAATTTATATAATTTTTTATTTTTTATATATAATTTTTTATAAAATCGAACCGAACCGAAGTAAAACTTTAATTTTATATTTGTTTTTCAATAATATCATTTTAAAATTATTTTTAATTAATGAAACCGAACCAAACCAAACTAAAAACTCACGGGTCGGTTCGGTTCTTTAGAATTCACGATTTGGTTCGGTTTTATCGCCGAACTGAAATTTTGGTTCGGTTTAATTTTTTAGCAAAAAAATAGACTGAACCGAACCGTGAACACCCCTAGATTACATGGTCTTAAGTAAGGATAACATGCGATTCCAATGGTTTTAAGGAAAATATAATTAGAAAGTCTGCCATCCATAGTCATAGGAAAGTGCATCAACTCATAGAGAAACTTCATTAAGCTTCATTCTAAGTCGTACCCTTTTGGCTTAACAATACAAACATTTGAGTGAAATCCAATAAATATTGATTTATCTTTGGTTAATTGTGATACACTAATGAGATTCTTTTTTAGAACTCTAAGCATTGGCTTTAATTTTAAGATCATAGATCCATGTGGAACATGTAAGAATTACGAACCAATATGACTTATTTGAAGTGTCTTACCATACCCTGCTATAAAATTCTCGTTACCATTGTAATCATATGCAATATGGAAGTTGATGAGATAAGTAGAAATATGATTTCTCCCAACATTTTCTATGCATCAAGAATGGTCATTTTTCATTTCTAAAGTTGCAACCATAGCAGATGGAGTAAAATTTTGATTGTGAGAATTTCGATATTCACCTGAAGAGAAGGTAAAGTTTTGAGTTTGATTATAACCTTTATCATATTCATAGTAACATGTAAATAACCCATGACCGATTCTTCCATAGACTTGTTAGATTAACTTATTACCAAATCTACCTCCTCTATCACTCCTCCCACCATTTGAATCTCCACGAAAACCTTGATTTGAATTGAATCCTCTGCCTCAACCAAAATTGTCATACAGAACACCCAAAAATGGTGGGGCATAAAAATGCATTTTAGATCAAATTAAAATTTCCAAATCACACAAAAAATAAACAAGGCCATTTACCTACTACTTTTTTTAGCTAAACAATAACTTAGTACTCTAAAAGCGGTCTATAATTTAGAATTTCTAATTTTTTTGGTAGTGTGCCCTGCCCGTCTCCCTTGTTTTCCTTTTCCTTTTCTTACATTTTTAATATATTTCAACTATTGTAGCTTTCTTTATTTTAGAATCTAGTAATTTCATAGAATAACAAATTATGGTAAACACAAACTTCAATGCATGAATCTAACTTGGAAATTAAACTAACAATTAAATTCAAATTATGGTAAACACAATTTTTTTTATGATTCTGATTTCATTCCCATTCCAATTCTGATTCTTTGAAGTGAACCAAACATCTCCATAGTTCTTAATTTTAAAGATGGTTCTATATTGATTTATCTATGCATATATTTATATCCTTTCTGTGATTTTTCATGGCAAATTATTCGTATACAAAAATTGATTTAGAGTTAAAAATAACATTTGTCTTGAATGCTACACTTACTTATGGATTGTGCTTTAACACAATATCGATATCTTTTTGTAATGAATAATATAAAAAATGACAAGACAATCAAATGATGTTAAATTGGAAAAAGAAATCAAAACTTAGAGAAATAACTTCAATAATAAAAGTTTTATAATTAAGTAATAATATGAATATTTTATGATTTTACTATAATTATATTGGTTCAAATAACACTATTTAAAGTTTATAAGTTTATGCACTATTTTAGGAGTTGAAAGTTTACATATATGTAGTGTCCCTCTAAAAAAATTCATGGATTTGCAACAACATTATTATGTTACAGAAAAGAAAGAATATATCCCAGAGGTATAGCGAAAGAGAAAATGGGGGAGACATCGTAGACTTCTTGTCTGCATAGGTCTTAATTAGCATTTCCAATCATTCATGCATGCAACCAAATAAAGGCACCTATCAGCCTTAAAAATACCAAAATATGGGACAAAAGAATAAAAGTTGGTGGGAAAGCCAAGAATTAGATAGTGACACTCTAATAATATTGAAGTCATATACTAATACCACAAGTAAGTATTGTCTCTAAACACTATTGGAATACTTTTATTTGAAAACCAACATTTTTTTTATACTTGAAAATACTTTGTAGAATACATAAAGTTGTATAATAACTAAACAGCAATACTATTAAACTAATTGTGTTAGCAGAGCTAATAAAGTAGATAAATCAAATATAACAATTTAGTCAATATATTTTATCATATAATTGTTATATATTATATAAGTCCCACATGAAATGATTCAACCATACATAACACAAATACTAGTATAACAATTCATTGTAGATACTTAATTAAATAAGATCTCATGTCAGCAATTAATTGGAAGTTAATTGGATTTTGATATATGTGTGTTTTGATAGCTAAAGGTTGTTTGTTTCTATTGAGAAAAAGACATTTAGAGGCCAACATTCCTCTTTAGAAAATGATTTTTAGTCAAATAAAGTTGTAATTAAATTCACAGTCTTTTCCCTACCTTCACTCTTTTTTCAACAAAGGCTGCTTTTTATATCTTCAAAAACCAACCTATCTATAATCTATCATAGAATCATCGCCATCTTTTACTTTTTTTTTAATCGTTAAAAGCACGTTTTTTTTTACTTTTGATTCTATTCGTTCATTCATCTCTTAACAATAACTAGTGAATTACATAAATTAAAAGGTGAATTTCAATAAAATTCCTTGACCTTTACTATGTTTGAACTATACATCTATCCATTTTAATTCACATTTTCCTCAAACAACATTCAACTTTCATCATCAATCAAAAAGACCATTATCCATCTAAAATTCACGGGCACTTGCAACCCAAACTCATCCACACACACCATGAGCTTAAGCTCACCACTCTTCTCAGGCCACCTATAAGACTAGCGCTAATGATATTACAACCATGAACATAAACCAGAAATCAATGCTCCCATTGAACCATCGTATCTATATTCGTTAGAATTCTGATTCATAGAATCCGGTTAGATTTCATTGAAATGTACTGTTATAAGAATGAAAGAAACTATTATGATACTTGCTTTTAACTTCTAACAAGTTGTTCCTTACTCCAAAGAGCAATGATGAGCCCCGAGAAACGCTTTAGCTTCACTCATGCACCTAATCTATGTTCTGCAAAAGATTTGAAAACCCAAACTCCGACAGTCGCGAATCAACACCATGAAGAAAACCTAAGCTACGCTCAAACCAAAACCATCAACATCAGACATAGCAAAACGCAAATCCAAAGCCAAGCCTCCAACTTTGGAAGCAAATCCAACAAAATGGTGAGATACAACTTCTAGACCTAGAAAACCCGATTGTGCAGGTGTAGCTTGATCTTGGTTCATTGTTGTTTTCCTCATCTCGGATATAGTTGTGTGGCAATTTTAGAGCGTGATTTGTGTTAGTGACACTCATAGGTGCCCGGATATCTCTTTGATAATTTAAATCATGATATGGATAATGCCATTGTCATTCCAGCCGAGTCAAAGTTTAGATGGTAAGTGAGTTACACATAACGAACTTCAGATTGTCGTCCATGAACTCTATTTAATTTTTGTACTTTTAAATATATTTTCTTGCTTGCATATCAGTGTATGTCTATTAACTTCGCCTGATTCTTAGAATTATTTATTTGTATATATGTTAGGATTTGATGTTATAATCAGTTTTGGTTGAAATGATATTTACATTTCAATATATTTACATACATATATATAGTAGTATTTTATTTAGATAATCAAGACTTATCACATAACTTAAAATCTAACCGTTTAATATCTTTATTATATTCATACCGTGATGGTATCATAGAACTTTTCATACACGGGATGATGGTTGAAAAAGAAGCGAGAGATTGTTGTATAACTGAAAAGATTCAATAGATCACTTTAGTCCACGAAAATATGTTGTGAACTTTTTCAGCCAACTTCTTTATGTTCAAATTTCTCATCCCCACTTTCCCAACACTACCCTTACCTTCTTCGCAACAATCACCAAAAACAGTTTTTCCTCATTGGGCCCACATAATAACAACTACAATTGTAACTCTATCACCACCCTACACGTGGACGGGTCGGATCTACCCGCACGTGTAACGGATGGCCCTATGATTACGCATAGTGAAAACGAAAAAGAAAGTATAGAAAGAAAAGCGATTCAAACAGTTTCCCGAGAAACAAACAAAACCTAATTGCATGACAGAAAAGCAAACTGAAAGCGAGAGAGAGAGAGAGAGAGAGAGAGAGAGAGAGAGAGAGAGAGAGAGAGAGAGTAGAGAGAGAAGAACCAAAAAGAAGAGGATGAGCAAAAAGTAACGAGTAATGACAAAAACGAATGCACTAAAAGCGAGTCTGGGCTGACTGACTGACTGCCAGATTTAACTTTATATATTACGTACGGTTTAGAAAGAAAATTAAAATAAAGAAAGAAAGGAGGAAGCAAAGCGAGTAAAGCTGAGAGTTGTTGAAACCGAAACTGAAACACAAAAACCGTTGTCTGTCACAGCGACTCTGAAAACCCGCGTGTGCACATCATATTTTATTATTTTACTTGAAACGAAAGGTAACGTACTCTAATGTAACGATTCCTTTCCTTCCCATTTTTTTTTGCAAACATAATTTTTATCACTTTATTTGTATTGTTTGGTACACTTTTACTTTTTTCTTTTCTTTTTCCTATCTTTGGCTCTGTTACATGGATTATGGCAATCAAATCTCTTTTGATATGATTATTTTTCTTTGTCATAAGCTACTTTTTCCATTTAATTTCCTTCCTAGTTTTTATTTTTGTAATTGAAGTTTTTCTTGTTTTTCTTAAACGTCAAAGTTAATGAATAAACTATGAATTTGGTCGTGATCACCCTACAAACCCATCTTCAATTTAATTTTTATATTTCATTTTTTATTGTCAAAGAATAAGTAGAAGTTCCTAAACGATCAAATCTCACTAACTTGTCCATTTCTTTTAATTTGGTGTCATACTTTTGGTTTCGCTTTAATGCAATCATTTCATGAACTGTACTTAATAAACGTGTTAATGCAACAAAAAAATTATAGAATATATCATTTTTGACAATTATTTATTAGATTCTATACTTGTATAAATGACTTTATACGTTTACATAAATTGAGAAATATGTATGTTAATTGGTCGAAGAAGAGAGATGTTTATTGTGGTCATATAGACACATTCTTTCACTTGCCCATAAGATTCACGTGGAGCACAAAAAATCTTTTAAGCATAACACACTTCTCTTTTTTACAAATGCATAACAGACTAATTGTAAAAATGGTTAGTAGAAACTGTAATCTTGAAAGTGAGACACGAGAAAAAGAACGAATCTTGAAGAGAAGATTCAACCATGTTAATTACATTACAATGATAGTTCAATATATATAAGAAAGAGGAAGCCCATAACTTTGAAATTGATTGCCAACTGATAGCTTGATACACTTTACTACTATTTCTAACAAAAAGTTTATCCTAATGCACTATATGGACACTGAGATGAATATATCAGTTGTAAGTATTCTATCATCAATCATGCTCCATAAAATTGATGTTTACCAATGGAAGAATCAGTTTGTCCCTGAGAGAAAGAATCTGAATAGAGGATAAGGCTTTAGTAAAGATGTGAGCTAGCTGATCTTGAGAAAATATGTATACACCTAAACACTAAAACCTTTTGGATCATCTTTTCATGAATAAAGTGAAAATCTATTTTAACATGCTTAATTCGAGCATGAAAGATAGGATTAGAGGTAAGGGCAAGTGCTGAAACATTATCACACCATAGTTGGGGTGGCGTAGGCAAGGAAGCATGTAATTCTTTGAGAAGCTATCTTATCCATGATATTTTATGGCTAGTCTGCGCTCTTTGGACTTTTAAAACATAGCGAACTGAAACATCTGAGTAGCTAAAGGAAGGGAAATCAACCAAGACCCCGATAATAGTGGCAAGCGAGAACGGATTGAGGGTTTGAAGAAAAACAAAGACGAAGCTTCATTCCTTAGCAAAGTGTTCACTTCTTTTTCGCCAGGTTTCATTTAATATGTTGTGGATTAGATGATGAGAAAACTAGCAAGCCCTTTGACTTTCTATTATATTAGTCAATGGCACAATGAACTGTAATTGTAAAAAGGTTGGAAAATATGGCTAAAGAAGGTGAGAGCCATGGAGATTTATTCCAACGGTTCGATCCTTCCTAGTAAAATGCGGTGTGTATGAATTCTGATTGCTTTTATACGAGAACGAGGGACCACCCTCTAAGCTTAAGTATTACTCAATGACAAATAGTATATAAATACTGTGAGGGAAAGGTGAAAAGAACCATATTTAGGGAGTGCAATAGAGAACCTGATATCCGACACAGTTTTGTTAACAAGAGCTCGATACTTAGCTTCTATAGTGGATCTAGAGTCTGTAGACTGTTTCTTTCCAAACCAAGATAATTGATTAGAGCATAGGAACCCAATATAACCTGAGGCAAACTTTCTATCAACTATATCACCTGCCTAATCTGCACCACAGTGTACATTGAGGCAGATTGTTCCCTATTTAAAGAGAATACCATGATCTGAAGTCCCCTTTAGATACCTCAGGATCCTCTTCACATCAGAGAGATGTGTAGTGTTAGGTGAATTTATAAACTGAAACACTTTGTTGACTGCAAGGTGATGTTAGGTCTAGTGAAGGTCAAATACTTAATGCATCTTACCAGGGTTCTGAAATGAGTTGTTTCCAATCAAACAATAGCACTTGAGTTATAAAAGTTGGTTTTAGGTGATAGTGGGGTCTTGCAAGGTTTAGCGTTAGTAAGGCCATCTTTGGTAAATATATTTTGAATGTACTTCTGTTGATGAATGAAAATTCATGTTTGTGACTGATGTATCGATAAACTAAAAAGGTATCTGGATGATCCCAAATCTGACATGTCAAATTTTATCTTTAATTTAGAAATCAATGTTTAAACAAAGCTAGAATGTGATCCTGTTATAACTATATCACCCTCATATAATAGGAGATATGTGATAGAAGAAGTGTTGTAGCATAGAAAAAAAGAATGATTATCATTAGAGGATACAAAACTCATTGTAAGCAAATGAGTTGTAAATATGTCAAACCATGCTCCATGAGCCTATTTAAGGCCATCGAGGGATTTCTGTAGTTTTCATACATAATTAGGGTGTGTAGGGTCTATAAAGACTTAAGGTTGAAATATATATACATCTTCTTGAAGATGACCATGTAAAAAAGACATTATTTTCATCAAGTTGATGTAAAGACCATGAATTTTGAATTGCCAAAGACAAAATAAACCTCATAGTTGTAGACTTAACAACTGAACTAAAGGTTTCAATATAGTTTAACCTTAGATGTAAGTGAAAAACCTTAACAACCAACCTTGGGCTTATACCTTGTAATGGAACCATCTGTATTATATGTTAGCCTGTACACCTACTTGCAACCAATAAATTTTTATGAGGAGGTAAAGGGGTAAGAGACTAAGTACGCCATGTTGTTGAAGAGCGTTAAAATTTCTTCAGCCATTACTTTCCTCCAGGGAGAGGACTTTGCAGCACCAAAATATGAAGTAGGCTTAGTTTCCTTACATGGTAGTGTCACTACAAGAGAAAGAGCTTGTAATGACCGCAGGCTATCCCGATCTTGGGCTCCCTCAATGGGGTCTTCTCCCTCACGAGCTTTCCACACGCGCTGTACATAATGGACTTCCCACCCCTAAAAGTGGGTTTCATGCCTTTCACCACACTCAATCCCAGTACCTCCAAGCTAAGTACTAGAATCCATGAGTGTGAGTACTGGGCTACTTAGCTCAATTTGTACTCACACTCATGGATTTTAATACTTAGCCTGGAGGTACTGGGATCGAGTGTGGGGAAAGGCATGAAACCCACCCAGGGGTGGGAAGTCCATGATGTACGGCACGTGTGAACAGCCTGTGAAGGAGAAGGCTCCGTCGAGGGAGCCCAAGATCTGGATAGCCTGTGGTCATTACAAATCTAGATATACTTTCTTCTTAGATATCCCTGACTTAGACCTGGTTATCATCGGATGATCATTTATTAAAACATGAAGATGATTAATAGTAGTAGCAGTAGGTAATGTAGAAGTAACACCTGATTATAGTAAAGAAGATTGAGATGATGAAGAGAAAGGTAAAATCAATGGAGATTGATGAAATATGTATAAAAGATTATATTTAGGATAATGAAGCTGAGGTGGAGGTTGGTTGAGTATTAGAGATGTTAGATAGTTGAGCAGAAGAAGTAGGTAGAGTAGTGCTAGGAAGCTAAGTATTAGATTGAGATAAAATAATAGAATTAGGAGGACAGTATACATTATTTTACAATGATTAACCATAGTTATTATTCATGTCACTTGAGACAATATTAGCAAATGGAAAAGTATAGTCATAAAAAACAACATGTCTAGAAGTAGGTATAGTAACATATTCATGATTATAATAGATATAGCCCTTAGAGTGAAGAAAATATCCTAAAAAAATATGTTGTGAGGACTTAGGTTGAAGATTGTGTACTTTAGTGCATGGATAGCATGCACATCCAAAGACTTTTATACTAGTATAATTAGAAAGATGACCAAACGGTTATTCAAAAAGACTCTTATTATCATGAGAAATAAATGGTAGCATATTTATGAGAAAAGTCGCAACGGAGAAGGCATGATATCAAAATATTAATGGCATAGATGCTTTAATCATGAGCATCAAGGCTATTTCAACAATCTGTTTGTTCTTTCTTTTCGCTATACCATTTTATTCTAGTGTATACGGACATGACAGTTGATGGAGAATGCCTTTTGTAGAAAGAAATTGATCAAGAACTTTGCTTGTGTATTCTCCACCACAATCAGTCCTAAAAATCTTAAGTCTAGTGAAGTTTTCAATGAAAGGTAACAATCTCTTAAAGATAGAGGAGACTTTTAAATTTTGAATCATATAAAAATTCCATGTATATTTAGTTGTGTTATCAATAAAAGATACATAATATTTGTAGCCTTCAATAGATGATGCAGAGTATCGGCCCTAAACATCACTTTGTAAAAGTTCTAAAGGAGAATACGTAACTATCCTAGATGAAGTAAAAGGTAATATGTTCATCTTTTCTTGAAATACGACTAGTATGTACACATAGAAAATAAAGAGGTTTAGCATATCTATTTATAACAAAATGTAAGATCTCATTAGAAGGGTGCCCTAGTCTAGCATGTCATAGGCATTTTGAGACTTTGCTCCCAAGATATGCCGTAAAAGGTATATGAGAGTGTGAAAAAGTTGACACAGAGCTTGAGCTGGATGATGTGAGAGTAGTAGGTATTGGATAAAGTCAATTTCACTAGGAACTATAAAGAGAATATTACTTATTTATTTATCTTAAATAAGGAAATGGTTATCATGAAAGGTGAATGTGCAATTATTATCAACACAACACTTATGCACACGAAGGAAATTAGAAGTGATTTTCGGAACACATAAGATTTTGTTAAGAGAGAAAGTACGGTATTTGGTAGGAAGTTTACAACTACCGGTGTGAGATATGTCAAGAGGTTGACCATTTCATGCTGTAATTAAATCTTCACTATTATACGTTTCAATAAGTGATAAATTTGAGAGCTTTAAAGTGATGTGAGATTTGCATCCAATATCAGACAACCAAGTTGTAGAACTTTGTACTGAGGTTTGAAGTCTGAATGTAGAGACCATAGTGGCCATTGTAGGAGGATGCCTTTACTGCAAAGAGAAATCCATGCGGTGATAGTAATATAATGCACTATGCCCAGGCTTGTTGCATATTTAACAAGTTGGTCTATGCATCCCATTGGTATCAGGAGGCTCCAAAAATTCCTGCAGCATTGTTAGTAGGAGGTATAACAAAG
Organism: Datisca glomerata; assembly: GCA_003255025.1. Classification (NCBI taxonomy): domain Eukaryota; kingdom Viridiplantae; phylum Streptophyta; class Magnoliopsida; order Cucurbitales; family Datiscaceae; genus Datisca; species Datisca glomerata. Next base: position 15,993 of record QANY01001705.1, read on the forward strand.
CCTGAACTAGGACCTCTACCTTTGTTATAGAAGTTTCTTACGGTGTTAAATCTTCCACAACCTATGCTGGAATAATCCTTGCCTCTACCTTTATTGTAATTGCCTCCTATATTAAAATTTGCAGTCATTGCCATTGACTAAAAATAAACTTGTGGTTCTTGTTTCTTTTTGTTAAGGATTGCCCTTCTGCCTTCACTAAGGCATATAGTTCTTAAAGTTTCAGACTTGGTTCTAATAGAAGTTTTAAAAGTTGCATAATCTGAGGAAAGGTCATTCATAGTGTATAATAATATGTCTTTATCATCAGTTTTGACTGATACTGTTGCTAACTTATCTCTTAATTCTTTGATTCTCTGGACATATGAATCTACTGATTCATTGGCTTTTTTATTACAGATTGTAAATCTGATTTAGATGGTAGGATATTGGACTTGGTTAGGGAAGAAAAATGCCTTTCAAGAGAAGACCGCACCTCTTTTGAAGCCCGACTTCCTACAATAGATGACAAGGTAGAAGAAGAAAGTCTTACAATGATGAGTGCCATCAATGTTTGATCCTGTGAGACCTACATCTGGTATTTAGGATCAACTGTTGTTGTTGTCCCACCTTGTTCATTAACAACAAACTAAGACATGGCAATGATCCATCAATGTAGTCAAACAAGGAGTGTGCTTTCAAGATTGCTGAGATTTGATATTTTCAGAGAACATAGTTGTTGAAGTCTAAATTGATAGAAGCAAGGTTGCAAATGTTTGAAATATGAAAAATGGAAGGAAAATCAGACTGAGTTGCCCTTTGAATTAGACATTTATCTTCAATGGCTTTGATATCATATAGAAATGGTAAGTAGAAACTATAATCTTGAGAGTGAGAGAGGAGAAGAAGGAATCTTGAAGAGAGGACTGAATCTTGATTATTATTCATTCATGGTTGATTACATTACAATGATAGTTCAATATGTATAAGAGATTAGACATTTATCTTCAATGGCTTTGATATCATATAGAAATGGTAAGTAGAAACTATAATCTTGAGAGTGAGAAAGGAGAAGATGAAGGAATCTTGAAGAGAGGACTGAATCTTGATTAGTATTCATTCATGGTTAATTACATTACAATGATAGTTCAATATGTATAAGAAATTAGAGGAAGAGCATAACTTCGAAATTCAACTGATTGCCAACTGATAGCTCGATAAAGTTTACTAACTGTTAACAGAAAGTTTTCCAAATGCACTATATGCACTGAGTTGAACGTATCAGTCATAAGTATTCTATCATCTATCCGAATAAACCTAATAAGTTGTGTTCATAAATGAAAGGCATTGGTAAATGTATACATGAGCATGCTAAAAAGATTTAAATCTTCTTCGAAATTAAAAATGTGATTATTGCAAGTACATGCTGATGCACACAACCGGTTCTTGCTTATATATTTTAAAAAATTATATATTTGTTGAACCATTTAATTTTACAAATTGTTTCTCACCCAAGAGTGGTCAAAGTGTTGTCAAACACTTCAAATCTAGCAAAACATTTTTACAATTTGAATGAAATGAATAAAAAATATCAATATAAGAGGGGTCAAAATATGTTGATAAAGAATATATCTATTCATGAAACCATAATTATATACTAAATAATTAATGATAATTATTACACTACTGTAATATACAGAAATTGCAGAATTAACTACAAGTTAAATATTTAAATGTCTAAATTGCAACAATAATTATAATAAATAATTAATGATAATTACTAAGAATTATTTCACAACATTTCATAATTACATATATGATAAACATTATAAACTATATGATAAACTATATGTTTAACTAAAAATATATTTGATACTTATCTAATTAACAAAAGTTTTCTAACGGATGAACTAGTGGTTTGTATATGTGACTTAGAGTTTATATATATTCCCTCAAGTTATGTCAAACTACAACTAACGTTAAAATATTTCTAACATCGTATGATTGGAAATTAAATTTCGATGTTTCCATAAATATATAACCAAACTTTCTCTTTGTAACCCAAGTGATTCATAAATTTCTCGTCATAAAATATTAATATAATAAACAAAGTGATTATGATGAGGGGAGTGATTGGCGTGCATGGTATGCCATGGCAAAGAATCATCCCAAGTAAAGGAAGAAATGAGTGATGCATATGCATATGAAGTGAAGAATGATGATGAAGGTACTGATGCGTAAATAAAGCTAATAAAAGGGGAAACAAATGAATTTGCTGTCTCCCATAAGAGAAGCAATTATCTCTTTTGAACAGTCAAATAAGTTATGTAATATTATCCCCAAACATCTACCTTTGAACCCAAGCCGTCTCTTTCTAATCTGTTATCTTTCTCTCTCTCATGTTATCTGCTTATTCTCTCTTATAGCTCCTTTCTCGTGACCAATTTCTGCCCTTGCTCCATGCCTGTTTGTTAGTAAGGTTTCTAGTTTCCTTTTCTTGCAATCTACCTCAAATTAGTTGATAGTTTTTTTTAATATGGTGAAAAATTGTTTGAAAAACCATCATATAGTTGAAACCCACATTTTCTTCATACATGTGGATTCTTGCTTGACGATAATTTTTTGCTTGAAGTTAGCCTTCTGTTGAATATATACGAAGGACTTTGATAGAGCGTTTAACTAACTTTAAGTGTTCAACACATGTTAGAGGTCAATGTGAAATCCAATGATAATTGGAGGTAGAAACAAGATGCAACATAGAGTATTTACAGTAATGGGTAATGAAGATAATTCTCATTCGCACTGATTAAGGAGAGCTACAACGTATATATAGACAAGCATAAACACACTTAGCACTGGGATGTTTATATCATCAACATATACAAGGAAAAAAAATAGTTCTGGCAGGTTGATGTACTGCCTGTAATGATGATATCATCAACAAATGCAAGAAAAAAAACAATTCTAGCAAGTTAATGTAGCATGAAGAGTGAGGTCAGTTTCAACAAGATATCTATGCTTCCTCTCAGGCACACCATTTTGATGATGTGTGTGAGGACATTGGTGCTTAAAAAGAACCTCATATGACTCTAAGAAGGGAGCAAAAGATTTGTATCTCACCCCTCAATATGATTGAACACTTTTGATTTTACTGTCAAACTAAGTTTCTACAAACTTTTTAAAGATTTTGAACACGGGTAAAGCTTCTGACTTGAGCTTAAGGGGGTATATCCAGGTAAAATGAGTATGATCATCAATGAAGTGGATATAGTATTTGTAACCACATGAGGAAACGGGTGCAGGAACCTAGATGTCAGTGTGGATGAGCTCAAAAGGTTTGAATTTTCTGAATGGAGAGGGAAGATGGTGAAGTCTGTGGCTCTTACCTTGCTGACAAGCATGGTAGAGATGAGTGTAATCATTGTTATGGGGAAGTTTCATAAGATTTAGAATGTGTTTATGACTTTATGAGAAGGATGGCCAAGTTTCTGATGCCATGATGCAGTGTTATTGGACTTAAAAACATTCAAAATTTTTGAGACAGTAAATGGAGAAGTAGAAGCAATAAAAGTGCTAGGTAAAAGGGAGTTATATTCATTATTACTGATTGTTACATTCTCTAAGTTGCTACAAAACTTTCATGAAAAATGAGAAGTACAATTCGGCTTAATAGGAAGACCTAGGTTGCTACTGGAATGAAAAACACTAGGCTTAACAGTCTTAGACCTAGTAACAGAGAAGGAAGAAACATGTCTAGAACAAGTGTCATTATGCACAAACAGATTGCATGTCTTAGCTCCTTCCTGTTGCCTCCTAGGAAGGAATCGCTCATACATCCCATCTCTAAACTTTCATTTAAGAACAATGGTCCTTGAAAGTAGATCCTTCAAAGATAGATATATGAGTATAATTCAACTAGAATAGGATTATCTCTAGTAAGTTTACAAACACTTATAAGATTCTTTTTATTTTGGGAATTCTAAGGACTTAATTGAGTTGTAGAGGGTATAATTAGGCTTGTAGGGTATTCTTATCAATATAAGAGATAGTGAGTTGCTTACCATTACCCACTAAAATTGTGTCTGTTCCCTGATATTCATCGTTGATTATCATTTTTCCAAGGTCATTGGTCACATGGTGAGTAGTACCACTCAGCAAATCATGGACCTTCACTCCTAGTTTCTGATCTTGTAGCATCATGGTTTAGGTTATAGGTACTAACTTGAGAGGCTTGACCAAAGGCATAGTTAGTTAAGTGAGCTTGGGGAGAGGGTTGATGAGAGCTTTTCTTATATCTATACCAACAAGCTATGACAGAATGACCTGGTCTATTACAGACTTGACAAACCACTCAATTATTATTGAATTTTCCCTTTCTCCCCATTCTTTCCCCTCTATTGGGATTGGGTTTCCTATGTTGAAAACCAATGTTTACGTAATTAACACTGTTCCATTGCTGATTTTGAGTTTGGGTGGGATTAAACTTCTTATTCCTAGTGTTATTTTCAAGTAAGTGAGTTGTTGCTCTCATGCTTAACTCTTTTTCAGTCATGAATTTTTATAATCTAGCTTCATGTATTAATAGCATAGATTGTACCTCTACAACAATGAGATTGTCAGGCCTTGAATTTATATTTACAACCATAAGATCAAAATATGGTCTCAGTCCATCGAGGATGTGGAAAATAAGGTCCCGCTCACTGATGGGGTCTTTTGCATCAATGAGATTGTCACTTATGCTTCTCATAGCATCACAATAATCAGTGATTGACTTTTCATCCTTTGCAGTCTTGTGCAAAGAGATTTTGAGCTCTAGAAGCTTAAATTACATGACTGAGCCAAGTACATGATCACTCATCATGGACCTCAACCAACTGAGCAATAGCTGATCTTGTCTTAACCATGACATATTGTATGGGTTTATTGTACCATCTTCCAAGAGTCTGTTTGGCCTTGTTCAAGAATTGGTTATGAAATCGGTGAGATCGTGGCCAATAATTGTAGGGACCACTTGTGATTTCTACAAAATGTAGTTGCCTCTACCAAGTTTGATTGATAAGGTTAAGCGTAGGGTATTGGTAAAAGGATTCAGATCCACATTTTGGCGTTGTGAGCCTTTTGTGTAGTCCTTGTTTTGCGAGGAGCCTACTGGCGATGCCATGAGAGCTTAACCCGAACTCTGATACCAAGATAGAAGATGAAGTAGGGAGTATTTGCAGTAATGGTAATGAAGATAATTCTCATTCACACTGATTAAGGAGAGCTATATTATATATATAGACAAGCATAAACACACTTAACACTAGATGATTAGGAGCTAATTGTAACTAATTCACCTTACCATTGTCTCACAGTTGGAGACAATCCTAACAAACCTGACAGTAATGATGGAAGAATATTTACTGAGCTGGTAGGAGCACGTGAGAGTGAGAGAGTGCTAGGTGAGGTGGCTAAGAGAGAGAAGAGTCATGCAGGCCGAGCACGTCCACGAGAGGAGCCATGCACACTAAGCTGGCTCCTCCTCTTCAATCCTAACAGAGAAGGATGTATTTAACACAAACATATTAATGGAATATTTATACATTTTTAACTCAAATAAAAGTTCAATAAACAATATTATGTTATTATATCAAATGGCAAAAAGGTCCTTTCAGATAGAAATGGAAACGAAGAAGAAAATCATATAATTCTAAATGAGTAAAAAGGGTTATAAGATAGACGACAGTGATTAAACTCACACTATAGGTTGTGGTTCGAGTAACAATATTTCTTAAAATCTCATGAGATTGTAACTGTGGCAAAAAGAAAAGAATAGAGGTTTAAGTTATGTAACTAAAATTGTAATTTACTTAATAATACCCCTTTTAAAGTGAAAGGGAAAAAACGTTAAAGATTAAATTACCAGAATAATCCCTTACTTTTAGCATTTTGCGATTTGCATCACACCATATACACAATTTACTGGACAAATTTAATACTAGCTTGCATTAAATATTTTACAATTAAACCGTGCTACAAAAAGTTCTCGGATTTTAGCACCTATGCGCCATCATTTATACGTATATAGCTCCTTATTCAACATGTTTCTAATTAGTCTCTAATAAATTTTTAGATAAATTACACATACCTCCCCAGTGGTTTAATTATATTACACAGACATCCCTCTATATTCAATAATTACACAAACCTCCAATCACTTCACATTCTATAACAATTAGGTCCAATTTTTAACAATAGTTACGTTGATGTTGAAATGTCCAAAATACCCTTATCCGCAATTTAATTCAAATTATCACTACCTATGCAATTCAATACATAATAACTAAATAATACTAATTTAATCTAGATATATCGTAGTAGTCAATTTCGTTCTGTTCAGTCGGAATGATCAAAATATTTTGGTTCCGGGATGGGAACAGAACATAACATGAGGTAGTAAAAAACTGAAACGTTTCATTTTTTCAAAAAAACTGAAACGACCACCGAAACAGAATTGACTGCTATGAGATATATTCGTTTTCATCCAAAATCATCCAAAATTATCCAAAATCAACACATTAACAAAGCATTCCAAACAACATTCTGACAATTTAATCCAAACATCATTTTCATCTAAATCATCTCAATAGCACTAATTTAATTCAACATTAGAATTTTCAATCCGAGTAACATGATTTTACTCCAAAACCATTCAAACGACACTATAATTATCTAAAGTGTAATTCAACCACTAAGTCATTCAATCTCCTTAACTTCATATAATTATCCAAATATAATTCAACCACTAAGTCTTTCAATCAACTTAGTTTCATAAAATTATCCAAAATATATGTAGAGCTTCATGAAATTATCCATTAAGTCAACTATGACTCTTAAAGATGTAGGCTATAAAGTCAACAAATGACTCTAAAAAATATAGGCTAAAACCAACAAATGGTTCTAAAAAATATAGCCTAAAGCTAATAAATGGCTCTAAAAACTTTATGGTACCGCTCATTTGCCCAGATCAATCCATTTCTTGCGAATTCTGGAATTGAAGTTATACAATCACATTGTATCTTTACCATACTCCCCGGATTTCTCTCCAGCACCATTTCTGCATATGCACGTATCTTTTTGTATGAGATTGCATGATTTCCCACGTTATCATCCATTGCTCTCATTTGGGCTCTATATAATTGCATTCGGCTGTGGATCGACGCCATACTTCTCAACTAAAATTGCACGTATTGAATCTTTTAACATGTTAGGGTCAGTCTCTAAGTTGGTTGGGAAGAACATTTGATATCCATATAGACGTGGCATTGGGATTCTTAAATACTCTTACACATGAATGAGTACCATTGAAACTTTTGATCATGAAAGTTGTCCCATCTGAGATAGGGGATGCATGAATTTTCCATGTGTAACTAATATCACTACATATGCATGTGACCCTCGACCTCTCATTTTTTACCCTTATGACATGAAATCCTTATTGGATAACAATATTTTGCAATGTTTCCTTAAAGTGCTTTACATCCTTAAAGACTAATCCCTCTGTGAGACTAATTTTTTCAACTTCAACACCTACAAATGGCATTGCATCCATCCCCTAGTAATGTGAACACCATGTTCTTCTTCATCACTTCCAGAACCAAAGCCACCATTAATAGGCTCATCAGAATTATAATCAGATAATATTTCATCATTCTCATTCTCACTTTCACTGAAACAATCTTGCTCGATATCTCCATAGCTACAACCTCTTCCTCGCTAGAATAACACATTCACTCCTTATCAAAGTCACTAATAACAAAGTCATTTATAGCATCAACTGGATTACCAATTTCCAAATCAGGTCTACCCTCCATCTACAAAATCAAATAGGAACAAAAACACAAATCAAGAGAATGACCACTACCTAAGCAATTCAAAATACTAAACAATACTTTACAAGAGCAAGAATACAAAATGAGAAGCATGACTAGAATACAAAACGAGAGGCATACAATGGAAAACTTTAGGTCTTGGAGTAGAGCTTGGGTTGGTTGAACCGAAATCGGGAAAATGAAGCAAGAATGCTAAACTGAATGTAGATAATCAAACTAAAAGGCCAAAAAAAGGAACCAAAAGTGCACAAGAGCAAGAATGCAAATAATCAAACTAAAAAGCTAAAAATATCTTTGAAAGTTAGCAAAACTTCACGAACCGAATCTAACAAAACAAAAAAATGCAAAAATTAGCATAACTTTACACAAAACTAACAGCAAGAATGCAAAAGTTACGAACTGAATCAAAATAGCAAGAATGCAAATACTTACGAATCAAATCTAACAGTAAGAATGCAAATAATTACGAATTGAATCCAAACAAAGTAGCAAGAATGCAAAACCGAATCCAAAAACTAACGACAAGAGTCAAAAATTGGAAGGGCTTCACAAAAAACTAACAGCAAGAGTGCAAAAATTAGCACAATAAATAACAACAAAAAATACAAAAGAAGACTGTGGATGGGGTGCACGGAGCTCGTGGTTATTGCTGTGTGCACGAAGCTCATGGTGGCTAGGGTGCGTGGAGCTCGTGGGCGTGGTTGGGGTGCCCGGAGCTCATGGCCATGGATGTGCTAATGGCGGAGATCGTGGGTGTTTCTCTCCTGCGACACTAGGGTTTGGATTTTGTGAGGTTTGGAAATTTTGTGAGATTGGGTGTGGATGTGAGGGTTGTGAGGTGAATTCTCCAATTCTCTCTCAGAGTTCTATCTGAAATTTCTTCTCCAAATCTCTAGACCCCATGTGTTAAGTATATCTAGAGACAGAAAAGTGTTCTTGATTTATTCTACGTGCCCACACGCGTCCTAGTGTGTTTGAAAATTGGTTTGGAAGATCTTGGTGTGTATCACACAATTCTTTATTTGTAGAATCTTACGCTCGTTATTTTACTAGAAGATAGAGAGGACGCTTGTTAGACTTCGACAACTATTATTACTTTCTATAAATTACTTTAATTTAATGTACCTATATATAATGGATCCATTGAGAAAAATTATTTTTCACAAAAATTAAATTTTTTGGAACTTGTAGTGATGTGATTGTTTTTTCAATCACTAAAATTTTTAAATAAACCACCTCCGCTGCGTGCCTCGATTTTCAACAATTGGTATCAGAGTGATCTTTATATATGTATCTATTAAATGATGTGTGAGTTTTCTTGCATTATTCTGTGTATATATAAGAATGAATGAATGGATCGTTATATTTTTTGAATGTATGGTTAATGATGAATCATTAATTGTATGGTGACTTTTGAGTTTAGGCTTTATTCTTTTTCTTTCTTTAGATCTTGTGTAAGCCGTTTTGGGCATAAAAAGTTTTCTGTAATTTTACTTTGAATATGATGTTGTAAAATTCCATACGCAAGAAACGCACGAGACGAACAAGGAGAAGGAAAAGGAGAAGGAGCTTCGTTATGGAGTTCCAGCGCCGGCGCCGCTGGGAGAGGCACTGGTGGTGGCCGGGCAACCGTCGATGGCTATCGCTATGATTGCCAGGGTACGAGGCACAGATGTCTAGATACCGTATTGCCCTATCCCTGTGATGTTTCACGAAAACTCTAATCATATCTTTATCTTTAATTTTAAAATTAATGCAATTTTAAAAGGATAGTAATCCATTTTAATTTTTTGAAAATTAAAATTAATTAATTGATTGGCTCAAGTTTGATAAGTCATTAAATTATTTTTTGACTAATCAAATTCAATTAATTAAAAAAAGATAATTAACGGGATTATTTGATTAGGAAAATATTTTTTCTTAAATAAAATGGTTTTGATCTAAACTTAAAGATTATGAAGATGGACCTCTAATGGAGAATGAGCATTTTTTGAAAATATGTATTCTTGAAGCCCACTTTGTAATTTTTCTTTCTTTTTTCAAGGCTTGTAAATTTAGATATACATAATAGTCACTCGGTTCCTCTTTATTTATTTATTTGATTAAATAAATGTTTAATGATTTGATTAATAACATGATCGTGCATTAGTCGATCACATGCCATATATGAAACCCCACATAATTTTATTTAATCATGCATCTCATTTGTAAAGACATGATTTATTAGGATTGTCCTATTGTATTTATATGAATTACTTTGCGAAATCAATTGCATGTAAACTGAATAAATTTAATTAGTTAAACTTAGTAATTACACAACTTTAAAGGTATACGGTTAGTTAGGTCTTTATGATAACCAGCATTATTAAAAATGCTTTATTAAAGTTAGATGAATGTAGTTGGCGAATTATTCTAAGTTCACCTAAAATAGTCTTAGGCTCTTTGGAATATTAAATGAACTTAGGTCAATTAGATTGGATTAATAATTAATTTAATATTCATAGGGTTATTGTAATTAGTAATTAATTTAGAATTAATTGATTAGTTAAATAGAAACACCTTAATTACAAAATAGTGAGCGAGAGAAAATTGACATGTTAATGTGACCTATGATCTCCATTATTAGTGCAATAACGTGAGATATGGTGAGGGTCTCGAGACAACTTTATTTTTGTCCCCCTAAGAAAGATTTCGAACTGTATCAATATCAATGTTGGCTTGTTAAGAAGATAGGACTAGGTGATGTATTTTAGACTTGACCGACCCTAAGGCTACATTTTCTAAATTAAGTCATGTATTCTGAAATAATGGGTTACACTCATAAAGTCACAATTAAATTTTGAATGAATACTTATGACTTGACCAAAATTAATATGACCGACCCTAAAGTGGCACATTAATTGTTGGGTTGTCTTATCATGGATTAGTAATTGTTAAGTTCACATGTTTTTTTTTTTATATGTTGCATTCATGCAACACATTTACTTTCCCAAAATGTTTTATATTTATTTCAATTATTTTGAATGAAGTATATTTTATTTTTTCATTTTTTTAATATGTCTAGCATGCGCTACCCCATTCTGACTTTTATTGCACTCGAAAAACTCAATGGTGATAACATTATAAGATGGAAATCAAATTCGAATTTGATGCCAATATGTGAGAACCACAAGTTTGTCTATACTGAGGAATGTCCTGAAGAGCCCACTGTCGATGTCCCGAAAAATGTTTGAGATAAATATGATGCATGGATTATAGATTCATGGGCTACCATTGATGTGCAAAGTCAAGTTAGAATTATACTTGAATCAGTCACACCTATTTTTTCTGCGTTTATTACCAATTATATTATGAACAAGTTGCAATTCAACAAAACTCCATTGTTGAATGAACTGTAGATTTTTAGGTCATTCAACAAGAGTATGACCAAAGAGGACAAAGCAAATGTTACTAAGCCAAATCCTTCTTCCACTGTTGTTAATAGTAATAAAAGTAAGAAGAACAATTGTAAGGATCAAAGTAAGAATATGAAAAGAAAGAAAGCGAAGAAGTCAACTAAAGGCCAAGAAGAACAAGAAAGACAACAACTCTAAGAAGAAGAAAATCAAGGGAAAATGTTTCCATTGTGGAGTTGAAAGTCACTGGAAGAGAAACTTTAACAAGTATCTCTTCGAGCTGAAAATGAAAGGTAAATTTGATTTACTTGTACTTGAAGCTTGTTTAGTGGAATATAATTTGTCATCCTGGATTATTTATTCATGAGCCACTAATCATGTATGTTCTTCTTTGCAAATGCTTGATTCTTCAAGGCAGCTTGTTGATGGCGAAGTGATAATGAGAGTTGTGGTGCGCTCGTTTCAGCGAAAGCATTGGAGATAATCTGTTTAAATTTTGGAAATAATTATTTTTGTTTCGAACAATGTTTATTTTATTCTAGGATTCTCTAGAAATTTGATTTCTTTATCCTTGTTGCATGAACAAATTTTTTATATTTTTTAATATAATATGTTTATTATTTCTAAGAACGAATTCAATATTTATCGTGCAAAAATTTCAAATGGATTGTATATACTTAAACCAACTGAACGAGCATGAAATAATTCAGAATTGTTTAAAGTTGCAAATCCAAAAGTAACAAACGACAAAAAAATTTCTCAAGAAGATGATACGTATCTATGGCATCTTAGGTTAAGACATATTAATCTAGACAGAATAAACCGATTAACAAAGTATGGTGCTTTGAGAGAACTAAAAGTTGGAACTCTTTCAGTTTGTAAATCTTGTCTAGAGGGTAAAATGACCAAGAGATCTTTCTCTGTAAAGGGCCAACGAGTCAAAGAACCACTTGAACTAATACATAGGGATGTCTGTAAACCGATCAATGTACAAGATAGAGGTGGGTATACGTATTTCATTACTATTATTACCGATTACTCTAGATACGCTTATACTTACCTAAGACACAGAAAGTATGAAACTTTTAGAAATTTTAAAGACTTCAAAGCTGAAGTTGAAAAGCAATAAGGTAAATCTTTGAAAACACTTCGATCAGATCGAGGTGGTGAATCTTAGATTTAGAAATCAAGGAGAAAGAAACTCATCACTACCACTCAACTTATAGCACCTGGAACGACATAGCAAAATGATGTTTCAGAAAGGAGAAACCTAAAATTATTGGATATGGTTAGATCGATGATAAGTTACTTATCACTACTCACATTCTGAGGATACGTACTTCAAACAGCGACCTATATTTTGAATATAGTTCATTATTAGTCTGTAAGTAAGACACCTTTAGTTGGCACCATTTTCATATATGGGGGGCTGTTCAGCTCACATTCTTAGATCTAATACTCGAAAGTTAGACTCAAGATATGAAATATGTATATTTGTTGGCTATGCAACAATAGGTAAGTACTTTTATAGTCGCAATGATAAAAAAGTGTTTGTATCGATAAATGTTACTTTCCTCGAACACGACTATATGGAACTACAAACCTCATAGCAAACTAGTTCTCGAAGTACTAGCATTTGATGAGATCATACCATCTTGATGATTAACTGATAAATGACAAACCATAGAAACCATTGTTCATGTTTAGGAGACAACCTATTCACTATGAACTCGAGGCACATGTCCTAGTATCAGACATTGATAAGGATGATCCATTAACATTTAAAGAGGCAATGGATGATCCTGAAAAGTAGAAATGACAATATGCCATGAACTTAGAAATGGAATTGATGTATTCCAATTTTGTCTGGGAACTTATAGATCCACCTGAAGAAGTCAGTCCCAGTAGATGTAATTGCATCTTCAAGAAGAGAAGAGTTAGAGACTTTCAAGGCACGACTACTAGCCAAAGGCTATACTAAAAGGGAATGAGTCGATTATGAAGAGATATTCTCTCTCATTGCCATGCTAAAATCTATTGACATTCTTTTATGCATAGCCGCTTGTTTAGACTATGAAATATGGAAAATGGATGTCAAGATAACCATTCTGAATGGCTCTCTTGAAAAAAACATCTATATGATGCAACTAGAAGGGTACGTGAAAAGGGGGCAAGATCAGAAAGTATGCAAGTTGCTTAAATCCATTTATTGGTTAAAGGAAACATCAAGAGCTTAGAATCTTATTTTTGATGAGATGATTAAATCATCTGGCTTCGAACAAAATATTGATGAGGCTTGTATTTAGAAATACATCAAAGATACTAAAATGGTTTTCTTAGTTCTTTATTTAAATGATATTCTACTCATTGGGAGTGATGTGGAAACTTTGTCGAATGTAAATAAGTGGTTAGTTGAGAAATTTTAAATAAAAGATTTGGAAGAAACGAGTTATGTTTTAGGCTTCCAAATCCTAAGGGATAGGAAGAGCAAGCTCTTAGCGCTTTCATAGGCGTCTTATATTGATAATGTGCTGGAAAGATTCTCTATGAAAAATTCTAAGAAATATCAATTAATGACCAGCCATGAAATTGTCATTTCTAAGGAGTATGAGAAAAGGTTCTTTATGCTTCAACAGTAAGAGTCTCATGTATGTCATGCGTGTATGAGACCGGACATCTGTTATGCAGAAAGAATTGTCAGCCGTTATCAATCAAATCCTTATTTTGAACAGTAGATTGCAGTAAAACACATTCTCGAGTATCGTCAGAGAATGAGAAATTATATGCTTATTTATTCAAACCCGAACCCCACTGGATATATTGATTCTGATTTTTAATCAGATAGGGACAGTCAAAAGTCGACGCCTGGTTCAGTATTCACCCTAGGTGGAAGAGCTGTAGTCTAGAGAAGTATTAAACAATCCAGTATTGCAGATTCTACCATGGAAGCCAAATATGTAGCGTCTTGTGAAGCTGCAAAAGAAGCGGTTTGACTCAGAAAGTTCTATACTGGTCTGAAAGTAGTTCTAGACATGGATAAGTCGCTAATCCTATACTATGACAACAATGAGGCAATAGCTAATTCAAACGAATTAATGAGTCACAATAGGGGTAAGCACATTGAGAGGAAATGCCATCTTATAGGAGAGATCATACATCGGGGAGATGTGACTTTTATAAAGATAGCGTCATATCAGAACTTGGCTGATCCTTTTACCAAGACACTTCCTGCGAAGTAATTTAAGGATCATGTGCGAAATATGAGGTTGATAGAGATTCCACATTTGGTTTAGGTCAAGTGGGAGATTGTACTGCCCTTAAAGCACGTATAAAGATATTTTAATTTGAAATTAATAGAAATATATAGATCTTATTAAGAATATAGTCTCTTATATTAGTACGAGAGGATTAAGATAATAGATAATAAATAAAATAGTCAACAATATATTAAAGTATGAAATCTTTAATGATTGGTTGTTAGGAGTGTTCAAAACCAAACCGAACCGAAGAAAAAATGATTGGTTCTGTCAGTTCTTTATGGCCATGTGGTTCGGTTCGGTTCAGCAGAGCTGCCGAACTAGATATTAAGTTTGATTCGGAAAATGTTTATCTTTTGAACTAGACTGAAATATTAAATTAATATTTTTATTTTTATTTTATATATATAATTTCAAATCAAACCAAACGGAACCGATACAAACTTTGTTTTATAAAATTTCTTTCAGTAATATCATTTAAAAATTATTTAAAAAATTATATTTTAATTAATAATACCGAACCGAAGAACCAAATTGAACCGAACTGAAACTCACGGTTTAGTTCGGCTATTTTGACCTTCATGGTTCAGTTTGGTTCGGCATATGGCCGAACCAAATGTTTTGGTTCGTTCGATTTTAGCTCACTAACCGAACCGTGTTCACTCCTAATGGTTGCTAGTACGGTTCGCTAAGCATTTTGAATGCATGTGATATAGATCTGGATCGCTGATGTGGATAGACATCTTAGTGAAGGTACTTTATATAATTAGTTTATATAGGACAAGACCGATTTGAATTAATATCTTTATTAACTTACCGTTTATCATAAAGAGTTAATACACATGAATCAGATGATCATATGTAGATTAATTTAAATCCTGACTAGTAATGAAATCATATACATGTCTATTAGATCTTTTGATTCACTCGTTAAGATTTATTTGTAAAACATGGTAGTGACTTTTGTTTTAGAAATTTAATGACATGGATGGCTAGGAACATGATCTTATAAGATTTGGAAGCTAAACTTTCATAACGGGTCGTATGTTGATTTTCTTAAGTATTAATTCTAGAACTAAATGATAATTGAGCTCAAATTTATAATACAATTATAAATTGACCGATCAATATTAAATTAATGGTACTTAAGGATTGAGAGGTGATTAGAAGGGTAAAATGGTAATTTTGATGACCTCTAATTTACGAACTAATAATTCGAGGACTAAACTACATAAATTGCTTATATCAATGGAAAACACAAGATTATTCTATAAATATATTATGTAATTACTAAAAGTATAATTTCATATTTATATTGGACTAATAAAAAAATTAATAAATAAGATTATTTAATTAAAGAGTTTAATTAATAATATGATTTATTGGAGCTTTGAATTATGGGTTCATGGTCCCGAAGTCACTTTTGTACTACACAACCTAGGGTGTGAATGTTTCAGGACTTAAGAAAAGGACTAGCTTGCAAAAGGAATTAAGTTTTTGGGGCAAGTATATAATTATGAGATAATTATATGAAATTAATTAAATTAGTTATTATGATTTTTGGAAATTATGATTAATTAATTATATCGATTAGTTTTTTAATTAGTCGATAAGTGAATAGTATATTTGGATTTATGAAATTTAATAATATTAAATTATTGTAAGATAATAATTTTAATTTGAATTAACTTATCTTTATTTTTAAACTAACAGATAAGCTAGTTGATAGATGTGATTATATAAATTAATTTTAAATTAATTAATATCTAGATATTTATCTGATTAAAATAAATAATTAATTTAAAAAAATTTCCATGCAGCATGCCAGACTGCCACATGTTAATGACTAATTTTTGAATCATGACATGACACACTGTAGTGCCACGTGGTACTACAGTGGCACATGACACATTGTAGTGTCACACAAAATTACAGTGGTGTGTGGGACTCTGTGGTGCCTCACGGCACTACAATAATTCACGGCACATTATAGTACCACACGACACTATAGTGTTGTGCAAACTGCAGTGGGTCTCACTAGAGTGGCAAATTTATATATAATTTATTATTTTATGCAAACTCTAAAAATCTAATGACCATTGACCTAGAATATATATATAATCACTACAAGAAATATTTTGGTTGCTAAAGCCCCTAAATTTGGTCGCGATAGGTCTAACGAGACGAACATATGTTCGTTGCAAACCTCGTCGCTTTCACTTCATGAAAGAAAGTCTTTCATGATGAAAAATGAATCTGGTCGCGTTAAATCTTTTGCGATGAAAAAAACTGGTCACAAAAGGTTTTCCTGACAAAAATAAAAGTAGCGTTTTACAACAAAAAAAAATTTCATCGCAAAAACCTTTTTCCACCAATATTTCTCTTTGTCGCCTAAACTTTTTTGCGACCAATTTTTTTTGTCGCGAAATATTTTTGACGATCAAGTTTTACATTCCTAGAATGTAAATAAAAAATGCTGAATTTTTACTTTGCATATACACCTATAATAGTAATTAATATCATCAAAAAATTTATCAAACCCAATATTTTCTAAAAAATATATATATTAATCATTATTATATGTAATGTAACAAATTAAGAGTAGTTCATTACAAATCTGAATCATAAATCAGTACAGAATTTGGTTCACAAATAAATGTATCCAAATAAAAATAAAAAAAAGAGTATTTAAAGTTTGATGTTACAACTACAAAGCTTTAACAAATATTCTGAAGCTCATGTTTCTACTGTTGAGTCATCGTCAGGAGGTTGAAAACTGTTTTAACGAGCCCACGTGAGTAAGCTTTGTAGTTGGCTCTCCATCGATTTTATTTGTTTCTTTAATTTTATATTTTCAACTCGACTCTTTTTCTTGGAAGATGTGGGTGAGGCTCTATGTCGAATACCTTTATTTCGCCTGATGACTTCTTCAACTAACTCTTCTTCGGAGAGAGGTATGGTATATTCAGCGATAGGCTCATCCCGCAAAGCACACAAGTGTTCATGTAACATGACAATGAGTCAAATTCAAGATAAAGATATTCATAAATGAGAAAGTATTGAAAAAATATCCAGCGAAATCCGATTCAAAGTGATAACCCCCCCTCCCCCCGGAATCAAAACTAACACTATTATCTTTAGAGAATGAGCGTCAATAAAAAATCATTCTCAGATACAAGGTGATAAACCCCACCCCCCACACCCACACACACATTCAAACTAACACTGTAATCGTTAGATAATGAGCATCAATAAGAAAGTATTAAAAAAATCATCTAGGACGCTCATATACAAGGTGATAAGCCTTCCCCCTTCCCCCACACCCCCCCACATATTGAAACTAACACTATTATCTTTATACTAGAAGCATCAATCAGATAGTATTAAAAAATCATCTAGTATTCTCAGATACAATGTGATAAGCCCCCAAATTAAAATTAACACTATTATCTTTAGACAATGAGTATCAATAAGAAAGTATTAAAAAATCATATAGCACGCTCAGATATAAGGTGGTAAACCCTCCCCCCACACTCACACATATTGAAACTAACACTATTATCTTTAGACAATGAGCATCAATAAAAAAATATTAAAAAATCATCTAGCAGGCTCAGATACAAGGTGATAAGCCCCCTCCACCCCACATACATTGATGCTCTCAATTTTATTAGACAGGGAGCATCAATCAAAGTGATAACCCCCCAACACACACATTGAAACCAACATGACTATCAATCATAATATTTTAGAGGGATTACTCACATATCTTTCGTGAGTCGTATCATTCTGCCAACCTCTTTTAGCACTGAAATGCATGTTATAAAATATTTCAATACGAGTAGGTGCTACCCCAGTTGAAGCTTCCTATCTAAAATGTAACACAAGTTGAGTCGTTAATTATTATATACTAAACATTATTAAGAGTACTAAAATAATATTTTGATTCACCTGACAAAATTGATGATCAAGAAAATATACAGTCCCTCTATTATGATTATATGGAAGGTTTTGACGGTTTTGAGAATTGGTTTTTGAGCATGCCTATAATAAATGAGTTTTGTGATCGAAATAATTAGTCAAGTAATCAAAATGTAATATATTAGAAACGTCATCATAAAGAATGATTCTTACATAAACTTTCATGGAGGAAGGTTATAAGGTACTAATATGACTGACCACATGCTATAGAGCTGCTCATATTTTCGAATGGATTAAATCCATCCGTTGCAAGTCCTAATCTTACATTTCGAGCATTTTCTGCAAACCAACTATATTGCTTATCAAAATCCTTCCAACCTTCTGAATCAACAGGATGTCTCAATACACCTTCAACGTTGACACGTTTCTCCTTGTGCCATCTCATATCGGACGATGTGTATTTTGACTTGAACAATCTTTGAAGTCTGGGTATAATAAGAAAGTGACGTAAAACTTTTTGGAGAACTTTCTTACCCTTCCCATCATCTATTTTATATCTAGGTTCACCACATTCAGGACATTTGTCTTTTCTTTCATTATCTTTCCAGAATAAAGTACAATCATATTTACAAGAATAAATGGTATCATATCCCATCCATAAATCTCTTAATTGTTTTGGCTTCATAGTAAGAGACTATAATTTTTAGCCTACTAGATGTGAACCATTTGAAACTTCAAGTAATTGGTCAATTGACTTATTGCTCCAATAATTAAGCACTTTGATATGCATCAACTTCACAATAAAAGATAGTGAAGTGTACTTTTGACAACCAGGATAAAGTTCTTCTTCGGCTTCATTAAACAAATCACTAAATCTGTCTAACGTCTCTGTATTTAGATTTATTCTATCAGTATTATCCTCTCCAACTCGTTCACCATTCATCTCCATCCTAACAAAACCACACATGTTATCTAACATTTCTCTCATCTCATCACCATCATCATCACCACCAATGTGAGATGTAGTACTATTCATCCTCATATTTTGTGAATGGTGATACCTTTGTATCTGTTCACCATGAAACACCCAATGATCATAGCTCAATGCCATTCCATATTGGCACAAATGCTGTTTAACTTTTATTAAAGACAATTGTCTTGAATTAAGATATTTTTTATATGGACAACAAGTTTTTCCCTCTACATTGAGATAATTACTGGCCACGCTCATAAAATATGAAATACTATCAATATACTCATTGAACAATCTATTAAGATTTTTATCCAACTCTTGTCCATTTTTTATACCTCCATAAATTAAATAACTATTTAGAGAAACTCTCAATAAAATATTCCTAAATTAAAGAGATTAAAATATAAAGTTAATTAAGAGGGAAACATAAATAAGAAATAAAGATGATTCAAGTGTATAATAAAAGAAAATAGTTATAAATAGAAGAGTTATGTTCACACATTTTTTTATCAGATCACTAAACCATTACTCGTTATAAATGTTATATTTATATTAACACATACTGTTAATTTTGAAATCATTTATATCAATACTAATTAATCTCCTGTTTCAAATATTTTTTATTCTTGATGCACATATTTCTAGCTGTCATCTACTACTATCAAGTAAAAACAATTATAAATAAATTCTTTTACTAACAACAACAAAAAAACTATTTCTCAAAGCCTCTTACCATCAAATAAATTATACATTATAGATTCTAGACTATCTTTTATTGATTAAGAAACTCAATAAATTTTTTACTCAAATAACTTCATCAAGTATATAGTAGTAAATAGGATTCCGTGGATTTCGACAAGAACCTTTCTAGTCATTGAAGAAAAACTAGATGTTTAGATGTTTTTTTGTTAAAGTTACAAATGACTTTTTTGAAAGAGCTATGAATCCATGAAACCAATTACACTCATCCATTTTCTTAAGGAAACATTAGTTTGGTCAACCAAAGAAAAAAGAAATTCAATAATGGTGTACTTGTACATATCAAAATAAAAACATAGAGACCAAGCAAGTACATAATAATAATTACATATACAGAAAACAACTTGAAGTTGAACTTAGTTTTTTTGAATCTTGTATGGAAGTGGAGGTATTATCATGAATGAATCATGCGAACAATCATCTTATTGCTTTATCTTCCATGACTTTTTCGGTTTAGCTAAATATTATATCATCAAACGCAGGTTCAAAATTACTATAAACTGAAGAAAGATAATATGTCGGGCATCAAAACACCTACTTTGAAACAAAAGGATATCAGAAAATGATTGTCATAGTATATAAGATTGATGAATGCAAACCATAAAAATAGATAAACAAATAGAAATGAAATCAACTTACCCAAAATCACAGACTTAACTCTCGGAGAGCAATCCAAATGATGACGAAGAGCTTAGAAGCTCGCTGGGGAAGCTTGTTGTGGAAGCTCAGCGTGAAGCTCGCCTGGGAAATGAATTGTCGGTGACGATCGACTATGATCGGTGACAAACGGAGGAGCACTGTCGTACGTAGGGGGTGAATGGGGAAAGGCTCTGTATCGTGAGGTGAAGCTCTCAGTCACCGGGGGGAGGTGAATGAGGAAACTCTCTGTTGAGGGTTTTCTTTTATGCACCAAGCCCTTTGTTACAATGACGGTGTTTAACAAGGCTAAGGAAACGTTTACTGACAAAATAAAAACATTTGTCGGTAAAAGCACAACTTTTACCGACCAATTTATTATTTCGTCGGTAAAAGTTGTTCTTTTACCGTCGAATTCAAAACATTAGTCGGTAAAACGTGTGGAAAAATTGGCGCGTTTGCTTCCCGGTAAAATATATTGTAACGCGCAAGAAATACGTTGTAGTAGGTTGCCTTTGGCGACCAACTTTCTAGTTGGTCACTAAAAATTGGTTTTTCGTGATGAATATTCTTTCGTGGCTAAAGCTGAGTTTTCTTATAGTGAATGTTCTATTAGCCTCATTAAGTAATCAGATGTATGATTAATTTGTTAATCATAGCTCTGTGAATTCTCAAATTCTCTCTCAGAGTTCTGCTCTCAAAAGGTATTCTCCAAATCTCTAGATCTCATGTGTTGAGTACATCTACAGACAGAAAAATATTCTTGATTTATTCTACGTACCCTGACAAATCATAGTGCGTTATAAGATTGGTTTGGAAGATGTTGTTGTGGATCTCACGGTTTGTTCTTCGTAGAATCTTATGCTCGTTGTTTAATAGAAGATAGCGATGACACTTGATAGATTTCGAGAGTTATTATTATTTTCTATGAATGTTTTTAATTTAATGCATACACATATAATGGATCCGTTGAGAAAAAATATTTTCTCAAAAATTAATTTTTTTAGAACTTGTGGCAACGCGATTGTTTTTTCAATCAATAATTTTTTAGGCTAAAATGTAAAGTACACCCCTGCACTTTTACTAAACTGTAAACTATAACCCTAAATTTGTTTTCATATTTTTATACCTTATACTTTGGTTAAACTGCAAAATATACGCCTCCGTTAGAAATTCTGTAAAAAATAACCTGAAAATGCACGTTCATGGCACGTGCCTAACGACCGTTAACAGGACTGTTAACGGAAGTGAGTTAAATTGTTTTTTTTACTTTTACTTCATCTTTTTTTACAGCCCTAAAACTAAAACCAAAATTACAGGGGAAGGGGGAAAGGGTTTATCGCACGATAGGGGGCTGGGGCTATGGTTTGATTTATTGACATATTTAGGGGTCAAAAGCTCTTTTTTGTGGAATTCTTCTAGGTATGTATTCTATTTCGATTAATCAATTTTTTCATCTAATTTTGGTTTTCATGGCTCGATTTTTGTTTTCTATTTCGGCGATAATTGACATATATGGCTCGATTTATGTTCTCATTGGTTTCTGATCTAGGTTCGTTGATTTTTGTTCTGAATTCGCTCAATTTATGTTCTCGATGGTTTTCATGGCTCGATTTATGTTCTGGTTGGGTTTCATGGCTCGATTTATGTTCTCGTTTGGATGGTTATAAGGTTATTTATTTATGGGTTCTGTACTATTTTGTTATGGGTTATGGGGTTATGGACAGATTTGGCTTGTTATGGGGTTATACAGGTATGTGGTTTTGTACTGTTTTGTTATGGTTCTGTGTTTGGCTTTGTTTTGTTCTATAAAGGTGTTTTGGCTGGCTTTGTTTTTGTTCTGTAAAGTTTTATTTGTTCTATAAAGTTATTTTGGCTGGCTTTGTTTTGTTTTCTTCTGTAAAGTTGTTTTATTTTTTGCTTTGTTTTGTTGTTCGGGTATTGCTTATCCATAACTCCTACGTTTTGTTACTGCATGTGAAAAAGATAGCAAGTATTGTGGAAATGAGGACATAAAACTAGAGATTTATTATGGTAGTACGTTTGAGTATGTTCTGAATATAACATATAAGAACTGTGAGCTATGTAAGTTTCATAATATTGATCCTGATTTATTATCCATATCTAGGATTAAAGGTACAGTGGAAGGAATAGGATATGGTAATATATCAGGGTATAGTTATAAGTTTCCATATGAGGACTTAAGCATGTTAAAGCCTATGTGTTCTGATGCTGATATACATGAAGTGTTCTCTCAACTCGAGGGCTTAAAAATAAGGGAAAATAATATAGTTATTTATAGGAGTAATGTAGTGTAGGTAAATGGAGGGAATAATAGAAATTGAAGGAAATAATGGAGGAAATTGAAGGAAATGGACGGAAATTGAAGGAAATGGACAGAAATGGAGGGAAATGGACGGAGTGTTAATTTTCTGTTAGATTTAACCAAAAAACATTATTAAGGGGTATACTTTATAGTTTAATCAAAGTGTAGGGGTATAAAAATATGAAAAAAAAAGTTTAAGGATATAGTTTGCAGTTTAGTAAAAGTCCAGGAGGTGTGTTTTATATTTTAACTAATTTTTAAATAAACGGTCTCCGTTAATCGCCTCGATTTCCAACAAGAAGGTCTCTCGGGACTTAGACAAATATGGATTTTGTGGAGGCTTTGTGTCTAGGTGAACCCCGAGGTTCGAGGACTCCCCCTTACATATTTGTTTAGCTTAATCTTGTTGATAATTTTGACATCTGTCATCCTGAGGTCTCGAGGCCTTCAGGGTGCATGTGATCATGCGCTTAGGACATATATAGATGATTAAGACTAAAATAACTAAAATTTTTGTTTAGGATGTAAATGTAAAGCAAATTAAGTGTGTGGAGTGTTTTTGTAGTAAAATCTTTCCAGCCATAAAAGTAGTGAAGTTTTGACTCTTTGAGGAGGCTATAGAATATGGGGTAACTTGAGACTCTTAAAAGATTAGGGGGACAATGTACTTTTAGTGTTGTAGTTTCTTTTTTATTTTTAGATAAACTATATAAACTGGCCTTGTAGTACATTATTCACACGGAAAAACTTTTCTAGTTTCGATAATTAGAGAGTGATCCCCGTCCTTGATGAAATGATAAAAATGTCCTTCAATATATTCCATTATTTCTCAATGCGACATTTTAAACTCCAGTGAAAAAGAAAAGAAAATATCTTTTGAGCATATTCTAAAACCCTTATGTACACAGATTAAAGTATATAAACAAATAAAACTGAAGAATATGACAAAAGAAAATTACCTTCCAATTTGAATTTCTTATCAAAAGGGTAAAATATGAGGTCATTTATGAAGAAAGCTTTTATATAGATTTATTTGTTTACTACAATAAAAGTATAGGTTGTGTATAAATTTTGAAACTACAGAGTGATAATTAAGATAAAATACAACAAAAATTCATGTAGTTTATTTTTTATTCTTTAATTAAAACCGCCAGTCACAAGTGTGTCTAGCATTTCACAGTGATATCTGTCTATGTGCCAATATATTTTGCGAAGTACATTGTATTTTATTGTTGCAACAGTTTCATGTACCTATCAGCTCTTGTTTTTACTATAGTTTGCATGTTTTTTTTACTGTAGGTGGTAAATGTTTAATGGTAGATTATTAATTAATCACTTATAAAGTTTAATTGATTTAGAATCTCAGTTCATTAATGAGATCTAGGAGTTTAAATCTCATAAATATATCTTTGAAATATTAGAATAAATGATATCGTATACTATCTTAAGTATTAATTAGATGCTCTAAAGAGTCGATGTTGATTTAAAAATATTGTAGTTTTGTGAAGAAAAAAATTGAAGACCTCATCTATATACAAAACAAATTTCTAGTATTTGTAAAACATGGAGCTTCATAATTTATTGTCATGTTTTTTTTTTAAATGTAGTAGTTTATATCTTGGATATAAAAATGAATGATCTTGTACGTTAGAAAAGTTACACACATAAAATCAATTTCTGATCAGAAGGTTGGTAATAAAAGAAAGGTGAATTGTGCTCTAGGGGGTGTGGGGGCAGGCAGGTGATGCCTTGGACCGAATTTTTGTTTGTAATACATACTTCTGATTCAGTTCCTTTGAAAAAGCATAACGTTCGGCAAACAGACAAACACAGTTTGGTTTTCCCCCCAAAGCCCGAGAAAGACAGAAATAGAGTTAGAGAGAGAAACAAAAAAAAAACAGAGCAAAACTCCATTACCATTCACCACAATTCACCAATACCAATATCCCAAACACATTTTCTTAGCTTCTCTTCCCCCCACACCCTCCCACCCACACGAGCGTTTCTCGATTTCCATGTTTAGTCCCACTTCACAATACTTTTGCATTGGACTTGTGAGAGAAATTTAGTAGAGAGAGAAAAACAGATATCTTGTCTTAAAATAAGGATTCTGACCTCACTCTCCTTTCTTTCCTTATATTAAGAGAGTTAAGAGAAGACTGAAGAGAATCGTGTGGCTTCTTCCTTCTCTCTTTTTTTTTGTTGGTTATCGATTTCTCTTTCAATGGCAGAACTAACCCATTCTGTTTTCCTGTTCCCTTCCTTTTAAAACGTTATATTGTTTCCTCTGTTTCCTCATTATCTCACTCCCACCAAATCTCTCTCTCTGCTCTTTTTCTTCTGATTTCTATTCTACTTCTCCTCCATATCTTTCAATAGTTTAAGTAATCAGAAGGTAATGCAGTTCAATTTTCTCCCATTAGCCAATTGGGGTTTTTAAACTCTCTCTCTCTCTGTCTTCTTTTTGTTTTGCTTTCTCTTCTGGGTTTTTTTCACAATGAATCCACAAAGCCTGAGAGGAAATAGTAATGGCGATCGATTCGGTGTAAACTTTATGCCTCCTCCTACACTGTCAATCTCATCTCAGTTTTCGCCCTCAAGTACTTATGGGTTAATGAGCGATTGTGGGACTACTCAGTTTTTTAGTTCTCCATTGGAACAGAGCAGAAAAGCTTCGGAATTTCAGCCATGGGAAAACACAGGAAAAATAAAAGGCGAAGATCATGGGAGTCATAATGAGGCTGAGAAAAAAGGGTTATTTTTTAAACTTGGTTGGGAAGAAGAAAACACGAGCTCTGGGGGGAGAAATGGACACACTAAGCTTTGCTCTAGAGGCCATTGGAGACCAGCAGAAGATTCAAAGCTCAAACAACTTGTTGCTCAGTATGGTCCTCAAAATTGGAACTTGATTGCTGAAAATCTTGATGGAAGATCAGGTAAAAATTAAACAAAATTAGGCCTTTTGGCAAATCAGAATGTGTGATTTCTGTTGATTTCACTCGTGTAGACCCATTTGTTTTTTGTGAAGATTTTAAAGAACCATTTGTTGAAAATGGAAAAAAAAGCATTGGTTTCTTAAGATTTCACTCTTCCGGACCCATTTGTTTACTTTCATTGAGATTTTATACCCATTTATTGGGGAAAAAAACTCTCATTTTTCTTTCCTGATTTTTACTTTTAATTTTGTAAATTGGAAGCAGGAAAAAGTTGCAGATTGAGGTGGTTTAATCAGCTAGATCCAAGGATAAACAGGAAGGCATTCAGTGAAGAAGAAGAAGAAAGGCTATTAACAGCACATAGACTGTACGGAAACAAATGGGCAATGATAGCAAGGCTGTTTCCTGGTAGAACTGACAATGCCGTAAAGAACCATTGGCATGTGATTATGGCCAGAAAACACAGAGAACAGTTCAGTCTTTACAGAAGAAGAAAGCCTATTTCTTCTTCTTTTGCTAAAGGATTTGATGATGATGATAGGATCTGTTGCTTTCAGAAAAATATTGTATGCAGTGAATCAACAACCATCTCAAGCACCATTGATGAATCTGCCTCTACCTCCACTGATCTTTCCCTTACTCCTTCCTCTCACAGAATCTCTGTTGGCTTTTTCTCCAAATTTAATCCCTCTAATAGGATTTTCCAAGAGTTGCCCTTTGAGTTTACTATGGGTAAGTCCCTCTTTTTTCTTTTTTCCTTTTAATTTTCACATTGCACTCAGTAAGCTCTCAGGCGTACATTTATGCCATTATGAATTTAGACCCCTTCCAAAGTGATCTATTTGTCAAATTGTTTTAAAAATTTAGTCAAAAAATGATCTTACATTTAGGCCATTATGAAAAGAACATTTTCAAGTAGTTACTTGTACACTTTTTAAATATCAAGTGTCAACATTTTGACACTCAATTAAATTAGTCATTTGAAGAAAAATAAAGATACCAATGGATAACAAAACTCCAATTTTAAAATTTAATATATTTTTTCCAATTTAAACCTTTTCTCATTTTTCTTTATTTTTTCAGAATCACTTACAATTACTTGGTTAGAGAAGTTTGTTTTTTTTTATATAATTTGTAGAAATGACTCAAATGAAAAACCATAAATTTAGAATTCTAAGCCATTATGGCTTTTGAATGACAATTTTATCCTTGCTGCATAAATGATTCATTCATTCACTTTCAAAACTGGGTCATTTTTTTTCAAATGTATTCATCGATTTAATGTTGCAATTGGATTGCAGGGTCAGGAAGTGGAGAAAAAGAGGTGTCAATGGGAGAGAAAGGAAATGAAATGTATAATGTAAATGAGGATGGAATAATATATGAGAATGGGCCAATGAAAATGGTAGTGGTTGGTGATAACATATCAGATTCAAACTCAGAGGTATTATCTGCAGCAGACTCAGTAACCACCAATCTGGTCAGCTTAATGTCAGGCCAAAACAATGCAAATGGGAAAATCCAGAGCACCAAAATTACCAAAATGCCCTTCATTGATTTCCTTGGAGTTGGAGCTGCTTGAAAGCTTGATGAAAAGAAGAGAGTTGTTGATTATGTACCAAAATGAAGAAACTGATAGCTGATTTACTTTTTTTTTTTTCCTTTTAAATTTAACTTTTCCTTCTTAACTTTTAATGAAATGAAGTGGGTCTCTGGAGGAGGTCATTTCTAGTGTCTTCTCTGTATAGTTAGTTCTATAAAAGAAAAAGGAGAACTACAGTAAAGAGGGTAAAAAGAAGAGAGAGATGAGTAGAGTAGAAATGAGTCAGAAAATAATGCTGAAAACAGTGGGTTGGACCAAAATTCCATCTAAGGCAATAGAACAGAAGGGCTATGTTAATGGCAGTATTATGTAATAGTGAGGTGAAACCAAAGTTGCTTTCCAATGAATGAACTTGTCCTTGTTGTTTCTTTCTCTACCTCTCTTTTTTTTCCGCAATTATGTGGAGACTGATAAAAGAAGACTCAAATTTACAAGAATTAAATTACATGTGTGGGGACTTAATCATTTATACTAACACAACTCTTTGGGTTGTTTGGAAGTTTTTTTTTTCTTTTGACAATGTTTTTACATCCTCATATTAGTCTCCCTTGATAATCAAATTTTTAGGTTAAATGTTCAAATGCCTTCTCTAGTTTGATTGTTTTGCCATCAGGACTCTTGCTGCAATTTTCTTTTAACTAATTTAGTATATGAGAAACTTAAATATATATTACATGCAGAACGTCAACGCCAAGTGATTTTTAACTAATTAACTATTTTGTTAAGCAGCTATCTATGCTAAGCTATTTGGATATTCAATTAACTATTAAGTTGTCATGGACACATGGGCAGATAGTCAAAATGCAACATCAGTTCGGTTCAAAATGACTTCAATTGTGATCAACATCCTACTCAATCGTGCTACAAATTCATATTCACCTGAAAGGGATATTCAAATATGGAGAATAGTATTTTCATCCATACCTTTCAAAGGACGTAGATCTTCCTGGTCTCATGCAATCTGGTGGGAGATCCATGTGGTCTTCTTCATCCAACCATGTAAAAACACATCCTTTACATGGAGTTTGTGTAATTGTCTATCCAAGTTTGCAACTAAAGACAATAAGACTTAATTGTGTTGATTTTTTTAATGGTGTGAATATCTTTGTATAATCAATCCCATAGGTTTGGGTGTACCCTTTTGTCACCAACCTCACTTCAAAGCGTTCAATTGTGCCATCTGCTTTGTACTTCACAATGTAAATCTACTGACATCCGACTAGTTTTCTTCCCTGGTGGAAGATCAAGAAGTTCCCAAGTTT
Source organism: Datisca glomerata (assembly GCA_003255025.1). NCBI lineage: Eukaryota > Viridiplantae > Streptophyta > Magnoliopsida > Cucurbitales > Datiscaceae > Datisca > Datisca glomerata. The sequence goes on from QANY01001705.1 coordinate 44,908, forward strand.
CATTTTTCTACAAGGATTTCATCTCTTTGTTCGTAGTTTCTTTCCACCTTGGGTCATCTGAGACTTCCTGCACACTGTTATGTATAGATATAATATATAATTGATTTGCAAGTGACTAATTTGATTCTGATAGACGATGGTTAAACACATAATGACTCATGGAATATTTAACTTTACACATAAAGTTCAAGTTCTTATATGAGTTTAGGAATACCTCTAGTGTCACGCTGTAGTAACTATCATTTTAATGGTTCAAACATTAACTCAGAAACATCCGCAACGCGCGATTGGTTTGGTATATCAGTAGCGAGGGTCTTGAACTTGGGAAAGTTGGAGGTAGTGTCACACTTTCAGTTTTTGGGTGTTCATCATTACTTTACTTCCATGATAGAATGTATAATTATAAATGGAACTAGACTCTTATTCAAGTTTAATGGAAACAAAACACGATGGCTTTTTGCCAATTCGCAAACATCACAACAGAATTTAGAAACACCAAATTTCATAAATAAACTAGGAAAGATTTTCTGTAAATAACCAAAGGAAGCATGCCCCCAAACGCCGATGCCATAACCAAATATCATTTTTCTCCTCCCTTTCAAATCCATCTACCTTCAAAGCTTGGCGTAGCTTGTTAGAACTATTCGACACCAAGTTCAAATAATACAACTTCCATTGCCTAATGCCATAACCAATCATTTGCCTCGTTCGAATGTCCTTCAACACAAAAACTTAGGCAAAAAAATTACTGCACAAGATAAAGTTGTAACAGATAAGCATTGGGGTAATGATTAATCGACTCCCAGTTGGCTAAACAACGGTCTAGCCTTTCCTTGACAAGAAATTGGTCCCTTTTATTTGTCCACCTTAATTCTGGCCCAATGTATTCCTATACCCATTAACCCAGAATCATGGGTAAAATTTACCAACCCATCACAGCTGGCTACTGATCGGCTAACACCTCCCCACTTCTCTCTTGGATGCATAATGTGACTGGAATTAGCCTGGAAAGAAGGCCCAATCGCCCCTCCCTCGTATGTGCGTATGTGGTGAGCACTAAGGTAAATAAAGTAAATATGCCGCCATATCGGCTATAATTTGGGTACGGGACATTTCAATAAGGAAGGGGCAATATTTTAATAACTGAAACATCAAGATTATCCTTCTAGAAAAGAGCAAGACCCCACTGATACCTACTGGCTCAACATTAAAAAGCCTGAAACCCCCAAAGAACTTTTAAATCTTTAAACCAAATTTTCTTATTTTTTGTTTCATATAGAATAACTAAATCCAGGGTATAGGTATGTGATAACCCTCACAATGAGAAAATTGTTAGGGAATTTCTCACACCCTGATAATCATCCCATGCTAGAACTTTCATTTATCATATCGGGATCGGTTCAGGTTAGCTACCACCACCTCGGTACTTAGAAAATGAACATCTCCTCCCTCTTTGACTCACTTTTTGGGTGGGTCACCAATGACACAGTCATCAAAACTGTATTGGGCTTGCTCATTCCCCTTCATTTTATCATCCATACTAGTTATGTGTTTATCATTGGGAGAACTGCAAAAATGGCCCCCTTTCCCAGCTCAAGTTGCAAAAATATCAAGAGTTTTTCCGCAAAAATGACCAAAATATGGTAAATAACTTATTTACAACTGTGTAATTTTGATAAACTAGTTATTTACTACGGTCATATTTCGGCATTTTTACAAATAAAAAAGATTTCGGCCATTTTTGCAACTCCACCGAAACCTGTCTTTTCCTACTATTCCTTGCCGCGACCTGAAGATGAGAAGTCTTAGTAGCAGTTTTTTCCTACTCGATTTCCTTCTGGACTAATTCAAATCCACATAAAAAAATTGGTCACCCCTTGATCCACTATAATATTAAGGGTGAATATCAAGAATAGACTATTTTTAAGAAAAAAATAAAAAATGATCAAAGATAAAATAAAAATAAAAAATAGCCATTCTAACTATCAAAAAACAAAAAATTGGCACCGGAAACTGTTCCCCACGCACGCCAATGAAATTAGGAATTTTTTGTCCACAAAGTATACATTATAACTGTATATATAAAATGTACTGCGAAAATGACACACGTATACATAATGTGTACGGTACATATTATATAAACTACTAAAATTTGGAGCAAGCGGTGCACGTAGACGGAAATATTTATTGCGCGTGAAAGATTATTTTTTCAAAAATCGTGCCAATTGGCTATTTTTAAGGTTTTTCATATCTTTGTGCATTTTGATGATTTTTTTAAAGTTTACTATTTATGAACATTACTTTAATATTAATATCAAATGAGGAATTTTGAACTAATAATGTTAATAAATATGCAAATTTCAAAACAATCATAAGAAATGATCACAAATATTAAAAAAATAATCCGCTGACATGATTTTCCAATAAAATGAACTTCCACCCAAACAAAAAATAGTGCAGGCACGCCACCTTTTTAGATTTTAGTAGTTTATATATATATATATATATATGTATGTATGTATAATTTTTACAATATATTTTATGTATACAATAAATATTATATAAACTTCACCCCATTTTTATGTTTACCTTTAGAAAGAGGAGCTGAATTCTTAAGATGTGATGCTTTACTGGCAGATAAACCTCCTGAAATCTCGTCATTCCTCCGAGGTAGTTGTCTCTCCGATCATCTTCTCCGACGAATCCATATGGCCCTTCCCGCGCTCAATACCTCCCACTTTGTCCTCCTTTCTCCAATACCTGTTCCAATCTCTCGGAGCATTCCGATTAAAATTAAAAAAAGCAAAGCCAAATCTGGGATGGGCTCTGATAATATCCGTATACTCTCACATTAAAAGGTATTAAATATGCTGATGAAATTTATACGATTTCACTAACACATCAAAATTAAATAATTCGTTCGCTGTGTCACTAAAACAACTTTCTACAACTGACCTTTTCAAGAATTTTCAAGTATAATAAACGAAATGAAAAATATGGGAGGGAAGACGGAAACTTAATTTGGAAAAGAATGACATATTTTTTTATTTGTAAATCGACCTAATTGGTAAGCAAATGTTTTAAGGAAAAGTGACGGTATTGAACGTGGACTGGAAATGAAGGTGCATGATAAATGTTTATTTTTACTCAAGTTTGGCAGCGAAAAGTAGATGAACAGGGTCGAATTGAAGGGGCCTTGGAGCTTCAATAAAAAGGCTGGGTTAGCCAAATAAAAGGATAAAGATCTTGTCTAGATTGAAATAAAATTTGAAAGATTACCGCAATTTTGTCTGAAGTGTAGTAGAATATCTTATGATTTCCCAAATTATTTAGATCAATGTCCTGAAAATACAATAGAAAGAAAGAAATTCGGAAGGATTAGTCAGAGAATCATAAGATCTGAATCTGAGATTAGAAGCCCTTTACATGTTAAACTTTACTTATGAATAACAATTCAAATTTCATCAAAGAAAGATTTTTCATAGGAAGGGGAAAGAGCCTCTTTATGATTTTAGAACAAAAAATTTAGACAGTTATAATGTTATTTTTCTTCCTCAAGAAAGAAATGCTGAAATGGCTGTTGTCATTAGAGAAGTGACGGGGGAAACAATAATAAAGGAAGTATGAAAGAAAGAAACAATCTTGGTTTGGTAGAAGAGCAATTTGCTTTTACTGCAACTAATAGTCAAAGGATAATAGAGATAAGAGGATCGTATATTGTCGTTGAGGGTACCGACCTCGCACTGATGAAGAAATAGCGGAGGAGGTCCTTGGGAGAAATAGGGGTATTGGACATGGACTACCACCTACATCATCATCCTCAAAGCATTCAAAAGCTAGGAGAAAATTTTACAAGCAGAATTGTCCATCATTTAGCACACTGGGCAACTTATTGGAATGAGCTCTTAGTAACAGTTTTACTCCTAGACCTCATGACAACTAATCTACTTAAACAATTATGATTTTTGAAGTTTCTCTTGAACAACTTTAACTATGAGAAACTTCAAAAATCATATTTTGAAATCTTTTTTTGAAGCTTCTTGAAAGTTTGTTTATTATGTTTAGAAGTTTTTTTAGGTAATTAATGTGAAGTTTATGCACAATCCAAACATGATAATGATAATATGTACTTATTTATCTATGTATATTAGTCTTTTCTTGTGTCTTTTTTTTGGTCAAAAACTTGGTCTTGAAAATTTGTGACAAAAGTTCTAATTGGTTTAAGAATTTCACTGACCAAAATATAAGAAAATATAAAAAAAATTTAATTAGTTTATGATTTTTAGTGATCAAAATTATATTCATCACCAGAAAATATAGTGAGGAAAACTATTTTTGTTACAAATACTTTTAACAACGAAAATAATATTCGTTGCCGTAGACAAGAGAGACAAATAAGATTCAGCGACAAATAAAATAAATTTATCGTCAACACTTTTTGAAATAAAAAGATTTTTTGTCGCCATTGACAACAATGACAAAAAAAAAACTTTCGTCGGCAATACTACAACGACGAACATATCTTTTGTCGCTAAAAGTGTTGACGATGAAATATGAAATTCGTCGAGACCTATAGCAACAAACAAATCTTTTGTCGCTAAAATTTTTATCGATGAAATATGAAATTCGGTGAGATCTACAGCGATGAACAAATCCTTCGTCGCTAACAGTTATACCGACAAAATATAAAATTCATCGAGAAAGGCTACCGTCACGCACTTTTAGCGATGACTCTTGCGATGAAATTTTTTTCGTTGGGAAAACTTTTTTGCCTACCAGATTTTATACCTTTAACGATGAAAAATTTCATCGCTAAAATTCATATTTCTTGTAGTGTAAGAAGACGCACGAATATATGTGTAATCGGGTAAACAACTATGGGGGACTTGACAAAAATAGTGGAGGTACTCTATGAGATAGAGAGAAGTTAGAAAAAATAAGATAAAATGATCATTTAACACCATTATTACATAAAGAAAGATGATTTCTATGTAAGGCAAAGTCATCTTTTCAATGTGTGAGATTGTCTTTTGAAAAGACGAACACATTAGACTGAAATAGTCTTTTGAAAAGTGTTAAGCTTTGAGCAGCTTAACTCAACTCAGTATTATACCCACAATCACTTAATAACCAATTAAGAGGAATCCCTCAAGAAATCAAACCTTTTAACTCAAGAGATATGAAGTACTGAACTCAAGCGAAAAGAATGAAAGGAAAAATAAAGAACTAGAGTAAGGGAGACACATAGAAATTGTACTGGTTCAGTCAGAGCGATCTACATTCAGTTTGAGTCCTCAATTGAGAATGCTTGCACTAAATCAGAATCAATTATAGAGCTTGGAGAGTACAACAATGGCAGAAAAGCAAAGAAGATAATTACTACTCTCCTATCTGCCAAGCATAGATCGCATAACCTCGATTACATAGCACATATCTAGACATCAACCTTTTCTTCCCATAAACTTCTTAACTCAGCAGCCAGAATCTTGAAGTTGAAGCTAATTGCTCTGTTATGGTAGTTGATTGCAAGTTTTATAGCTCGAAGACAAGCATCTGGTTAAATAGCATGCTGAGTCTTGTCCAGCAATGTGGCAGTCACCAATTGGTGTTTATTCTTTCAATTTTAAAATGATGTCATTCAAATTAATCTGATTTAAACCCTGTGTCATCGTTTTGCTTAATGCTCTTTAGCTCTCTACATACTCGAGAATAAAGGATCACATTCCAACATACTCCACCTTGATCCTTTGAGCTTAAGCTACTGATCTCCTAGTACAACCTCCCTTCTCAGTTGATTACTCATTCTCTTAGCTTCTATCCAATGTCCAATCTCAGAAGTTTGAGGTAGCGATCAAACTTTTTTACTGTGACAACTTTTGTTTCCATGTCTGATGAATTTTCATCTGTGTTTACCTTCTCAAGGTAAACTTCACCTCTGGCTATGATATGTCTGACAAAGTGATCCCTGATTTCCACATGCTTTGTTCTCTCATGGAACACTAGATTTTTGCATAAATGTATAAAGGATTGGTTGTCTGAGTACACAGTGGTAGTTCCTCTATATATCCCTAATTCCTTGAGTAAGGCTGGTAACCATATGACCTCCTTGATAGCTTCTGTGGTGGCAACGCATTCTGCTTCAGTAGGTGCGAGTGCCACCGTGTTTTGAAGTTGAGTTTTCCAGCTGATACAATTCTCATTTAGTGTGAAAATGTAGGAGGTAGTAGACCTCCTTTTTTCCCTATCTCCAGCATAGTCTGAATCCACATAGCCTGTCAGCTTAACTCCATCCCCTTCACTCTTGTAAACAAGCCCTAGATTACTTGTTCCTTTAATGTACCTCAGAAGCCATTTCATTGCCCTCCAATGTTTTTCACCTGGGTTTACCATATATCTACTCAATACACTTATTGGATAACTTAGATCAGGTCTAGTATTGATCATAGAGTACATCATTGATCCCACTGCCATGGCATAGGGTACCTTTGACATTTTTTTTTTCATTTTCTTCCTCTCCCTTAGGGCATAATTGTGCAGATAGTTGAAAATGAGTAGCTAAGGGAAGGTTACAGGCTTGGCATGGTTCATGGAAAACCTTTGTGTAAGTTTCTGTAGGTAAGCAGTCAGAAAGAGTTTCAAAGTTCCCTTCTCCCTATTCCCGGCTAAATATATACCAAGGATCCTTTTGGCTCCACCTAGATCCTTCATGTCAAACTCCTTGTTCAGAAGACCCTTTATTCTCCAAATCTTATCTTTGCTATAACATGCTATCAATATGCTATCAACATAGATTAAGAGGTATACGGATTGCTCTCCTTCTTGATCTTGATCGGGGTAGAGACAACTATCATAACTGCTTTTATAGAACCCAATTCCTTCCATGAAAGTATTGAATCTCTTGTACCACTGCCTAGGGGATTATTTCAATCCATATAGAGACTTCTTAAGCAGGCATACCTGGTCCTCCTTTCCTTTCTGTTCAAACATTTCAGGTTGCTTCATATAGATCATTTCTTCTAATTCTCCATTTAAAAATACTATCTTTACATCCATCTAATCGAGTTCCCAATTTAACTGAGTAACAAGTGACAAAATGATCCTAATTGACTTGTATTTTACCACTGGTGAGAATATTTCTTTAAAATCTAACCCTTCTTTTTGTGTGAAGCCTTTAGCTACAAGTCTGGCATTGTATCTAACTGATTCTCCTAGCGTGTTTCCTTCCTTCAGTTTGAACAACCATTTATAATCTATAACTTTCTGATTTTTCGGCTTAGGCACAACGGTCCAGGTGTTGCTTTGGTGAAGGGACTTGAGTTCATCCTTCGTTGCAGTCAACTAGTTCTAAGCATTGCTGTTCAGGGCTTCTTACACTGTTTGTGGTTCTCTGTCCTCAACCATGTTATCTGCCATCAGAGCAAAGGCAATTAGATCTATATCAGTAAACCTCATATTTGGTCTTACCTGTCTCCTTTCTCTGTCCCTTGCATGTTGATGGTCTTTTTGGGGGTTGTCTTTCTCCCCTGCTTCAGTTTGGTCAGTATGAGTTTGTGCATGCTCTTCCTAGTTTTGGGACTCATTTTACTTTGGTCTACATTCCTTGAACTTTCATCAAGAGTTGTTCCAGCACTGAACGTCTCCACCTCAATTCCAGTTCTCTTAGCATTACTGGTTCCTGTTGCATTTGTTCCTGCAACACTAGGTTGTTTCTTATGGCATATAATGTTCATTGAACTTTACATCCTTACATAACCTATACCCTTTTACCCCTCAACATATCCTAAGAAAACACATTTAACAACTCTTGGTTCAAGTTTTCCATCTTTCTGATGAGCAAATGCAGCACATCCAAAGCCCATGGGGTGGTTTAAAGAAGGATCCTTTCTAGCCCATCTCTCAAAAGGTGTGTTAAACTCTATAGCACTAGATGGACTTCTATTTATTAGAATGTTGCAGTTGTGACAGCTTCCCCCAAAATTTCTTACTTAAACCCGAGCTAATTAACATGCATCTTAATTTGTCCATGATAAAACTATTCATCCTCTTAGCAACACCATTTTACGTAGGGGTGTGCCTAACAGTCTCATGCCTTAAGATCTCATTGTCTTGACACAAGTTGTCAAACTTAGCATTACAAAACTCTAAGCCATTATCTGTCCTAATAGCTTTTAGTTTCTTATTAACCTGGTTTTTTGTCAATGTCTTCCATTCTTTGAACTTATTATAAGCTTCATTCTTAGTTTTAAGCAAATATGCCCATATAGTTCTATAATAGTCATCTATGATAGACAAAAATATGAGTTACCTCCATATATGTCTACTGGTTATGGTCCCCACAGGTCCATATGCACATACTCTAGAATTTCCTTAGACTGCTTGGGGGAGGTGCTAAACTTCAACTTGTGTTGCTTGCCTAAGACACAGTGATAAAAAATTCCAGAGTTGGCAAGTTCTTCTTTCCCAATTGCCCTATCTTACACATAATTTGAATTCCTTCATCACTCATGTGACCTAGTCTTTTATGCCATACATCAACTTCCGTTACTTTAGATTTGCTTGCGATTGAGGCACTTCCAGTCACTATATTTCCAAGCATCACATATAAACCATTTTGTTTCTCTCCCTTGATTTAAACCAGTGATCCTTTAAACATCTTAAGCACTCATTTCTCAGACTTGTAGGAGTAACCTGCTTTATCTAGAACTCCTAAAGTCACCAGGTTTCTCTTCAAATCAGGTACATACCTTACTTCATTTAGTGTTCTTACTATCTCATCATGTATCTTAATGTGAATAGATCATTTTCCATTCATAGTACATGACTGATTGTTTCCCATCAAAAGTTTGTCTCCTTAAACTCCATGAGTTCTGAAAACCATTCTTTCTTAGGGTTCATGTGATAGGTGCAACTAGAGTCAAATATCCATTCACTACCATTACTCTCAGTGGTAATAGCAAGTACTTCTCCATCGCTATAGGTTTCAGTGAATGCAGCCAAGTCTTCTCCAGTTAACCCCTTCTCCTTTTGCTTCTTTTTCCACTCATTGTAAAATCTTTTAAGGTGTCATTCCTTTCCAAAAAAGAAGCACTTCTTCTTTGTCTTTCTTCCCTTGGACTGAGATCTTCCTTCATTGCCTCCTCTACTCTTGCTCCTACCCTTCTGATTACATACCTTTAAGTGCTTCTTCCCTTGGTGAATAGGCTCTCACCAACATATTTCTTTTCATTTTTCAGTTCTAGATCTTAAGACCTGAGAGTTGAAACACATTCCTTCAATGACAGAGAAGACCTTCCATATTTTATGACTTTTTTACATCCTTAAAAGAGTTAGGCAATGAGTTGAGCCGTATAATGGCTTCATTTTCATCACTCAACTTCTCATTTGCCTCTGAGTTAGCTAATTCTATGGTCATCCTCTTTAAAAATCAAGGTTTTGCTCGAATGTTTTGGGAGTGTGCATCTTGAATCCAAAAAGTCTCTCCTTCAAATAAATCTTGTTGGTAAGAGACTTCTTCATGTAGAGTGATTCAAGCTTTTCCCATACTTTTGCTACTGTATCTTCCTCATTTACCTCTCTCAAAACATTATCTGATAGATTCAAGATTATGGTTCCAAGTGCAGTCTCCATCATTTCTGATTTTTGATCTGCAGTCGAAGTATCTAGTAATTTAGTGGGATCTTCTAAAGCTTTGAGCATCCTCTGTTGAGCCATAAAGCCCTAATCTTTCTCCTTCAAATCCCAAAGTCTCCAATTCCATCAAACCTGTCTACTTCAAAGCGTGTTGAGCCCATAATGTCAACAAGTAGCCAATAACTCTCCTTTATTTGAAATGATAGCTTTTATTTTTCCTCCTTATCACTTTACTTTAAGCCCCGATGACTTAGATCTCCTTGCGTTTTCCTTGAATCTGTTTCAAAATCCAAAACTTGTTCAGGTTCTGAGTCTGATTTTTCAAGATTCCTTCTGAAGTGCCTTATTGATCGAATGACCCTTTAGGTGAGGTTTCCTCTTTAGGATTTTCCGTGATTGTGCCTTTCTTGAAGATGCCTTGCTAATACTAAGTTCCCTTCCTCCTAGCCTGCTCTGATACCACTATTAAGCTTTGAGCAGCTTAACTCAACTCAGTATTATACCACAATTACTTAATAACCAATGAATAGAAATCCCCCAAGAAATCAAACTTTTAAACTCAAGAGATATGAAGTACTGAACTCAAGCGGGAAGAATGAAAGGAGAAATAAGAACTAGAGCAAGGGAGAATCAAAGAATTTATACTGGTTCGGTCAGAGTGACCTACATCCAATAAAATGAAAGTAAATGCGATTATGTTAGTTTAAGAAGAGGCACGAATATATATGCAATCAAGTAAACGACTGTGAGGGCTTGACAAAAATAGTGGAGGTACTCTGTGTGATGGAGAGAAGTTAGAAAAAAAGAAAGATAAAATTATCTTTTAACACCATTTCTACATAAAGAAAGATGATATCTACGTAAAGCAAAGTCATATTTTCAATGTGTGAGATTATCTTTTGTAATGACGAACACATTAGACTGAAGTCATTTTTTCAAAAGATGATTTCAATATGTACTTTTGTGGAGAAATCATTTTTTGAAAATGTAATTCCATAGTCACATGACAAAACTAACTTTGATCCATAAATATTTTGTGAAATAATATATTTTAAAATTAGTTTTTAAGAAATATGTTAAAATTACTAAATTATCTTAACTTTAGAAGCCATTATTGTATATAAATAGTTCTGATGCATACTTTAAATTAAGAGTGTTGTTTTCGACACTCAATAGCATCTATGATTCAGCAGATACAACATTATATTGGTACAACACATTCACTCCACTATTAACTAATTTTTTTCATTTCATATACAGCCAATTTGCCCGTTTACTTTTCAATGAACGACCTAGATCATATAAACAAATCAGAGTGTTATTTATGACCATTTATCTCCTTATTGGAAAACTTATTTTAGTTGGTAAAACAACCGTAATATGTAAATACAAGATGAACGATAAGAGTTGGATACATAAGATTTTTTTTCTTTGCATCATATCAGAAATTAATCTATCTTTGAATCACTTTCGGATGGATCATCTTCGATACCTATTAATTGACCTGACCCCTGCAAAATTTTAGACAATTTTGGTTTGTGGAGTACAGGAAATATGTGATATTCATAAAAATGTTGTTTACTCGGAACATGTTGCACTTTCAAATCAGAAATGATTTTAATAAACGAAAACCCACTTTAGATTCCGCAGTTTGACTGAGTTGTTAGGACAGTCAAAATCCATCAGATAAATCTACAAATCCATGATAGGAAATAGTAAGATAAGGTACGTAAATTCTCAATATAGTATCACATTTATATTTTTTTTATTGAAATGCCAGCCAATAAAACGAAGGTAAATTTTGTCAATACCAACATGATATTTTTCTGGAAAGGGTGCATTAAATATTGTGCGATCCAAATATTTAACAAACATCCGTCTGTTTTGGATTGGTTATATTGGTCGGTTTAGAGGCCAAGTTGATGATTTCTTTGCATCGATTTTTGAAGCTGCAATTCACGTAAGAATCCACGTACTGACCATGTAGTTTCATCAATATCTACGTTTTATTTAATTAATTACCTCAATGCACTAATCTGGCTATTTAAAACCTATTTTTCCTTTTTATGTTTTTACATTAGAGTACTCAATCAATGATATCAGGAACACAGCTTTCTGTGATTTTTTTTTCTTGATTTCGCAGTTTAAATATACCTAAACTTCACGAGCAGCAATTCCCAAATATTGCTGTTTTCAGTAATGAGTTTGTTTTATTTTGCTCTGTTATTTGTTTTCGGTTATTTAGAATTATATATCATTTTCATTTTATTAGTGAAAATAGTAGAAAAAGACATGTTTTCGGAGGTGAAGTTACAAAAATAACCTAAAATTTTTTTACTTGCAAAAATAGGTGAAATATGACCGTAGTAATAATTTATTCATCAAAATTACACAGTTGTAAATAGATTATGTACCATATTTTGGCCTCTTTCGCAATAAATTTTTTTTTCCGGACATTTTTAGAACTTGAGTGGGAAAAAGGTCATTTTTACAGTTTTCCATGAGAATATATATCTATTTTTAAAAAATCAGAAATCTATGTCCTGGGGTCCACACAATTCAATTAAATATCCGGTGGCACATTCTTCTTATTCTTTTTCAGCGAGACATATTTTGCTTCTTCAGTGAGACTCATTCATTTTACTCTTATTCTTCTTCAGTGAGACGCACTCGAAATCTCATTCTCTTAATTTTTTTAACCTTTCAAGTAATATTTTTTATTCTAGAAGTAAAAAGAAATAACTACTTGAAGGATTCAAGTAGTTACTTGTTTTGATTTCGAGAATCAAAATCGCTACTTGAATGGTTCAAGTAGTTAGATATAACTACTTGAACCCTTCAACTAGTTACTTATTTTAACTTTCAGAATCAAAATCACTATTTGAACTGTTCAAGTTGTCAGATACGCTACTTGATTTGACTTTCAGAATCAAAATAACTACTTGAAGAGTACAAGTAGGCAAATACAACTACTTTGACCCTTCAAATAATTACTTGATTTGACTTTGAGAATCAAAATCGCTACTTGAAGAGTACAAGTAGGCAAATACAACTACTTTGACCCTTCAAATAATTACTTGATTTGACTTTGAGAATCAAAATCGCTACTTGAAGGTTTCAAGTAGTCATAAATAACTATTTGAACCATTCAAATAGTCACCTGATATCCAGTTTGCTGACAAACAAAAAAAATAAGTACTTGAAGGGTTAAGTAGTAATAAAAAGCTACTTGAACCCTTCAAGTACTCAACGTTCATTTTCTCATATATTTTATGGATGTAATAAAGCTCACGTAGTCATAAAAAACTACTTGATACATTCAAGTAGTCACCTAATGTTTGGATTGCTGACGGAGCAAACAAAATATAACTACTTGAATGGCTCAAGTAGTCATAAACAACTACTTGAACCATTCAAGTAGTCACCTGATATATGGGTAATTGGCTGACAAAAAGAAGGTAACTACTTGAACCCTTCAAGTAGTGACAAAAAACTACTTGAAGGGTTCAAGTAGACATAAATAACTACTTGAACCTTTCAAGTATTCACCTGGGGTATGTGTGTTGACTTACAAAAAAAACTATTTGAAGGATTCAAATAGTCATCAAAAACTACTTGAACCCTTCAAGTAGAAGAAGAAGTTTTGTTGTAAAAAAATAATTAAAAGAAGAAGAAAAGATTATTAAATTAATTTGACATGTGCATTGAGAAAGAAAAAAAATGATGAGGGAAGAGAGAGATTGCAAACGGTGATGTGTAATTTGTGAGTCAGATGTATAAAATTCCTTATTTTCAAAAAAGGGTATAAAATTCTTTAGGCAAATTGAAAATTGTATAATTTTCCAAATAACCCATTCTTTTTCCCCAAAAGCACCTTAATTTTAGTATATTAACTTCCAGTTACCCACCAAAGTGTAAGAATTATTTATGCTTACATGAATATAAGTAGTTCTAATCTGATTCGAACTCTATAGTTTAAGATCTATTAATAGTGCAATTAAACGTTAGTACATAATTCTAATAAGAAAATTCTTTGGTATAATAATCGTAAAATTATATATAATACGCACCCATAAGGTAATGGGGCTAACAACTGCAGATCCAGTTAATTCAGATAACAAAAGAACTCATAATTAGCACGTATGTCAATGTTTTACATGGTCAACGGTCCTAACGCAATCATTGCTCAATGAACCTTACCAATACGTGACTTGGGTGACGTCCCACTAATTATTCATTGATTGTTTTTTGAATTTACTGTAGTCTATAGTGCTTGCTTCCTCAACTTTAATAGATTCATATTGAGTGCCTTCGAGTTAGCATAAAGACCATGAATACTAGAGCTTATAGTAAAGGTTATATTAGGTTTTAATTAGTACATACATGGTCTCATGAACAACTACTATGTAAATTAAAAAGAAAACTTACGGTTGGGGAGCACTATAGAGCTCATGAGAGTTGCAACGTTATATTGCTTAAAGCCTTGTTTATGAGCGTGGGATGTGCAATAAGAGAGAGGAGAGAGTTTAGAGAGAGTGTGTGTAAGGGAAAAGGAAAGCATTTTATTGCTCAACATGGGCACCTAATACAAACTAAGGTTGCAGAAAACTTCTAAAACAAAAATTTACTCCTCAACAAGGGTAAAGTGCCATTTTATAGAGAACAAAAGTAACTAGGGTACATCAAACTGAACTAAAGTATAGAAAAGTAACTATTATACAAAGTAAGATAAGGTAGTGTGGCTGAACTACAATTGTCAATCCTTATCTTTTGTGAGTGGAGTTACTGTTGAGAAAAATGGATTAGTCTTTTCTCTAGAAGCGAGAGGCAACTGCATTATTGCTGTTTCTGTTGTGACTTTTTGAAAAGTTGTTTGGCAGCTTCTATTAGTGGACGATGCTGAACTGACAAATCAGACTTTGGCTTTGCTTTTTCTGTCCTTGTCAATCTATTATGAAATTATTGTTGTTAATGAATCCCAGAAGTCTGTGATTATCGGTTCTGGCAGTTCTTCTGGTAGATCAACGGCAGGGTCTTGGCTTTCACCAGCCAAGATGCTGAATGTATTGCCTTCAGCTAAGCCAACAGTTAGGTCAGCTTGAGTCTACTGACTATGTGGAGAACTGGTTGTGCCCATGGAGGTGTCATCAATTACGAAGACATGTAGGAATTGGTTTTTAACAAAATCCATAGTTTTAATTACCAATTCTTTTTCACTAAGAGTTGGATATTTCTGTTTAATCAACTGATGGGCATTCAGGAATGGATTTCCTGTTGGTTCAGTAGGGCCTTGGGTATGGTTTCAAAGCAGGCTTGTGCATATGCTTTGATTGTTTTTACTAGTTCAGTGAGGTGCGAATTCATGCCTTTATCCCACCATTTGATAAAGAAGATTCTTTTCAGTACTGAGATCCCATTTTGGTAATCACATTTTAAGTCCAATTTCCAAATCCATGGGATATTAAACCAGATAATAAAATGTGTTAACGATTTTGATACGGTAATGTTTTTGTTTAGAAGGGAATACGTAGAATGCCTATCCCTAAATTTTGTTTGAATTTGTTCAGGTAAAGTCTAAAGGGTAATACCAAATTTATCCCACCATTGGAGGAACCAATTTGGATGTCCAGTATTGAGAACATCAGGACAAATACGGATAAACCATGTATGGCTATGAATTGGATTTTGATAATAAAATGTATTGGTCAATGATTCTATATAATCCCAATAACTTTATTTCACCATTTTTGGTGAATCTCCAAAGTGCTGGTTGTATGGGGATGAAGGCCACATTGATTGATGGAGATAAAATTTTGGATCACAGCCATACTGAATGTAATAGGGCTAATATTTCTGTTTGAGTCATGGAATGTATGTCGAATTTCCATGCAACCAGATTGAACTCCTATGACTTCATAGATATACCTATAGTGTTCAAATCGGGTTGGATACTGTTGTGTGGAGAGATATCTATTTTTTATCTCCCATGGATTTTTCATCCATTTTTCATCATCGGATTCAATGATGAGGATTTCTTCCTTATATATATTGTTTGGTGTATACTGTTCAGGAGTCAAGAGGACTTCTTTTATATTCATTCGAGTATGAGCCTCTTGCACACTAGAAAATTTAGTTGGCCAAAATATGCCACCATTCAGTTGTTGCAGATTTATTCTGCCTCTGCTGCAGCCATGAGAGCTACGGCCACGTCCTCAGTTACTCATTCTGTTTTCCCTGCAAATATTCGCGGGTTAAGAAATTAGGGAGAGAGTTTTGTTCACCTTCAATATATGCAATATCAAAGTCAAATACGGATAATATACTCTACCATGATGCAAATATCTGTTTTGATGTGAGGTTTTGTACATCTCTTTTTAAAGATTTGTTGATTTAATAAATCATCATGAAATTTAAGAACACATTTAACTATCGCTAAACATTATTGTTTAATAGTATAATTGTTTTTGACAGGGGGAATACTTGGGTTACTGAGACTAGAAAGACTCTTAGTCAAAGATTACTGGGACAGTTTTTGGAAATGAAGATAAACATTACCTCCTTGGGTTTGAATGACATCTTCGATGGATTGTTGTATGACAGGTTTGGTGGGTACGACCTGAGGGATTTGCCATGTGTCAGGAAAGGTGATTTCAGACCAGGAAATCATACGAGGAATAGCAACCTGGCTATTGAACAGATTAGTATCCATAAGGACTGTATGTCCTTGCTCACTTTCCTTCCTAGTGTAAGGGTTTAAGGTTGTGATGACCTTAAGATGAATCCAAAAAAGGATAGCAAAAGGAGCAGGTCCGTGAACTTTAGCTAGATTGTTGTTAGAAAGAGCAATGCTTAGATTCGGATAAATATTAAAATAGACTGGTTCACGGGATAAACTAGTCTCTATAGCTCCCATAAGAGAGACTTTCTAGTTCAAGCACCTACCATCTTTAAAAGTGCATTGTATGCTAATGTTCTAACCTAATAAAGTCAAAGGTTTTAATGCAATTTGAACAAGTCCAATATCCATATACTTATATTTTTTGCATGAACGGATATAAATCATGAATATGCAAGAGATATATTCAAAAGTTTTAATTATTTTTCTGCTGGTGAAATCAAATGTTCCAATTTTATAAATTATTTCGGGTTTTACTTTGGGTATGGTCCATTCATCCAAAGCTTCTTTTACATCTTGGTATGCACTTAAATTGGTTACCTCAGAGGTGGAGGCTACAATATTAGCTACGGATGTGATAGATGGTGAGCTGAGTTCAGACATGATGTACTGTGATCATGTATGCATAATTTTAAGAGAATATAAACACTACTATAATCAAAACTATTCATGGCACCGATACCAACTTACGGCTAACCAACACGCACCCATCAAGTGAGGGGGCTAATTATGAGTTCTTTTGTTATCTGAATTGACTGGTGCGTGTTGGTTAGTCGTAAGTTGGTATCAGAACTATGAATAATTTTGGTTGTAGTACTGTTTATATTCTCTTCAAATTATGCATACGTGGTCACAATATATCATGTCTGAACCTTAGTTTGTATTAGGCGCTCATGTGTTGAGCATTAAAATGCTTTCCTTTTCCTTTACACTCTCCCTCTAAACTCTCTCTCTCTCTCTCCTCTCTCTCACTGCACATCCCACGCTCATAAACAAAGCTTGAAGCAATATAACATCGCAATTCTCAAGAGCTCTATAGTGCTCCCTAATCGTAAGTTTTCTTTTTAATTTACACAATAGCTTTTCATGAGACCATGTACGTACTAATTTAAACCTAATATAACCTTTACTATAAGCTCTATTATTCATGATCCTTATGCTAACTTGAAAGCACTCAATATGAATCTATTAAGGTTGATGAAGCAAGCACTGTAGACTACAGTAAATTCAGAGAAGTGATGCCAACAATGAACATTGGAAGGCCAAATTCATTGATGGCCTCCCTAGTCTGTTTGTTGAAAGAGTTAGAAGAAAACTCCATGACAAACATGATCAAATGTATATTCCTTATGATCAATATACCTATGGACATCTCATTGCTCTAGTCATAGAAAAAAGACTAGGACTCTGTAATGCTATGAAATTACAACATATGATGAAAAGTCAACTAAACAGAATATTACACAAATCTCTTCCTTCAAACTGTAGGCACACAGTTAACTAGGATAGAGGATCAAGTTACTCAAATACAGGAAACACATGTTATTAAACCAGTTGATAAACCTAAGCTGAATATAGAACCTGTCACTCTCAAGCCTCCTCTAGATGTGCAAAATTTTAAATTAAAATCTAGTAAGGAGGAAGATTTTATGCAGACCCTTCTGGGTAAAATAAAAAATCTTAAAATCTCCACACCTGAAACTTCCTCAAGATAACTGAACATGATGATTCAGGATGATTCACCCAATCCAGAAGAATCCGAAAAATATTCTTGATCTCAAATCTTGGATATTTAGAAGAATTTTGATGATACCATCAATAAACTCTGTTCTTCCTACTCTAGAAGGCGTACTACTCGTATGGCATTAACTGGACCAAGTTTGTATTATTATCCTAGACCTACCCCTCAGGATCTCTTGTATGAAGAAGACTTCCTTTATTCTTAGAAATCCTATCATGGCAAAACCATCTATGAATGAAACATAGATTTATTAAATGATCATGTATTCTTCTGTTTGTAAGCAGAATGATAACACATATCACTAGATCTGCAGATTCCTGGTCAATGGATTCACAAGAACAGTTAAGGGTTGGTGGGACAATTGTTTCACTGAAGGTCGACACCAAGAAATCTTAAATTCCTTTAAGATCAACCTTGACCCTCTTACTGGAACCCATACCAGAATAGAAGATGCATGTTACACTCTACTCCAATCTATAATCCACCACTTTCTTGGCCCAGGAATTGTAAATACTGATAGACATCGAGAAATGCTCCAAAATCTGAGATGCCTCTCTCTAACCCACTTCAGATGGTATAATGATGTCTTTCTCATGCAAGTCATGCAGAGAGGTGATGCCAACAGTGAACATTGGAAGGCCAAATTCATTGATGGCCTCCCTAATATGTTTGCTGAAAGAGTTAGAAAAAAACTCTGTGACAAACATGATCAAATGGATATTCTTTATGATCAATATATCTATGAACATCTCATTGACCTAGTCAAAGAAGAAGGACTAGGACTCTACAATGATATGAAATTGCAATATATGATGAAAAGTCAAAATCTTGACAACAGAAAAGAATTAGGAGAATTCTGTAATCAGTTTGCCTACGATACTAAGATTCAGTATCCTTCTTCATCCAAACCGCATAGGATTTCTACTTCTAAGCCCTATAAATCTCACAAAAAATACTTTTCAAAAAAGAAATCTAGACATAAGGAGTCTAGACATAAAGATCTCCCACATCTACCACATTAGAAGAAATCTCACACCAGAACCAAAGCCATCTGTTGTAAGTGTGGATTACCTGGACATTTTGTTAATAAATGTCGATCTAAATTTAAGAAGAGACTTCATGAATTATCTCTTGATGAAGAAACCCAACAGAAGATCATAAACTGTCTCTCTAAGATAGTTCCAATGAAGATAGTACATATGATGACATTGTACAAATTTATGCATCTGAGTTTGACTCTTCTACTACCTTTGATCACCCAGACAAGCCTTGTTCTAGTTCTAAGACTTGCAATGCAATAACTGAAACCAACTATTGGAAGGCAATAGTTGAGATGAATGGTTCAAAACTTAAGGGACTAGGTCTTAATGTCTTAACCGATACACAACATTCTCTTCTCGCCGCAGCTGACCAAATCACTAATCTAGAAATGAAGTTAAAATTCTTAGAAACTTGTTATAAGGAATATGCCACTCCTGAGATCAGACCTATAGAAAACTAGAGTATGAAAGAACTTCTAAACCGTATTCAACAGGGCACTGTACCTCACAAACATGTTACCATTTCTGATCTAAAAATGGAGATTAATTTCATTAAGTCTGAAACCCAGTAGCTCAAGACTGCTAACCAAACCCTTTCACAGGATCTCAATATGCTAAAACAGTCTACTCTTAAAGGGAAAATCCCTGTAACTACAACTACAACTTCCTCACCATATCACTAGTCTCCCAGATCAGACTAGTCTCTAAGATCAGCCTTCACCAAGCCAAATTTTAACTTTTCCAGCAGCCTTGTCAAATCTCGCAAGCTCAGCCAAAAGAAAATAATCCATATTTATTCCTCCTTAACCAAGTTACTTTCCAGAAATGGTGTACGCAAATTACCTTAGTAATCAAACAAGACTTTATCATTACATATGCCATTGTCTTAGTCGATAGTGGTTCTGACATGAACTATATTCATGAAGGATTAATCACTTTCAAATACTTTCATAAGACCACTCAATAATTACAAGTGCAAGTGGTAATTCTATACGAATCCAGTATAAAATACCAAAAGCGCTTATGTGCAAACAAGGTGTTTGTGTATCTGCCTCATTTGCGTTAATCAAGAACATGGCACAAAATATCATCTTAGGCAATCATTTTCTCAATTCTATTAATCCTATCACCAGAATTGATTCCTCACGTATCCATATTGTTATTAATAATTCTGAGATTACCTTTGAATTCATAACAAAACCATATACAAAAGAATTTGATCTCATAAAACATCTGATTGACAATAAAACAAACCAGTTAAATTTGCTATAGAAATAAATACATTTTTTTACTATTGATCAGCGTATACAACAAACAGCCATACAGAATAAAATAAAAACAATTCTACAAGAATTCAAATAAGAAATTTGTAGTGATATCCCTAATACTTTTTGGGATAAGAAAAATATATTATCTCTTTACCATATCATCCAGACTTTAACGAGAAAAATATTTCTACTATGTCTAGACCTATTCTAAGGAAAAAGGAATATTTAAAACTCTACAAAACTGAAATTGAATCTCTTTTACAGAAAAAATTAATTAGACCCAGTAAATCTCCCTGGAGTTGTATTGATTTCTGTCAATAAAAATGCTGAAATTGAAAGAGGATCACCTAGGTTAGTGATAAATTAAAACCTCTTAATGATGCTTTGTAATGGATTAGATATCCTATACCTAATAAAAAGATCTGTTTAACAGACTTTATGATTTTGTGATCTTCTCTAAGTTTGTTATGAAATGAGGCTTTTGGTAAATCCAAATAGCTGAACATGCCAAGTATAAAACTACATTTACCATGCCCTTTGGCCATTATGAATGGAATGTGTTACCATTTGGTATTAAAAATGGTCCTTCTGAATTTTAACATATCATGAATGATATCTTTAATGCTTATACTACATTCATTATCTGTTACATTGATGATGTCTTAATCTTTTCATCATCTATAGATCAATATATTAAACATATGAATATTTTTAAGAATATTATTAAAAGAATGGCTTAGTATTGTCTGCCAATAAGATGAAAATATTTCAGACAACAATAAGATTTTTAGGCCATAATATTATTAATGGCACAATTATCCCAATTAATCGTAGTATTGACTTTGCATCTAAATTTTCAGATGAAATAAAAGATAATACTTACTTACAAAGATTTCTAGGGAGTATTAATTATATCCGTGACTTTTATCCTCAATTAGCATAGGATGCTTCTCTTCTAAATAATAGACTTCAAAAAACTCCTGCTCCTTAGACTCCAGCACATACAGTAGCCGTTAAAAACATTAAAGCAAAAATTAAATAGTTACATTGCTTATCTCTGCGTAATCTTAATTGGCAAAAATTTGTAGAGACGTGTGCTTCCAATCTAGGTTATTGAGGTATTCTGAAACAGCTTAATTCCCATAATCAGAAAGAATAATTATTAAGATTCACATCTGAAACTTGAAAAGGACCTGCAAAAAACTATCCTACTATTAAACAAGAATATTTAGCGATAGTTAAATATGTTCTTAAATTTCAAGATGATTTATTAAATCAACATTTTCTTATCCGTGTTGACTGCTCTGTACAAAACAAATATTTAAAAAAGATGTACAAAATCTTGCATTAAAACAGATATTTACATCATGACAGAGTATATTATCCGTATTTGACTTTGATATTCCATATATTAAGGATGAACAGAACTCTCTCCCTAATTTTTTAACCCGTGAATATTTACAGGGAAAATAGAATGAGTAACCGAGGACGTGGCCGTAGCTCTCGTGGCCGAGGCAGAGGTAGAATAAATATGCAATAACTGAATGATGACATATTTCGGCCAAACTGAATTTCCTAGTGTGCAAGAGGCTCATACTCAAAAGAGTATAAAAGAAGTCCTCTTAACACCTGAACAGTATACACCAAACAATATATATGAGGAATAAATCCTCATCATTGAATCCGATGGTGAAAATTGGTTGAAAGATCCATGGGAGATAAAAAATAGATATCTCTCCACAGAACTATATCCAACCCGATTTAACACTATAGGTATATCTATGAAGTCATAGTAGTTCAATCTGGTTGCATTGAAATCTGACATACATTTCATGACTCAAACAGAAATATAAGCCCTATTACATTCACTAAGGTTGTGATATGAAATTTTATCCCCATCAATCAATGGTGCCTTCATCCTCATACAACCATAACTTTGAAGATTCACCAAAATGGTGAAATACAGTTATTGAGATTATATAGAATCATTTACCAATACATTTTATTATCAAAATCTGATTCATAACCATACATGGTTTATTCGTATTTGTCCTGATGTTCTCAATACTGGATTTCCTATTGGTTCTGGTAGGGCCTTCGGTATGGGTTCAGATACCAACTTCGGCTAACCAACACGCACCCATCAAGTGAGAGGGCTAACCACTGCAAATCCAGTCAATTTAGATGACAAATGAACTCATAATTAACCCGCCTGTCAACGTTTTACATGGGTCAACGGTCCTAACACAATCACTGCTCAACGGACCTTACCAATATACAACTTGGGTGACGTCCTACTAATTATTCATTGATTGTTTTCTGAATTATTGTAGTCTACAGTGCTTGCTTCCTCAACCTTAATAGATTCATATTGAGTGCCTTCGAGTTAGCATAAGGATCGTGAATATTAGAGCTTATAGTAAATGTTATATTAGGTTTAAATTAGTACATACATGGTCTCATGAACAGCTACTGTGTAAATTAAAAAGAAAACTTATAGTTGGGGAGCACTATAGAGCTCTTAAGAGTTGTAACATTATATTGCTTCAAGCCTTGTTTATGAGCGTGGGATGTGCAATAAGAGAGAGGAGAGAGAGATTAGAGAGAGTGTGTAAGGGAAAAGAAAAGTATTTTCTTGCTCAACACATGAGCGCTTAATACAAACTAAGGTTGCAGAAAACTTCAAAAAAAAAACTTACTCCTCAACACGGGTAAGGTGGCCTTTTATAGAGAACAAAAGTAACTAGGGTACATAAAACTTAACTAAAGTATAGAAAAGTAACTATAGTACAAAGTAAGATATGGTGGTGGGGCTGAACTGCAATCGTCAATCATTATCTTTTGTGAGTGGAGTTACTGTTGAGAAAAGTGGATTAGTCTTTTCTCTGAAAGCGGGAGGCAGCTGCATTATTGCATTTTCTGTTGTGACTTTTTGAGAAGTTTGGCGGCTCTGCTAGTGGATGATGCTGAACTGGCAGATCAAAATTTACAGATCAGAATTTGGCTTTGCCTTTTTTGTCTTTGTCAATCTGTTATGAAATTATTGTTGTTATTGAAACTCTGAAGTCTCTTATTGTCGGTTCTGGTAATTCTTCTGGTAGATCATCGGCAGGGTCTTGGCTTTCACCAGCCAAGATGCTGAATGTATTTTCTTCAGCTAAGTCAACACTTAGGTCAGCTTGAGTCTGCTGACTATGTGGAGAACTGGTTGTGCCCATGGAGGTTTTTAACAAAATCCATAGCTTTAATTACCAATTCTTTTTCACTGAGAGTCAAATATTTCTGTTTAATCAACTGTTGGGCATTCAGGAATGGATTTCCTGTTGGTTCAGGTAAGGGCTTGGGTATGGCTTCAAAGCAGGCTTGTACATGTGCTTTGATTGTTTTTACCAGTTCAGTGAGGTGGTGATTCATGCCTTTGTCCCACCATTTAGTAAAGAAGATTATTTTCAGTACTGAGATCTCATTTTTGTAATCACATTTTAAGTCTCATTTCTAAATCCATGGGATATTAAGACGGATAATAAAATGTATTAACGATTTTGATACGATAATGTTTTTGTTTAGAAGGGAATACATAAAATGTCATTCCCTGAATTCTGTTTGAATTTGTTCAGGTAAAGTCTCAAGGGTAATACCAAATTTATCCCACCATTGGAGGAACCAATTTGGCAGTCCAGTATTGAGAACATCAGGACAAATACGAATAAACCATGTATGGTTATGAATCGGATTTTGATAATAAAATGTATTGGTAAAGGATTCTATATAATCCCAATAACTGTATTTCACCATTTTTTGGTGAATCTTCGAAGTTCGAGTTGCATGGGGATGAAGGCTCTATTGATTGATGGAGATAAAATTTTGGATTACAGCGTTAATGAATGTAATAGGGCTGGTATTTCTGTTTGAGTCATGAAATGTATGTCGGATTTCCATGCAACCAGATTGAACTACTATGACTTCATAGATATACCTATAGTGTTCAAATCGGGTCGGCTACTGTTGTATGGAGAGATATCTATTTTTTATCTCGCATGGATCTTTCATCCATTTTTTATCATCAGATTCAATGATGTGGATTTTTTCCTCATATATGTTGTTTGGTGTATATTGTTCAGGTGTCAGGAGGACTTCTTTTGTACTCTTTCGAGTATGAGCTTCTTGCACACTAGGAAATTCAGCTGGCCAAAATATGCCATCATTTGGTTGTTGCAGATTTATTATGCCTCTGTCGCGGCCACGAATATTACCACTTGCACTTGAAAGTGATTGAGTGGTCTTATGAAAGTATTTGAGAGGGATTAGTCCTTCATGAATGCAGTTCATGTCAGCACCACTATCGACTAAGACAATGACGTCTGTAATGATGAAGTCTGGTTTGATTACTAAGATAATATTCGTATACCATTTCTGAAAGGTAACTTGGTTATATATATATATATATATATGTATATGTNAAGTTACCTTTCAGAAATGGTATACATACATATATACATATATATACCCATATATAGATACATACATACATACATATACATATATATACCCATATATACATACATACATACATATACATATATATATATATATGTATATGTATGTATGTATGTATGTATATATATATATGTATGTATGTAAATATGTATGTATGTATGTATGTATGTATGTATGTATGTATGTATGTATGTATGTATGTATGTATGTATGTATGTATATGAATAGGAAAAAATCACCCAAGACACGTGTATAGAAAGAACCAATCCTAAGAGGACGCGTGGACCGTGAACATGGCAAGGTTGAGGGCTAGACGGGAAAATAAAAGTGGCACAAACAAATCACAAAGTGAGCAAAAGAACACAGAAGTGGGACTCCTCATTAGAACGAGAGAGAGAGCGCAGAAGCGAGGAATCTCAACAGAATGGGAAAAAACGTAGAAGCGAAAAACCTCGTCAGAACGGGAAGGAGCACATAAGTGGGAAACCTTGTCAAAACGGGAAAGTGCGTAGAAGCAGGAAACCTTATCAGAACGAAAAAGTGCACAGAAGCTGGAAACCTCATTAAAACGGGGGGAAAATGCCGAACCGTGCCAGAACGGGAAAGGAAGCATAAGAAGAAGAGAATAAACGGATGAAAAGGATCCGTAAGACAGACGGTAATGATTGATTGAGTAAAGCTAAATTACTTGGATGAGATAGATTGATAAACCACTAAGTAGTTGTGACTGATTGGCTCGAAACCACAAGAAATCGTAAAGTGGCTGTGATTGATTAGCGACTAAGTGAGGCCATATATAGCAAAGTAACCCCCACGAACGGGTGTAATCCCTAGACATAGTAAGTGTCTATTTTATATTATTATTTTAATCAACTCATGGGATTTGAGAAGCTTATATAAAGGCCAATGGACTAGAGAAAGAGTGAGATATTTTTTTCAATACAACAACGAACAACTCTTCTCTTACTCTTAAACTCTCTCTTTTTATTAATACTTATATAAATGAGGAGTTATTAATTCCCTCATTTTGATTCCTGGTTAAACAAAAAAAATCTTTTACATATATATATATATATATTGCCATCTACTGCACACGAATACATGGTTGAACAACCAGATACATATTGATCTACATTCATGACTTAGGCAAATATATAACACATAGTTAGGCAGACTATCAATGTTTTACTGGGGTAAACGGTCCTAATGCACTCCCTGCTCAAAGGACCTATCCCATACACGACTTGAGGTCACATACGCTAACTATATACTTAGTATTCATACCAAGTATGTAATGACAATCGACATCTATCAAAGTATTCCTTCAGTTAGCATGAGATCGATGAATACTAGAGGTTATATTATGTTGATATTAGGCTTAAATTATTCCATACATGATCTCATGAACTTTGGATGAAATGAAAACGTAAAGAACACTTACTGTTATGTACCAATGAGAATCAAAACTTGAGAAATTATGATTTTATTGCACAGAGAGAGAGAGAGAGAGAGAGTACATAGAGAGGGAGAGAGCTATGCTCAACACATGAGCTTCCTAATTATTTCTTACTTGCCTTCAACAAGGGTGAGGCCTCCCTTTTATAATACAAAATGTAAGACAGATAAGGTTGCGTGTCCTTGACTGGTGAAGTCGTTCAACCTTTATGTTCTTTACTGTGCAGGTAGTGAAATATACTTTAAATAAAGTAGATTTTTCTCATTGCTGATAATGGAGGGCTACTTTATAAAAGTAGCTTTTACTGTTGTTAGTGGGAATCTACTTTTGTAAAGTAGATTTGTCGTTATGTTCGACAGTTGCTGGTGGGGGACAAGAATTATGCTTTACCTTTTCCTTACTTGTCTTGATTCATCTTTTCTGAAATTATACAGGTAAGAGAGTCTCAGAAGTCATTGATGGTACGGTCATCATCTGGGGCCTGGCTTTCTCTTGCTAGAATACTGAATTCATTGTCATCTTCTTCATGATCAGATTCAGTTTTACTACTTGTAGATTTCATGGTAGTATCTTCTGTTGAATCGATGGCCTGGAGGAAATGATCCTTTATAAAATCCATAATCTTCATTATTAGCTCTTTTTCTGATAAGTTGGGAAATTGCGTTTTCAATTCATCTTGAGCTAGGATGAATGGATTTTCTTATACTGTTCGAAGAGCCTTTGGAATGACATATAGACAAGCCTGAGTATGGGCTTTAATTAACTTCATTAATTCTAGTAAATTGGGGTTCATCCCCTTATCCCACCATTTTGTATAAAAATACTCTTTTTAAACGGGGGATTTTATTCTGATAATCGCATTGAAGATCTCATATTCATATTCATGGGATGGTGAATTGGATAACAAAATGAGCCACATATTTAGTGACAAATATATTCTTATTTGCTGGTAGAAGGGAATAGGCACTGATTCTATTAAAGTCTCAAGAGAGATCTCGAATTTATCTCACCAAATGAGAAACCAATTGGGGAGATCGTTTTTAAGGACCTCTGAACATATTCTGATAAACCACATGTGGTTATGCATGGGATTCTGATAATAAAAGACATAGGTAAATGAATCAATGTAGTCCCGATAATTATACTTATCTTCCGATGATTCTAGACTTCTGGTGGTATGAGGGTGAAGACCCCATTGCCCAATAGGCATAATGTTTCTGATAGTAACCTTACTATAGATAATAGGGCTTCCAGTTCTAATGGAATCATGGAGTGTATGTTTGAACTCCATGGATGTTGTTTCAAGCATGATGGCTTCGTAAATATAGCGGTACTGTTCAAAATGAGTGGAAAATGCTTGAGTAGATAAATATATTTTCTTTATTTCCCATGGATGTGACATCCATTGCTCATCTGTTGAGTAGGGATTTCCCCTACCTCGACCACTACAGCCTCGACCTCTGCTTCTGTTCATGAATTCTGTAGATATTCACGGGTTAGAAATTCTGGTAAAGAATTTTGTTCACCTTTGATATGTTCACTATCAAAATCAAATACTGGTAATAAACTCTGCCAAGAGGCAAAAATATGCTTAAAAGCAAGATTCTGTACATCTTTCTTAAATATTTGTTTGGCTGCAGAGCAGTCAACTATTATATAAAAATGATGATTAAGTAAATCATCCTGAAATTTTAGCACACATTTAACAATGGCTAAACATTCCTGCTTAATAGTCAGGTAATTAAGTGCTGGTCCTTTCCAAACTCCAGAAGTAAATCTAAGGAGTTCTTCTTTCTGATTATTAGGATTTACTTGTTTAAGAATCCCACCACAGCCTAGATTCGAGGTACCAGTTTCAACATTTTTTTGCCATAAAGGGCTTGGTAAAGATAAACAATGTAATTGTTGTATTTTCTGTTTTATCTTTCTTACTGCTAATATATGTTCAGTTGTCCAAGGAGAAGGATTCTTCTTGAGTCTACTGTAAAGCATAAAACTATCCTAAGCACATTTCGGATAAAGGTCTCTAATGTAATTAAGACTTCATAAAAATCTCTATAATTGAGTTTTAACTTTAATTTCATCAGAAAATTTAGATGCAAACTCTATGCTTCTGTTTATAGGAATATTAGTTTCATTAGAAATATTATGTCCTAAAAATCTAATTTCTATTTGAAACAATTTCATCTTTGATGCAGATAAAACTAAACCATTTGTGATTACCACATGTTCAAATATACGTATATGCTTAACATGTTGATATATGGATGATGAAAAAATTAAAACATCTTCAATATAGGAGATAATAATTTTAGTACAAGGATTTAAAATATCATTCATGATATGTTGCATTCTTAAGGTTCATTCTTAACACCGAAAGGTAAAATGTTCCACTCATAGTGACCAAAAGGAACAGTAAATGTTGTTTTATATCTATCTTATTCAGCAATTTGAATTTACTAAAATCCTGATTTTAAATCAAATTTAGAAAAAAAAATTACTGAATTATTTAAGCAATCTAAAAGATCTTTTTTCTTCAGAATAGGATACCGAATCCATTGGAGGGCATCATTAAGTGGTTTACAATTAATGACTAAATGAGGTTGTCCTCGTTCAAACTCAGCATTCTTATACACATCAAATGTTATGCAACTCCATGGAGACTTGCTAGGTCTAATGAGTTTTTTCTATAGTAGAGATTCAATTTCTGTTCTTCAGATTTCAAGATATTCATTTTTCATTTGACTAGGTCTAAATTTTGTAGGAATATACTTTTCGTCAAAATCCTGGTGATAAAATAAAGAAATAATATGCTTTTTTTATTCCAAAAAGAATTTGGCAGATCACTGCAAATTTCTATTTGAAATTCTGTTAAAATCATTTTGATTTTATTTTGAATAGATGATTGTTGGATTTTCTATTCAAGGGTCAGAAATTGAACTTCTTTTTGAAGAAAATTAATCTGACTTTCTTTGTTCTGTATAAAATCTTTGATAAGATCTAATTCTTTCGTGTACGATTTTGTAATAAATTCAAAAATAATTTTTCTCCTGTAAGTGGTAGTAGAAATAACATTACTATATATTTTATCCATAGGCACATAAAAGGATTGCCTAGGATAATATTCTGGGTCATATTTTTTTAAAAAAACAAAGGAAGTAGGTAAACAAATTCCTTGTTTGCAGATTAAAACTTCTGGTATTTTAAATTCAATTTTCATTCTGTTACCACTTACACTGGTAAGAGATTGAGTGATTTTCTGAAAAATATTTTGTGGGGATTAAACCCTCTTGGATACAGTTCATATCTTCCCATGTTTCAATAAGGACGATATCATCTTTTATTATAAAATCGTTTAATAATAAAAGTAATTCTGGTATACCATTTTTGAAAAGTTACCTTATTCATAATCATAAGGTATTTGTTACTGTTGTTCTTTGGAGAAGAAGAACATTCTGATTCAAGTATAGGTTCCTTGCCTTTAGAAGGAAACTCTTGCTTAATAAGGGCAAGATCCTGACAAATAATTTGAGTAACAGATTCTAACTGTTTGATTTCTAATTTTAGAAGATTAACTTCCATCTTCAAATCATAAATAGTTATAGATTTTTCTGTAACCTTATTCTGTATACGATCCATGATTTCTCACATATTGTAATTCTCAATTGGAGGGAGAATCTCTTCCTTAAGATGATCTTTATATAGTGTTTCTAAAAATTTTAGTCTCATTTCTGGATTTTGTATTTGATAAGCAAAGCTGAGCATATACTTTTGAGTGTCAGTAAGAACATTGATACTAGGCTGTCCTAGATCAAGGCCATTCATTTCAACGATGGCTTTCCAATAGATGGCTTCTGTTAACATGTTGTAATTCTTGTTATTGCAACAAGGTCTAGTTTTCTCAAAGGAGGAAGCTGAGTCAGAAGAATAGATTTCAGCTAGATCATTTTCTGAATCCGAGGAAGAGTTGTCTTTGTCAGAGATATAATTAAGGATTTGTTGTTGGGTTTCCTCATCAAGGGATAACTCGTGGAGTTTCTATTTGAGTTTGCACTTGTTAGCATAGTGCCCTTTAGCACCACACCTAAAACATTTAACTTCTGATCTGTCTTTTATAGGAAGAACTTTCTTTTTTCTGAATTTCCTTTTGGGAATGTCCGGATCATATTTAGGATTCTTCAAAGCTTTTCTGGAATGGAACCTTTTGTATTTTTTAGGTCTAGGGTTCATGGAAGTTGAAGGGTACTGTAGTTTGGTGTCATAGGCGAACAGATCACAAAATTCACATAGTTCCTGACGGTTTGATAAATTATGTTTCTTCATTTGTTGCTGAAGTTTACGATCATTACAGAGGGCTAAACCTTCTTCAATAACAACTGCAATGAGCGATCCATAAGTATGCTAGTTATAGGGAATATCAATTTGGTTGCATTTATCCCGAAGTTTCTTTCAAATTTTTTCGACAAAAAGATTAGGAAGACCATCAATGAATTTGGCTTTCCAATTGTCACTATTGGCATATGTTCGTTACATGACCTTTATCAGGAAAACATCTTTGTACCATCTAAAATGGGTTAGAGAAGGGCAACGAAGGTTCTGTAGAAGCTCTCTGTGTCGATCTGTATTTATAATTCTTGGTCCAATAAAATGGTGAATTATGGCTTAGGCTAGTGTATAGCAAGTATCTTCGGTTTGGGTTTCAGTATGATTAAACGAATTAATTTTAATCTTAGAGGCATTTAAGATTTCATCCCGTTGCTTTTGAGTGAGACAATTATCCCACCATCCTGTTAGAATACTGATAAAGGCATTGATAAGAAATCTGGCTATTTGATGATAAGAATTATCATAAGGTTTTCATATGGAAGCATACATAATCATATGATGTATGGTTTCGAAAACCTGATATTCAGATTTACCATCTATGTTCCATTCTTAGATAGTTTTACTGTGGTAAGATTTTTGAGTATGAAGGTAGTTTTCTTCATACAAAATATCCTGAGGGGTAGGTCGAGGATAGTAATACTTACTAGGTCTAAGTAAAGCCATACACTAGGTAGACTTGGGGTAAGTAAGGTTGTTGAGACTATCATTGAAATTTTTCTGGAGGTCAAGAATTTGAGAAAGAGTATATTCTTCTCTTTCATCCTCAGTGACAGATACAGATGAATCACTCTGATTCATCATATCAACCTGTTTTGGAGATTTGGATCCTAAATATTCTGGCTCACTTATCATTAAATTTTTTATCTTTCCAATGAGAGTGGCCATAAAGTCTTCCTCTTTCTTTGTAGACTTTAACTTAAAATTATGACTTTCAAGAGGAGGCTTGATGTTGACTGGTTGTAGGTTAAGTGGTTTAACTTTCTTTGGACCTTTGTTCTGTTGCTCTTCAATTTTATCCTGTATATTGTCTACTTGTTCCTCTATACGGGTAAGTTGGTTACCTACAGCTTGGAGGAAAAGGTTAGTGTAATTGCTCTATTTGGTTAAAGGTACAATTTCTTTTACCTTTAAGGTTTCCTGATTAGGTTGTTTTGGAATCTCAACATAAGGAGAGATGACTAACGGTTTATTGCTCTCATTCATAGGAGCTAACTCTTTTGATAATGGTGGATGATGGACAGTTTGGTAAGATTTACATGTTATCGAAATCTAATTTTTCTGTATTCCTGTGAGACCATTAATCTGATCATTATTAAGAAAATGGTCTTTCTTAGTAACCTCACAGTATCATTTAGAGAAGGATCTAAGGATTTGGTTACTCCAAAGATGGTAATAATACTGGTCCTTGAGGGTTTTTAACTGTTGGGGAGTATAGGATTGAAAATACCATAATCGAAATTCCTGATATTTATCTTGCATAAAATCCTAGTTAAGGTGCTTTCGCAATTCACTATTGAGTGTAAAATCCATTAAATGTTGAATTGCATATCACTTGCGGTTGGGCTATTACGTTTTCTGATGTTTGGTCTATCTTCATAGACTGCATGAGATATTTGGTTTTCTGATATATGGATACCTCTGATCTGGGCTTCTGGTATCTGCTCAGAATTGGTAGATTCTACAAAAGAAGGTGTGGAAGATTCTGGAAGATCTATGTTATAGGGAATGTTACTCCTATAACTAGTACTAGAAAGACTTCTAGTAAGAGGTTGCTAAAAGTGAAGATAAATATTACTTCCTTGAGTCTGAACTACATCTTCAATAGATTATTTGATGATTGGTCTGGTGGGGATAGCATTAGGAATTTGCCACTTGTCTGAAAAAAGTAATTTCCTCTTAAGGTATCATCCTATGGATGGCTATCTGACTGCTGAAGATATAAGTGTCGATGAGGATAATGTGTCTCTGCTCACTCTGCTTTCTGGTGTAGGGGTTCAAAGTGGAGAGAACCTTCAGATGGATCGTAAAATGAGGAGATCGTAGGAGATACTCATAACCATGTGAAATAACTCTAAGCTCTAAGACTTGACAGATTACTGTCAGAAAGTGAAACACTTAAATTCGGATATATATTAAAATAAACATGCCCATGGGATAAGCTAGTTTCAATAGCTCCCATGAGATATGCTTTCCCGTTGAGGCACCGTCCTTCTCGGAGGGTACACTGAATACTGATATTTTGATCAAGTAAGGTCAAAGGCTTAAATGTAATTTGTACAAGTCTTACATGCACACACTTGTATTTTTGCATGAAAGGATACAAATCATGAGCATGCAGCAAATATAAACAATATCATCATTATTGTGCAATGGTATGGCATGTTCAAATGTTTTAATGATTTTTCTACTGGTGAAATCAAATGTTCCAATTTTATATATGGTTTTTGGTTTAACCTTAGGAATTGTCCATTTATCTAAAGCTTCTTTTAAATCCTTATATGCTATTAATTCTGTTACTTCAGAAGTTGAAGTTACTGTATTTGCTACTGATGATAAAGAAAAAATAATTTCACTTATATTTTCTTTTGATCATGTATAAATAATTTAAAGAAAATATAATCATAGTATAACCAAGACTATTCATGGCTCTGATATCAACTGAGGTGTGTCATCTACTACAGAGCATGCCAAATTTAGGCTTGGGCCTAAACCTAACTTAGAAGAGCTCCTAAATTTTACTCTTTAAACTTTGTACTTTAAGGGTTTTTTAGGGTTAATTAAGAAAGTAGTCAATTTATAAAACATAAGTAAGAGAATGATAAAAAATTATATTTGAAGAATGACCGTTTTCTTTAAACCTGTAAAATTCTTACGTATAAGTATATATTTATACATGATATATTTTATGTATTGTAATATATTTTTCAAACATCTTTCACACCCTAACACACCCCTTCATATTACCAAACATATTTTCACACCTAACAAACCTTTCTCACACCCAAACAACCCATCTGCCCACTAGAGATCCATTGAAATTAAAGTCAATACATGTTATAAAATCGAAAATGGAACCCAACTCGGAGGACTATTAAGCTCCTATATTCCTCCATCTCCACAATATTTTCCAGAATATTGTAGACAATTGTAACTTTAAAAAGTGAAAAGGAAAAAGGAACAGAAAAAAGAACGAATTATAAATGAAAAGTGCGTGCGGAGTGGAGGAATAGTCTGTTGCCGTTACCATCAACCTATGCTTGCCGCATTATAGGGTTTAAGGAGAGCAATAAGTCTTTGAGAGAGAGAGAGAAACAGAGGGTCGTTGGCTAGAAATACAGATACATGCATGTTGTAGGCTTGGTCTATTTTAGGGTTTATATCTTGCCTAAATCAAATGGTCACTGTGACCTTAATTTCCTTCCTAGCAATGGCTGTTTGATTTGGGAAAGGATAATCAACGTAAAAGGAGTCATAAAGCAAAGCTTCGTAGGATGGGATTAAGATGTAAAAACGGAAGAAGTTGAAGAAGTCGAGGAATATGGGATGGAGAATGATAACCGTTTTAGTAAGGAAACATGGTAAAAACACAATCCAATTGACCAAACCATTAAATCTGGTCCTTTCTGCAAACAAAATAGTTTCAGGTCAATCTCTAGAGCAACAAATTTTTTGGCCTATTCGTTGCTTCAAGTCTAGAGCTAAGGGGTCAAACTTTTTTCTCTTTAACATTCGAATTAGTTTAGCATCTCTCTAATATCTGTAGATTAATTTTATTTAAAAAACAAACATTTGTAACTCTCAATTTTTCTAACACCGTAAAAATGAGTCTCTCTTAATTTCATTGGTATGTGGCCCTTTCAACATGTTTATTTTTTTTAGACATTTATTTTCAATTTTTACTCTAATGCTAATTGTCATTAATAAGAGCAGTGATTTTCTCTTAAATGCGAGATATTGAATCATTAGATAAAAATAATTTTTTAGAACTATTTAATACTTGACTTTTTTTTATCAAAACATGGTTTTCTTCTGATATATATCATTAGATTTATCTTTATAATTAAGAGTATTAAAATATAATTTTTTATTTTGCAACTAAAATATATTAACTTAAAAGAATAAGTTATTCTCAAATAACTACGTCACAAGAAAATGGAATAAATTGATAGCGTTCTATTGTAAAATGTATATTAACCAGAAAACTAAAATTAATAGTCATCTCTTTTAAAAATTTTGAAAATGTCCGCTTAGGACTCCGACTTTTATCAGGCCGCCCTGTAAATATTATATCTTTTTAAAACAAAATAAATATTATATTTGTGGGTTATATACCCATTAATTACAGCATTTCAATCATACATTTTTGGATTAGGCCCATCCATAATGTACTTTTCGACGTTTTGTCTCATCAAATCTTATCTCTAAAATAGAATCTAAAAGGAAAAATTAGGTTTATAAGTCATTTTTTATTGTTTTAGAAACTAGTCCGAAAATTTTATATTTATGTAAATGGCCAAATTTTCTTTCCAATTCGTCTACTTTCCATCTCCCTTCGTCTTCTCCATTTGTCTCTGTATCTTTCTTCTCTCTCTTCAACTTCGTCTTCTGTCTTCGTCTTCTCTGCCTCTTCTTCTTTCTTCTTTTCCATTCGTCTTCTCCCTTCGTCTTCTTTTCTTTTTGTACTCTCTCTCCATTCGTGGTCTGTTCTTGGGTCTCGTGATCTATTTTTTCTAGTTTGATGTATTTTTTATTTTTAGTTTTCTTGATTTTGTGGATTTTTCATCAATTCGTTGTATGGTTTTTTTGATTTTGTGGTTTGATTTCTGGATTTCAGCAAGAGATAGGTGAAGAAGAGAAGGAAGAGACGAGTTTGAGTGTGGGAAGAGGTTGGTACATGTGATTTTTTTCATGATATATGATTATAACAGATAGTATATAAAAATATACTACGGTATATTAAAATATACTATAATATATAAATATATCATAGGATACCACAAATGGTATATAAAAATATACTATGATATATTGATGGTATATTAAAATATACTATGATATATAAATATATACCATGAGATATTTTTATATATTATAGTACGCCTGTACATATTTTTTTTCAGTTTTATTAAAAAAAAATTACAATTAGAAAAAACCGGTCATTCTTGCAAATATAACTTTTTTTGTCATTCTCTTCCTTATTTTTCAAAAATGGACTATTTTGCTTAAGGGTGTAAGTGGAACTGCAAAAATCGATCAACCGATCAGACCGACCGAACCAAATCGAACCGACGATTTTTTTACTAAAACCACAGACCGAACCGAACCCTTATTTTTCAATCAAATATAAACTGTACAGAACCACATATAATACAAAAATCGATCGAACAGTTTTTAGAAAGACATTTTTTTAGAAACAAAATTTATAAAAATTAGTCCAATCAGAAATTCTGAGGAAAGAATCATTCACCATTCTTTCTCTATCCTTAGAATCATAACTATGGAGGATTGGAGAATCCATCCTTCAAGTTCTAAAATACTTTTAAATGAAAAGCAATATAATAGCTGGTCTGATATTAGTTTGCCTACAAATTGACTTTTAACCAATGAAAGCCAGCCAACTCCAATTCAACACTCAATTGAAGATATTGATTACATCCAACAGTACATGGATGGTACTGTTAAAATTAATTTCTAATCTTTTAGTTCTAATCCTCAAATTAAGGAGTATAGCAGTCTATGATGCTTAGAAATTCTTTTTCTGGATCATCTGTTAATAATGATCAAGATCTTGGGATTCAACAATTAGAACAAGAATTAAAAAATTTAAAATTTTAAAATTTAAGACTTAAAAGCATAGTCACAAATTCTCAAGCCAGTCAGCCAGTCTTTGATAATAAGTCTAAATAATCTGACGAACCTGATGCACCCACTGAATCGAATTTTCAAAGAACTTTTCGTCATGTTAATCCTCAACTTTTAGTTTGAATTCGAAAATGAAATGAGTTTTGGAAATTTGGACATGATCCCTCATATAAGAAAATGAAGGCTCAATATGAAAGGAATTTTTTATGTGTATTTTTTGAAAATAAGAGGATAATTCCCTGTATTTTATAATTGACTGGTCAAGTGATTGAGCATTAAAAGATTGAGTACTTGAGAAATGGTCAAATTGTTTGAGTTAGGTTGATTGTAATTGGGTATGATGAACTCAAGCATACATATATATATATATATATAAAGTGAGCATTTTTGAGTTTAGGTTCTAGAAACTCCACCTATATGAGACTTCTCATTTCTCTAACCTTATTCCATGGCCGACACTCACTCACTCACACTCTCTTCCCCCTTCTCTCTCTTTCATCTTCCCTAGCGCCGCGCCTGAAAATTTCATCTTCACTAGCATGCGCTCTCAACATTTCATCTTTCCTAGCCCATGTATGCACCTTTCTTCTTTCTGTAGAGCCATGAGCAAGGGGCTAGATTCGACCATTATACATGACGCTGAGCTACATATATTTCCCAGCTCAGATCTTCCATCCGGACATTGGTATATTTCTTTAGTAGTTTTGAAGCCACCCACTGGTATAGACCCCTTAGACTTCCCTACATTGATAATTCACTCAATAATAATTTAAGTTTTAATGGGTAGTCAAGAAACCCAAATACCTCCGAAAGAGATAACTCAATTTTATAATTTTTGATACCTTTAATCAATTTTATAATTTTCATATGAGTAATTTTACGTCGAACAAGTACCTGACCAAGTTTTATGTTATTAAGTGACGTGATAATCATTTATAGGTTACTTTGTGAAATCATTTTAATACGTTATCAAACAGCAACCTATAAAAGATTGTCACATCACTTGATTACTTAAAACTTTGTCAATTATTTGATCACTCTAGAATTACTTTTTCTATATATATATAATGAAATACAGTCGGAAAGATGACAACAATAAATTGCATAAAATTAGGAAACAAACAAAACTAAATTCCTAAATAAAAGCAATAAAATAATGCAATATAATGAGTCACACAAAAACTTACATTTGCAACACGCACCCTCCATCTTTCCCTAATTTCTCTAAATCAGCCCATCTAAAATGCACACTAGATATGCTTATACCAATAAGATGAGGTGTA
Organism: Datisca glomerata; assembly: GCA_003255025.1. Lineage (NCBI taxonomy): Eukaryota > Viridiplantae > Streptophyta > Magnoliopsida > Cucurbitales > Datiscaceae > Datisca > Datisca glomerata. The sequence goes on from QANY01001705.1 coordinate 82,747, forward strand.
GGATTTATTAATAGAAGCTGAGGTGTTGTCACTTGAATCAATTTTAGTTTACATTTATATTCCTCTGTAAGTTTGAAGGAAGACTTTACAATGCCGGGAAAAAATTCCCGGCATTGATGCCGGGTCATTGTGGCCCTTAGATTATTTTTGAAGTAATCTAGGCCACACAGAGCCTAGCAGGTAACAAGACTTTTTTATTCACCAAATACGTACTGAAATTCATCAAATATATATTGGGGTTCACCAAATTAATAATTTTAGAGGTGTTTACCAAATACGTACTAGGGTTCACCAAATACGTATTGAGGTTCATCAAATACGTATAAATTAATAATTTTTAGAGGTGTTCACCAAATACGTACTGGGGTTCATCAAATACATACTAAAATTCACCAAATATATACTGGAGTTCACTAAATACGTACAAATTAATGATTTTTGGAGGGGTTCACCAAATACGTACTGGGATTCACCTAATATGTACTGAGGTTCACCAAATATGTACAAATTAATCATTTTTAGAGGGTTTCACCAAATATGTATTGTGGTTCACCAAATATGTATTGGGGTTCCTCAAATACATACTAGGATTCATCAAATATGTGATGGAGTTCACCAAATACGTACAAATTAATAATTTTTGGAGGGGTTCACATACATACTAGGGTTCATCAAATACGTATAAAAGTTCACCAATTATGTACTGGAGCTCACCAAATACGTACAAAGTCAATTTTATACATATTTGGTGAACCCCAGTATGTATTTGGTGAACATCAGTACATATATAGTGAACCTCAGCACATATTTGGGAACCTTAGTATGTATTTGGTGAACCTCTATAAGATTTATTAATTTGTACGTATTTAGTGAACTCCGGTACATATTTGGTGAATTTCAGTACGTATTTGGTGAACCACTTCAAGAATTATTAATTTATACGTATTTGGTGAATCTCACTACGTATTTGGTGAACTCCGGTATGCATTTGATGAACCTCCAATACATTTTCGATGGGTTTATACCGGTGATTTTTGAACCTTTTCCCGGCAGTTTCTCTAACTTATACCGGTGGTTTTGCATCCTATGCCGGCGGTTTACGCCCTATATCGGTGGTTTCTGGCAATTTTTTTCATTTTTTTCATTTTTGGTGGTTTTGTTGTTTTTTCGGCGATTTTGCATCAATACAATGATTTTTAGGACCTTTTTACGATGACCTTTCAACAAATTCAATTTATTAAAATTGATCATGGTATACTAGATGAATCGTATACAAAGTTATCAAGATTCTCGATTTTTTATGCGAACATTAAGTATCTTCACTTATATTTTAAATGAAATTTGAATTTAGCAATGAATTGTTAAAACAATTGAACACTTATTCATAAACGCTTAATAATGTATTCTTGATTATGTTTTTTGTGATTTTACAACAAGTATCAAGTAGAATAATCTTTCCCCATTTAAGGAACATGTTCCTGATCCCGGTTCATGTATAGAATTGAAATCAATAAGTATGTAGTACAATTATATATGGATCTAAAATCTAGATCTCTTTCTCACTTTCAAAATTTATGTCTTATATTTATCGATTCATAATTTTCACTATTTAACGAACATGTATAACCCCCGAGGTTGGAGGTGAACACCTTTAGATTTATGGTGAACTCCGCTACATTTTAGAAGAACACCTCGAAGAAAATTAATTTTTATATTTTGGTAAACACTTCAAGCATTTGTTGTACGTGGAATATTTGTGTGAACCCCTCCAAGAATTATTAATGTTGTACGTGAAATATTTTGATGAACCCTTCAAGATTCCATTTGTACCCCCACTAAGAATTGGGTGAACACCAAAAAACAAAGTCAATTTTGGTGAACCTCTCCAAGAATTATTAATGTTGTACGTGAAATATTTTGGTGAACCCCTCAAGATTCCCTTTATACCCCACTATGAAATTGATGAACACAAAAATACAAAGTTAATTTTAGTGATCCCCTCCAAGAGTTATTAAATTTGTATGTGAAATATTTTGGTAAACCCCTCAAGATTCTCTTTGTACCCCACTATAATTTTGGTGAACACCAAAAATCTCAATCGCCATTCTTCAGCTTCCAAACAGCATTCTTCAACCTCCAAAAGGCATCCTAAAAGTGGAAATCGCCATCCTTTATTGCCAAACGCCAGTTTAAGGACTCTAATCGCCAATCAACACCCTAAAGGCCAATTCATAACCGGCGATTGCTAATGTGTCCCCTAAACACCATTTATTTGGCTCGAATCATAATTTTTTTGCCCTAATCGCCATCTTAACTAAATATACAAAGTTTATAATTTTTTAATTAATTAACGTACACCGGACTAATCATCAATAAAATTAGAAAAATCTCATTCTATAAATGCAAACATTCACCATATTCACTTATTAAGTGAATTTAGATTGGATTATGTAAGAATTCCGATACAATTGAACACTTATTCATAAACTCGTTAAAACTTGTAATTGATAATCTTTGTGTGCTTGGTGGCAAGTATCGATTGGGATGGGTTTTTACCATATATAATTATAGGTCATAAAGTTATCATGGTCGGTAAATCTTATTTATCGGTTTGACGAACATGTATACCCTCAAGATCATATTCTACCTTTAAATCGAATATATCCGCTAAAAGTTTGAAATTAAATATTGAAATTTGAAATTTTAACCTTTTCTTTTATAAATTAACCCCATAACATTTGTAAAATAACTTATTTACATTTTAATTTATAAGCATATAAATATAATAACTTATTTACATTTTAACTTATAAGCATATAAATATATTTTGTTATAAACCGTCAATCTATCCAATTAGATTCTACGAATAGTAGATTTACCCCTTGTGTTATGGCTTATCTCGCGCTTACAAACTGAAAATCTATCCAAACATTTTACACTTCTAGATTTAGTTTTATTTATCCATCAAGGGTTTTTTTTAAGTATAATAGGGAGTATTGGGACCAGACGCCTGTGTGTCTGGTGTTTCGGGCCTAAACGCGACCATCATGCCTCATACGCCAGTCTTGAATAGCGACTCACCATGTAGTGATAGCGTTTAGGTCCACATTGTGACATTTGGCCCTAGTGTGGCGTTTAGGGCTTCAATACCAGCGGTTTCAATGTCTATTGGGCGGTTTTAGTGTCTATTGAAGTGGTTTTAGTATCTATTGCGACGGTTTTAGTATCTATTGCGACGGTTTTAGTATCTATGGCAGTGATTTTAGTGTTTATTGCGGCGGGTTTAGTATTTAATTTTACACACTTTGTCATTTTCATACCCTTAGCCATTTTCATACACTTGGTCATTTTTTCACTTTTATTTTCACATGCACATAGCATTTTCATTCACTTAGTAATTTTCTCATACTTTGTAATTTTTATGTACTTGTTTTGATACACTTAGTTATTCTCATGTATTTAGTCATATTTTCATACTTAGGCATACATATTAATTTCACTCAATTATACCTTTCATGCACTTGTGAATTCTAGATCTATCTCTCCCTCTCATGAAATTATGTATTACATTTATCGTTTTCACACACGTACTCGCTTATATACAAATAGCCATTTCTATAACTTGATCATTTTCAAAACTTAACCTTTTTTATACACTTAGCCATATTTTAATACACTTAGGCGTATTTACATACACTTAACTATTTTTACAACTTAGTCACATGCACTAAGCAATTTTCATTCACTTAGTAATTTTCTCACACTTTGTCATTTTCATGTACTTGTTTTGATACACTTAATGGTGACTCGCTATTGACGAATGGCGTTTGGGATTAACTGGCCAATTTTGGGCCCCAAATGCCAACACAGTGGCGTTTGGCCTATGTCAATACATTTATAGTGCACTTGTTTATTTTCACATACTTAACCATTTTCATACACTTACATTTTTTTACGTTTAAATCATTTTCAAACACTTAATCACGTACTTGTCTATTTTCACACACCTGACATATTTATTTGCACACATTTAGCTATTTTTAATTACACACACTTAGTGTTATATAATTGTGTCTTACATTTATCATTTTCACACCTGATCATTTTAAATTTACTTGGTCATTTTCATTTCTTAACTTAATATATACTCTTTGTAGAGACCCTTCCTTTTCATCAATTCAGATAAAGCCTTGGTGAATGTCATACGCACGATTGTTTTGTAGAATAACATAATGCTTTTTGTCTTAAAATTATCGATTTCTCAATACAAGCATTAACAATTTTAACTTATATTTGAAATTGCATTAAGTATCACTACAAATAAATATTTCTTCTGATACAAATTCCTTCTAAACACACTTCGAACCTACTTTTATGCATCACTACATAAATATTACATCAGAAAGTAGTAGAACAAGATGTAAATCCCGATAGTTTTTAATGACTACTTCAGTTGCACCATTTTACTCTCGAGATCAAGTTGCAATGCATGTTTCATCTCTGATCTACACTATTTATATAGAGATCCTTCCATTTCTTCCAGCTCTCTTCAGGGACTTCATCACCAAAATCAAAATATATTATTATGCTTGGTGACTTAGCCATTTTCACACACTTAACAAATTTCACACTTTTTTATTTTCAAACACTTAATTATTTTCACACATTTTCATATACTTAACCATTTTACACTCTTAGCCATTTTCATATATTTAGCCAATTTCATACATGCTGTAATTTTCATTCATTCAATAAATTTAGGCATTTTCATACACGCTACACTAAGCCAATTTACAACTTATTCACATACTTAGCTATTTTAATGCACATAGCCATATTTTCATACACATGCATTTTCACATACACTTAGACATTTTCATATACGCTTAGGTATTTTCACACACTTAGTCATTTTTATATTTTCATACACTTGCTCATTTAACACACTTGATCATTTTCACACATTTAATAATTTTCTTACATTTAGTCATTTTTACAAATTTGTTTATTTTCACACACTTTAACCATTATCATGTACTTAATTATTTTCAAACACTAAGTTATTTTCACACATTTAACCATTTCATACACTCAGTCATTTTGACACACTAGATTATTTTCACAAACTTGTCCACTTTAATATACTTGTTTCGATACATTTAGTTGTTTTTACACACTTTTAACATACAACTACTTTCTTCCATGACTCGATCATTTTCCAACTTCACCAATTTTATACACTTAGCCATACTTTATACACTTATAAAATAAAATATATGTCGTTTAAGAATTATTCAAAAGTAGAATCATCAATAATTCTTTTTATTGCCTTTATTTCATGTACATCCATGCCTACATAATTCACCAGGCTGGCAGTATGTTTTGAAGTTAGATACAATTATCTCAGAAGAAACAAATGATAAATTTTGATCTATTTCAACATTTTACAAATGAAAATAGTCATTTCCTTGCTTTTCTCTATTGTTTCAAACTTATCTGGCTATAATGGTTGTGTCAATACATCATTTACTTGGAAGAAGTAGTAAACAAGAATAAGAAACAACTGTTGCATCCCAAAGGAATACATAGTTCACTTTTTTATTTTCATAGAAAACTAGCCACGAGTATGGAGTCCTCCATTCCCGAGCCTTGACTGAGTTCTAAATGTGAAGCAAACATAAGCATATGATTAGAGAAGAGTAAAATGACTAAGAATGAGATGATGTAGAGGAAGAATATTCTTTTATGTAAAAAAATACATGGCTAAAAGAATGTGATGATGTAGAGGAAAAATATGCAATCATGATTCAAGAATGTCTTGAGTTCACAGCCCACAAAACTGCATCTCACATATAATATATTGAATTCACATATAACAAGACATACCAAAGACCAACACACTAACTATAAAAATCAACAAGAATCAACTCCCAATTGCTCCAGCAAAGAAGCAGATAAACCTGCTAGAAGAACAAATCATTATGCTAGCCATAACCTGCTACAAAATCAGAAGCAGAAAACAAGTAGAAAATAGAACATAGTCCTGGAGAACTAGATCTCTAGATCAGAGAGAGGCTCTCTAAATAATTTAAACAACCTATCACTAACAATATCAATAACCATAATAGATAAACTCCTAACATAGTTATATTTACCCAAAAATAGTCTACAATTTCTCTCCTTCCAGACCAAATGAATGACAACAGTAAAAATAAGTTTAAGGATATTAGATTTAAAACTTTTTCCTCAGGTATGAGCAGCAAACTAGGTAAGTAGATGGATTTAGCTATTATAGATGGAATTCACTTTGCATTTCCTTATTAACATAGTCCAAATCTGGCCCAGTCTCTCCGATGATGACTGAGGTCATATATATATTAAGTAAAAATGAATATTCATCCAAATAAATAATTAGATAGATGAAGTCATCTAGCGTAATTTTGTTATATATGAAATACCTCTTTCTTTTTGTCCAAAAACAAGATTAAGCATATCTATAATGATTTACTAAATTACTTTTAATTTACCATAAGTATATATAATACGTTAGTTTTTACAAACATTATACCCCTAGCTAAAATATGTATATACGAAAACAAATATTTTATGTTTAGAAGCTTATCTTTAATAAAATATTCATAGAAGGGAATATCATATGTATATATGTATGTATATGTACGTCAATAGGCGTTTATAAGATCAAGAAAAGAAAGGCCGATAATTTAATTACCTGATAGTTACCAATGACATGAACAACAACCATTAAATTAGCAGAGCAATTAGCCTTTCTGGTCTCTTCAGATCCATAAGAACGTTATCATCAACATATGGCCAAAAGCCCAATATCCAATGGGAGCCATAGGGAAATAGCAAATAGCATTGATGAAATAAGCACCAATTGCACCTTTCCACATGGGAATTTTGGAAGGCTTATCAGGAGTAGAATGAATTGTGGCTTGAATCTCTAAAGCAACAACATGTCAAGTAAATGCAAAAGAGATTTGACCCAATACATTATATACTTTGAACATGTAATCAGTGTTACTTGTGCTTTTGTATACATAACTCACATTCTTTATTCTTCATCTGCTCAAACAGCCCACCCATATTATTGTTGAATATCTACACACGAAAAAAATTCATTTCTGTTTAATTTTTTAATAAATTAATATTATAAAAGAAATAAACCATATCTTTACATAATATAGGCACTATATTATAATCTCTTATACATGAGTACTATACATTATCTTTGACATTAATCTTTCCACATACTTATAAAATTAGAGTAATAGGTGCATCGATCTGAGAAAGTAATATGCCTAGGGGTATAGAGCTTATACTAATAACCAGTGGATCCTTATTAAAGCAAGGGATTAAGGGCATTCATCTGTTTAATGTAAAGTAAATACTATGTATCACCAAAGTAATCAAGTAATGATTATGAGCAACCACAGTGAAAGTTGAAGAAATTCAGGGACCATTGATTTATCAGATATATTTCGATAGGGGAATACATTTCCCTGAACAAAGGACTTGGAAATTTTAACATTCCATGGTATATTACATCATTTTGTTCTTCTGTAAATTTTAAGGAAAGAAATAAAATATCTAGAAACATTGAGAAGTAGTAACTATATAGGATAAAAGATCGAAGCATTACATCTTTCATACAATAAAACTACACCAAATAAAATGAGCAACAGAAAATTAATGAATAAAATTCATTTTTATTGACTTCACCACCAAACAGTAATAGCAAAAACAAATTTAATATCCATAAAGGAAATTAAAGTTATAAAATTTAAAGAATCTCAAATTTCCTAACATTATCATCAAGAAAATGGGAAAACGAAATGGTTATCCAATAATTATAAACAAACTCTTAATGCTACACGCCAATAAGCGCAAAACAAAACAAGAGGGTTTCATCATCTTTCTACCATCGATGGTGTGTTTGTCCTGGAGAACCCGATCAAGGGCAGAGGCATTTGCGAAGACAACGAACCCAACCAAGAAAACATGAAAACTAAATGGTTATCCATTAATTATAAACTAACTCGTAATGCTACACGCCAATAAGCGTAAAACAAAACAAGAGGGTTTCCTCGCCGTTCTACCATCGATTGTGTGTTTGTCCTGGAGAACCCGATCAAGGACAGAGGGATTTGTGAAGACAACGAACGTAAAACCTTTGGGTTACCAATAATCTTATCCCTCATCACAATGGCCTGCAAAACATCCCCATAGTTTCTGAAGTAGTCCTTGAGCTTGTCCTCAGAAGTCTCCCATGAAATCCCACCAATGAAAAGCTTTCCCTGATCTAAATCCATGGAGTTTTCAACGCTAGAGGTGACATAGTGGGGGTCTTCTTCTTGATCAGTGCGGGAGCTGGAACCGCATCTGGGGGAGATGCGAGTGGTGATGGTGGTGGCACTACCGGAGGAGGAACCATCATTGGTAGAGTTACTGAAGGTGGAGTAGCGGGCGGGGGTGTTGCAGGTAGCAAAGTCGCCTGGAGAGGTGAAGCCAGAGGAGGAGAGCTCATCGGAGGAGGAATTGATGGTGTAGGGGTGGAGACTATTGTAGGTGTTTCCAACGAGTTAGCCCAATGGTGAGAGAGCCAGAACCTTCGATCTAGAGGATGTTCGTGTGCCCTAGATTTGAAGTTGAATGAGAGAAATGAGGAAAGGAGAAGGGGGAAGTAGAAGAGCAGATGGGAGTGGGCTACCTATTGAACCGGTAACCCACTCCTTAATAAATCTAAGGCTAGGATTAACCTAGTCAGATCCAATGAGCATGATTAATCCCAACACCAATAAGGAGAAACGATTCTCAGCATTGGAGAGGGATCCATGTTTCAATTATTCTAATGGGAGCATGTTTCTTAATCTTACTGTTCATGTCAACATCCATCTTTTTATAAGACTTCGAGTTTGAAGAATTTTTTATCTTACAAAAAATAAACCCGGGAATTAGTTGGGTCCAAGCTCCATCTATAAACTCCAAAAGGATAAAAATATAAATATTTACAAGGAGAAAATTAAAAATAAATATGATTAAATTACTATTATTTTCAGTTTTCTTCTAAGTAAGAACTAAAGGAGAAATTCATCAGGAACCAATTTTTTTTTTATAAACTATCCTATGTTATAACAAGAGAGATGCACCAACTCATTTGATTGTTATTAGTTATAAGTCAAATCAGCTCAATTTCAGACTTCTAATTCTGAAGAATGTTGTTTTTAAATCTTCTAAGTTGATCCAGCGATGGAAATTCTTAGGGTTGTTTAAACTATCACTACTTGACCCAGATTAAAAATCAAAATTTGGGTATGCTTGTCAGCCGATACTAGAAGACATAGAGGGAAGTTTAAACTAATTTGGATGGTCCTGCAATTTAGAACGGCATACACCGTACTAATTAATACATATCGAGCCTATTGATGGCACCATTTTTTGTTCAGATATATTGAAGGCACCATTCTCTGTCTAGCTAAGGTTATGTAAAATGACAAAGGTGACTTTACTTCACAGATAAATTCAGATTATATGCTTTGGATCACTTATCATCAAGCATTAATGACACTCACTAATTGTTAAGGTTACCGATTCTTCTAAGGCCTTACCCTCCATTGCTGACTTTCAGAAGCTTCCTGGTTGACAGAAGCTCTCTCTTGTGCATGGTCTTTTTGCATGGCTGCTTTACCACCGCAGCTACTTCACATGGGTTCTCTCTAGTCAGCATTATTTTGCCACCTCAGCTTTGCAATCATTTTCTCTGTCAGATTCTGTTACTATACGATTTTATCCTTCGACAGCAATGAGAGAGAATTGTGCATTGCTTCCTCGTTTGTTTGCAACTAATCCCACAGCTTGTCATTAGCTGCTCATTAATCTTTGCTTAGCTCTTTCCTATATAAGGTTGTAAGCATTTCTTCGTTGTCATGACTGGTTATTTTTACAGTTGCATATCGAATAGAAATCCTCAAATTCTAACTCTAATGCAACTTTGTCACCGACCAGTCTTTCTTATGTTGGCGGTTATAAGAAGTGTAGTTTGAAAACTTATTAAGATGCTAAACCTTGTCCAACACCTGCTACTGCATCTCATAAGCTGTCCAAGCATGTTGGTGAGCCGTTAACTGATATCTCACAGTTTAGAAGCCTCATTGGAGCCCTAAATTACTCTTAAGAAGTGTAATTTTCAATCAAGTGTCAGTTTGCTTCCATTATCACAAATGTATGTCTTATACCGCAAGTCTGAGCTCATAGGACTAAGACCATTGATTCTCATGTTCAAAGAATTAAGGAAAATTAAAGATGACTTGGCTATTGTCTTAGTTTTGGTAGATGATGAAGATCTTCTCATCTACCCTATTAATGACCTTCCAACTGAGTTTAGTGCATTTCACACATGAATTCATACACGTTAAGATCCAATATTTTTAGAAAAACTTCTTGTGTTGATGCAATTGTAGATCATCATAAAGTTCACGATAGTTTCCACATGCTGCAATGTTTGTTGCTCAAATCCAGGGGTGGTAACGATAAAGGTAGAGGAAGGAGTTTCTATTGGGTGGTAGCCATAATAATTTTCCACGAGGTTTCAATCAATGAAGTAGTTATATGTTTGATCATTTAATCACGTAACTAACTATTATGTATACAATGTAATTATTTAGATCATTAGAACTTCATGACATTCACATTCACATTTATGGTTATAGAGAACATATCGTTAGTCATTTTAGAACATTGTTAGATCAAAAACGTTGATGAAGACTTTGATAACGAAATTGATTTCTCTCCTTTTACCTCTTTAGATCTTCAAGCACATTTAGTGATGGTATAAATATCTCTTAATTGGGTTGAGAGATGACCAAATTCTAAGGGGATTAATACATAGACACATTCCATCAATGTGGTAGTTTCTCCCACTACATGGTGGTTACTTACTTCAAAGTAACCACCTCTTACATAATCAACCAATAAGATTTTAGTTTAATATTTTATATTAAACCCATTTATTAATTGTCTATTATTTGTATAAGGACTAAATAAGTCTTACATTCTCCCACTTGGCTCATACAATATTTCTTTCATGATTTGATATAAGAACATAACACACATAGTATAAAACTAAATTTCTCAATTCAATGGTGATAACATAATATCATCATTAAGTAAAACTAATGAGAGTTTTGACGGTAGTACATCATTAGTTGACATAGTACCTTCCACATATCACAGCACTAGCCTTAACCTAACATGATCTATAAGTGAGAATCATATAATGGTCTAACATTATTGTACTTGTCAAAAACAAATCTTGTTAACATTCTTCATTCATTCATGTACATATTACATGATATAAACAATATCTGAAGCAAAACATATAATTAAGCTCAAAGTATCAAATACATAAACGTCATAAAATTCATTACACAACGTCAATAATAATGTCCGATAATGCCCATCCTTTCAACATTACCAATAAATGTCTTAGGTGGCAATCCTTTTGTTAGAGGATCTGCAATCATTAGATTTATGCTAATATTTTCAATTGACACTCTTTGTTTCTGAACCTCTTCTTTAATGGAAAAATATTTTAGTTCCATATGTTAGCACCTTTTGAATACTTGTCATTTTTTGCAAAGAAGATAGCTGTGACATTATCACAATAAATTTCCAGCGGCCTGGCATTACTGTCAACAATTCTAAGTCCTGAAAAAAAAGTTTTGCGGCCAATTTCCTTGAATTGTGACTTCAAAACATGTCACAAGCTCAGCCTCCATAGCGGATGCAGCAATGACAAATTGTTTTGCACTTTTTCATGAGATTTTTTCCTCTAGCTAAAAGGAACAGTTAGCCAAATGTAGACTTTCTTGTGTCAATATATCCAACAAAGTCTGAATCTAAATATCCAATCACCTCAAGATGATCAGATCTCCTATAATTGAGCATGTGAACTTTTGTTCCTTACAAGTATCTCAAAACTTTCTTCGCAGCTTTCTAATGTTATCATTGAATTTAAGATACCATTGGCTGGAAGCTTGTTTAAGTCCATTTGTTGATTTCTTAAGTTTACACACCACGTGTTCCTTTCCTTCAATGGATGCGCTGACCCATATAAACTTCTTCATCTAAATTCTTGTTTACAAAGACAGTTTTGACATTCATCTGATGTAACTCTAAGTCGAAATGAGCTACCAAAGCCATGATAAATCTAAATGAGTTTTTCTAAAGGTCTATATATATCGGTGTGTATTATTTCAAGAAGCTGTGAGCTTTTTGTGGCTCATTTTTTTATGTATTTTGTTTGTTTTCCCTTAATATAATCCACATAAATACCAAGAACAATAAAATCCAAGTCTTGAAGGATTTCATTCTTTATTAATCTTTCAAATCTTTCTTTGAAAATGTGACCTAGACGTTTATAACACAAGTAATCTGAACATTCATTTTCTAAACCAAATTTAATTCTGACTTTATGATGCAAGGTCAGAAGAGTATCATAAAAAATGTTAAGTTTCAATTTATATAAACCCTCACAAAGAATACGAGAACCAATGAAATGATTGTTCTTAAACAAACTGATGCATCAATTTCCAATTTTAAAAGAATATCCGACTAAATCAAGTTTAGACAAAGAAATTAAATTACAAGAAATAGAAAGTACATAAAAAGTTTGAAATAAATCTAAATGATATCCAATGTCTAAAATCAATCGATAAGTTCTAATAGCTTCAACTGGAGCTTTGACTCAATTCCCCATATAAATGAACACTTCATTTGAATCCATGCATCGTATTTGAAACATGAGTGGTACATCCATAATCAATCCATCAAGTATTATAAGGAATTTTAGCTAAATTTAATTCAAAACATACGAAAGCACTAGGCTTACCTTTCTTTTCGAGCCATGCCTTACATTTCGAGCAATCTTTCTGAAAGTGTTCAGGTTTCCCACAGAAATGACACTTATCATTCTTGTGTCCCTTCTTGTTGATTTGGGTAGATGACTCATTAATCTTAACTTGGCCATGCTTGTCCTTTCCATGCTTTCTTCTGACTTTCTTTCCAGCTCCTTGACTACTTACTAGAGGAATGGAATTAGTTCACTGATTCCTAAGTCTCGTTTCGGTCTCCTAAACAAGCATACATTGAAGTTCATTCACATTCCATTTCATGTGTTATAGTTCATTTGGAAAGGACTATACTGAGTATGGAGTGAGTTTATGATAAAATGCACAAGGAAACTCTCATCCACATTCATTCCCAAGGACTTAAGTCTTGCTACAATATTCGTCATTTCAATGACATGCTCTTGCATGCTACAAGTGCCATCATATTTCATGGTGGTCAATGTACCGATTGATGTCCCAGTAAGTGACTTATCATCAATTTGAGAACGCTCTTCCATAAATTTCATGAATTGTTTAGCATTTTCAGTTGTGGGAAGATTATACTTGATGTTGTTTGCTACACTCATTCGCATAAATATTAGGCTTAGTCTGTTTGTCCTTTCCCATGCATCATGGAAAGTTTTATCCTCATCGCTACTAGCATCAGTAATAGCAACAAATTTCTCAAATTGAAGTGACAAATCTAAATCTAAAACACCTAAGTGAAATTGGATTTGTTCACACCAATCAGAAAAATTAAGTCCATTAAACATTGAAACAGACAAAGCATGCGAATGGAGAGAAACAGGAACATGTACTACAAGAATAAGATTATGCTCATACATTAATACTTCGAGTTGTAAACTTAACCATATAATACAGATTCAAACACATACTTCAGATAAACAATAAATGCATATCAATGTTTTTATATGGTTAATACAATGTCATACAAGCATAAAACATAATGATGCTATTTAGAATTTTCAAATAATTTGGCAATTGTATATGCACTACTTATATATAGTATCTTTGGATAAGTAATACAACTAATAGAGCATACTAGTTACCAACGGTTATGTTCATTAATTATAAGAACAACCAATCAACATTTATGTGTGACTTTTAAATATCTTATAATAATGAATTTCAATTTACTCATAAAATATATATCATATTACATTACGTCATTTATAAGCATCAATATTTATGGATAGCTGAATATTAATTATACAATACAAAATTTTATAATCACTACGGGTTTAGCCACCTTGGTGACAAATAAACCAAACATAATATAAAATTTCAAATCATATAAATCATCACATAACCATTAAGTTATATATAAATTTCATAACTTCATACTTTTAAATATAAAATAATTTCCATAATTTATCCTTCAATATATAAACGTAAACAGAATTCCTTCATCATGTATTCATGGATATAAACACAGAAGCACATGAAACCCACTTGAGCAAAACCATCAATCATGGACATGCTGGACAATTATGTCCAATTATGTCCAATTAGGCAATTCACTTTAGTGCAGAACAATTATGTCCAATTATTTTTGTTAAGCTATCATTACATGAATGTCCAAAACATGTATTCATGCAATACATATAAAACTTAGGCAATTCACTAGATAAATAATGAATTAAACACATAGAAAAGCATGAAGTTCTGTATTCAGTAAAAGAAATTATAGGCATCATGTATCCGGTCCAGTCCATGGGTATCAAGTATCCGGTCCAGTCCATGGGTATCAAGTATCCGGTCCAGTCCAAACAGTTAAAAGAAATGAAATACAGCCACGTAAATGAACAGAACATGTTCAAACAATTATCTTCAACATCTTCACTTTCAAGATTCCCACACAATATATTCATCAATTCAACTTGCAATTAATTTCATATCTGGCTTATCCCATAAAGATTAACATGTCTTGAAACATAATTTTTTCACATCATCACGAAAATCACAATACTCTCATGCGGGAAAATTTTAGAACCGTTTATGTAATTTTCAACATTGAAGAAGAGAAACAATATTTTAATGGAAAATCATGAGTTTTTAAACATAATACTTTGATACCACATGTATGTTTGATCATTTCATCATACAACTAATTATTATGCATACAATGTAATTATTTAGATTTTTAAAACTTCATGACTTTCACATTCACATTCATGGTTATGGAGACAAATCGTTAGCCATTGTAAAACCTTGTTAGATCAAAGACGTTGATGAAGACTTTGATAAAGAAATTGATTTCTCTCCGTTTACCATTTTAGATCTTCAAACACATTTAATGATAGTGTAAATGTCTTCTAATTGAGTTGAGAGAGGATCAAATTCTAAGGGGACTAATATATAGACACATTCCATCAAGGCACATTTGTTGAAAGGGGGTTCTCATATTTCCTTAAACTGGTATCTCTAAAGTGTGGCTGCCTACTGAGCAATTGCTGAGACCCAAAACCATGGTAATATGTGAAAGCATGACGCAAAAGCTTTTACCTCCCCACAGACCGCATTGGCTCCTCCACCTGGATATACCATATTCGAGCAAGATGCTAAATGAAAGTTCTCAATTTCCAGCTCATCCTCAGTGTCCCAGTCAATGTCATCACAATTAACACCAGACGTATCGAGGGTCGCTCTAAGCTTAAAAACAGGTCAAATCACCAAAAAGTGAGTAGAAATGCAGAATATTTGGTTAACCAATTATATAATTAGCCGCACTCAAGTTGAAGCATAAAATTATAAATTATTATAGAAATAACAATGAGAATATCATGCAAATAAGCGTAGCAAGTGAACGAAGGAATATTGTACAAATAGAACACAAAAACTAACTTTGATGTAGATTTTGAAGCAAACCGTTGCGTTTGTCGTTGTGGTGGTTGAGGTTGAGGAATTTCTATATCAGCTTCAATTTAGCCAATGTAAGTGAATGAACTTTTTAACTTAGAACACCTAAAAACATATTAATTTCCTCACCACTCAAGTCTGGATGATCATTTATCTGTGAACTCTTGGTCTTCTGAAAATAGGTAAGGAAAACAATCAGTATGTAAACGTTTTGTCTATAAAACGCAAAATTATACGAGGGAGGCAACTTACAGATGCACAATGTCCTAACTGAGCCTGAAGGAAATTCTTCCATATAAATTATAAAGTTCAACTCATTTAAGGTGTATGATAAAAATATTTACCATCAGACATAACAGCATGGGTCCGAATCCGGTAATTATTCTCTCTTGAAACATGTGCATATAAACAATCAGCATAACAATTGTAAAGGAAAATCATGGACAAATTAGTAGAATATCTGCTTCCCTTTTTATTCAACAGACGCTATATACAAAACTAGCAAGCCACACTTTGACAAATGTGGGAAACTGTTCATTTCTACCCCACATTGGAGAAATCAACAAAAATTAAAGAATACTAATATTGGTCTTGAAAAGCAACAGATTCACACAAGAATTTTTGTTCTTGATTTTAACACTCTTGGTCTTGAAAATCAACAGATTTTAATACTCCTGTGAAGAACTTTACTTAGTTGAAAAGGCATACATGACTGCATAGAAGTTATATCAGCCATAGTTCGTGTAATAGATCGGTTAGATTTTTTTTTCAAATTACCATATATACAACCACTATACAACAACAAAGATTCTACATCCTCCACAAGATAGACAACCTAGAACATATGAAGAAAGAACGAGGAAATAAACCACATATACCTTAACCCCAGTAACTGCAACAAACTTCTCGTCAGTTTTATCTACCGCTGCCAACTACTTCACATAGTTCAGCTACTAGAAATATAACCACGACTCAAACTCTGAGAATGAAACAGAAAAATATAATCCAAACACAGGACACTAATCACATAACTAAAACCACCAATCACAGGTTACAAAAATAAATCAGAACTTACAAAGAACATTATAGAAATACATTAATATAGTTTGAATACGAGAAACAGTCTCTTAATATGATATAATTATTTATTAAGAACATGATAAATTGGTAAAATATAATTATTTTATATACTATTCAAATAGTACTAAAAATTTAATATTATAAAGAGGCTATTATTACTACACTTTTGGTTTAGATGTAGAATAATTTTTAGAGATGATTGTGTATTTATTTCAACATTTATATTAATTTAAAATTATATGTACATTTTAAATTGTTTGAATACGTGTGAAGTATGTACGTGTCGACTAGTTATATTAAAAAATGACTTAAAGTAGAGAAGTTTTTTATTTTTCTTTTTACCCTTCAAGTCCTACTAAATATAGTAAGATTAAGTTTTCTTATTTATTATTCATTTATTCATTATATGGTATATTAATATTTAAAAAAATCAATAGTTTATATTATTATGTTATTATTTATTAGGAATTTGAAGGTCTATATGGATGAACTTAAAAATATATATACAATGAACATTGTTTTAATCAATAATAATGAGTTATATTATATGTCTGCATGAATTATTTTGGGTTGGTATACGATCAATTCAATTTAATATCTGTTATTTTTTATATTTTAATTTTATACTAAATGCGCAATTTCCATTGTTCATTATCCATAGTGAAACACGGATTGTAAGATTATATTTTATCTTCTCATATTTTTTTGATCTCTTTTCATCTCATCTTACGATATACATTTGCTAGGATTATGTTATGTATTCATTAATTTCAAAAATTCTTAATAGACAACTTATAATTTTTAAGCGATGTTTCATTGTATCTACAATAGTTTAATTTTATTTATGAGAAGATAACATTTTCACCATTACTTGTTTTGTTGTTATTTTAGATTTATAATAATTTTTCAAAACTAATGTATTTATTTAGACATTAATGCCAATTTTAAATCTTATAGTATTTTTTTTACATTACTTTAACATGTGTTTTATATTTTTAAATTACTTTAATACGTGCAAAGCACGTGCTTTGTACTAGTATATTAAAATGGGCTTAAAGGGGAGAAACTTTTTATTATTCTTTTTACCCTTTAAGATTCCTTAAAATATAGTGCAATTTAAGGATTTCACTTTGTCATTTAATATAATGAGGTAATGCAATTTTATTTTCTATTTAATAATAATTTGTTTATACATAGTTTGTAAAATTAAGTATTTTTTATAATATATTATAATTAGAAGCTTAAAAATCTATAAAGATGAAATTCAATAAATCTGAGTTTATTTTTAAGTCAACAGTAATTTATTCGTTAGACATTTATAAAATTAAATATTATGTAATATTTATGTTATTGAAGCGTAAAAATTCATATAAATGAATTGAAAGAAATATTTTTGAATAAGATAAATTACTCTTAATATAACAAAATACGAAAAATTGACGAATAATCATTTTATATATTATTTAAATAGAAATGATATATTGTACAATTTTGACACTATTATAAACAAACGAATGTATTTATTATTATTGCTATTGTTACTTTTAATTTAGATTTACAATTATTTTCAAAAACAATATTTATTTTAACATTTAATATTAATTTTAAATTATACATGTATTTTAAATTATTTTAACAAGTGCGTGGCACGTACTATTCGACTAGTAATATATTAAATACATAAAAGTTGCAGAAATTTTTTTAGACCATTACACATTTACTCTTTTATTGATCCAAAAAGGTCTTAAAGATATATATGTTTTTGTTAGTTATGATTTAAAGCACGACAGTTTTTTTTATCATCACTACATCCACTTTTCGTGTTTTAAGAAAAGTTATCTCCCAAAATTCTATCTCTAAAACAATCCGACCTAATATTTCTTTTTCTTCTCAATGGTTATCTATATTTATATCTATACTATATAAAATAAAATCATTTTCTATAACATTTGAAAAGCAATACTATATAGTATAATTTCAAGCATCTAATTTTTAATTTAACACATCTATCTTTATGTACACTATGTTCTAGTACCAAAACATGTAATATATATAATATCTAAATTTTATATTATAACATTTCTAGTGAGTCATTATGTAACTCATTTTATATACAGCATGTAATACATGTTATTTGGAGAGGGTCTTGTAGAGGCAGCACCACCTCTAAGTGAAAGAGCTAGAAATTTCTAGCATTGGGCTTAGAGGCAGCACCGCCTCTAAGTGAAAGAGCTAGAAAATTTTAGCATTAGGCTTATGCTAGAACTTTCTAACACTTTGGCAAAGTCAGTTACTAACCGACTTAGTAGCCTATAAATAGGACCATTGGTCTTTTGTGTGTGTGTGTGTGTGTCAAAGTGTGTGACTATAATAAGTGTGTGTTCAAGTGAGTATTCAAAAAGTTTCAGTGAAGTAATAAAGTGAGTGTGAGTTAGGATATGAGTAGTGTAGTGTGTTGTGGTTGTGTAAAGAGAGTCTGTAAGTTTTGGTTGTTGTAAGACCAAAGAGTGCTTGGTGTGATTGTTTTTGTCATAATAAAAGTAATTAATTATATTATTTTCAGCACGTGCCGTTCTGTCCAACAAGTAGTATCAGAGCGGGTCAATTTTTTACCTTGTATGAATTACGAGTGGTTCATTTAGAGAACTGGTTATTGAGCTTCTTGCATATATCATGTGCGGTTAGTATTGCGGAGCTTGTTTTTGAAAATTAAGCTTGCTTGAGTTTAGCCAAGCAACGATGGGTGACCTACAAGCGGTCACTGAATTAAGAAGATGAACATACAAAATTACAACACGTGGTCGATGTATATGGAGTTGTATCTCCAAGGCAAGACTTGTGGGAGATTGTGAGTGGTAGTGATACTGTACCACCAGAAGATCCTGCAGATCTAAAGACATGGAAGATAAGAGTTGGCAAGGAAATGTTTACCATCATGACCACAATTGAGGAAGAAATGTTGGAGTATATCAGACAAGCAAACACACCCAAGGATGCATGGGACACATTTGATGTGATGTTCTCAAAGAAGAATGATACAAGGCTACAACTTTTGGAGAACGAGCTTCTCTCAATAACACAATGCGACATGACGATAAGTCAATATTTTACTAAGGTAAAGTCTCTCTGTCATGAAATCTCTACATTAGACTCTTCTACTGGCATGTCCGATTCTAGAATTAAAAGAATAATAATTCATGGATTGAGGTAAGAGTATAGAAGTTTTATTACTGCTATATAAGGTTGGTGAACCCAATCATCTCTTGTGGAGTAAGAAAATTTGCTAGCTGACTAGGAAGCTTTAGCTAAGCAAATTTCTGTAGCCTCATCCAAGAATGTGGATGAAGCACTCTTTAGCAATAAAAGCATAGCCCATTAAAAATATTCACAGAAGAATGAGGAAAGACGATGACCAAGATAGTCGACAAGGAAGTCCTCAACAAGAGGGAGCACAAAAGAAAGACAACAGGAGTGGTTAACTTCAACAACATAGAATATTTGATGGAAAATGCTATAATTATGGAAAGAATGGCTATATGGCTAAAGACTGCTGGTCGAAGAAGAAAATAACATAGAGCAATACAGTCGCGTCAAGTACCGGATGGACGAGCGATTGAGAGTGGGATGTTGAAGCCTCTTACACTATAGAATAAGAAGTAGCTCTAATGACTACCATCCCTGGCTCGATCGACTATGACAACGATTCGATAGTCGACTCCAGATGCTTAAATCATATGACATGAGACAAAGAGAAGTTGAAGATCAAGGATAAAAGAGGTCGCATGGTAGTCACAGCTAACAACACAAGATTGTCGATCACCCATATTGGTAAAACAATAATCGTGCCACGATTTTGTTCAGACAAAGTACCACTCTAGGATGTCTATCATGTACCTGAATGAAGAAAAATCCATTGTCAGTGATGTAACTTATAGATTTATGTAACAACGTTGTATTCGGTCCCCACGATATTAAGGTATATATAGACCTTGAGATCTTTGGAACACCAACAATGGAGGGATAACATTTAGAGTCTGTCTATGTAATGACAGAAGAATCAACTTATGTAGTCAAGACTTGGAAGAACGAAATAATAGATTTATGGCATGCAAGGTTAGGACTTGTCAGTTATCATAAACTCAAGGTAATGATGAAGAAGTCTATGTTGAAGGGTCTTCCTCAACTCGATGTTAGAGCAGAAAATGTATGTGCCGGTTGTCAACACGGTAAGGCACATCAAATATTTGCATGAAGACTTAAAGTTTAGAGCCAAGGCATTATTGGAGCTGGTCCATTCTGACGTATTCAGGCAAGTTAAGTAACCAACAATCAGCGATATGAAGTACATGGTTACATTCATTTATGACTTCTCACGGTACGTGTGGGTCATCTTTATGAAAGAAAAATCTGAAACGTTTTCAAAGTTTATTTGAATTAAAAGAAATGGAAGAAGGAAAAGTCAATAAGAAGATTCAATACTTGTGAATAGACAATGGCGACGAATACACATCAGAAGATTTTTCACAGTATCTATGAGAATGTCGTATACGCCACCAATATACATGTGAAAATACACCACAACAGAATGGAGTAGCTGCGAGGAAGAATCATCACCTTGCAGAAGCATGTCGAAGAATGTTACATGCAAAGAATGTGCAGGAAGATTTTGTGCATAATTTATGAGGATAGCTGCTCATGTGATCAACAGACTTCCCTAACCCAAGTTAGCGTTCGTTTCACCCTTTGAGAAACTATGGGGTTATAAGCCTACAGTTAGTCACTTCCGTATCTTTGGTTGTGTGTGCTACGTGTTCGTGCTAAGTAATCTATGAGCAAGTTTGATAAAAAGGCAATACAATGTATCTTTGTAGGATGCGATAGCCAAAGGAAATGGTGGAAATATTGAGACCCTACAAGTGGAAAGTGTTATACATCAAGGAATGTGGTGTTCGATGAAACGTCCTCATGGTGGTCATCTCAAAAGGAAGAGTTACCAGATTCGTAGGAAATAGAACACAATTTGTAACAAGAGATGAGGGAGCCAGTTGTTGAGATATAGTCGACTTCAATAGTGACTGAAGAAGAACAAAGTGAAGAAGATAATATTGAGGATGAGATAACACAGAGTCCTTGGCAAACAGGAGTGCATGGAAGAGTAGCAGACAATGTGAGTGATAGGGAACCAAAAGTAGTAAGTCCAGAGATTCGAAGATCAACAAGAATCTCAAAACCGAATCTCAAGTATGCAAACGCCATAGTAGCTAAAGAAGAAAGCTTCAGAGAACCAGATACATGTGATGAGGCGTCTTAGAGCACCAAATGGTTAAAAGCCATGGAAGAAGAGATAAGCGCTCTAGAGAAAAATCAAACTTGGGAGTTGGTGCCAAAGCAAAGGGAAGTGAAACCCATATCGTGTAAATGGGTTTACAAGGTGAAAATTCATCCAGATGGAACAATTGAGAGATATAAGGCTCAGCTAGTAGCTCGATAATTCTCTCAACAATATGGGCTAGGTTATGATGAGACATTTAGCCTAGTTTCCAAGATCACAGTAGTACGAGTCCTGCTAGCACTCACAGCAAGTAAAACGACTGGAGACTATGGCAGATGGATGTGAAGAATGCCTTTCTATATGGAGAACTAGATCGGGAAATATATATATATATATATATGATCTTGTTGGTTGTCGCGGTGCATGTGCGGTGGAAGCGTGTGGCTCGTGGCCATTTAAAACTTAAATTTTTAATAAAGATCAAATCTTTTAATAAAACAAAACTTGCGCAACGTCACGATAACCAAATAATTTTTTTTATTGAAAGCTCTTTTTCAATCAGTCATGTTCCAATAAATATTTATACATTAAATCTACAACATATAATGTTAGGAATTATATGCCTCACGTAGTCTATATCAAGCGTCCTAACAAAACTGATCGATCTTCCGTCTCACGAAACCGTTCCAATGATCAGTAGAGTCTGAGATCCACACCAAGATCTTCCAAGTCAATCTTCAACCCAATAGGACGTTTGTGGACATGTAGAATATTACAAGACACTTTTTCTGTCTTTATATGTACTAAACACATGAGATCTAGAGATTAACTGAGAAGGACTATAGTCAAAAGATTCTCTAAAAAAATGCGATGATTATTTTTTTAGAGTTTTGATTAACTATTAATCACAGAGAAAAATCACTCTGACACCAATTGTGTTCTCAATTCATTTTTTTTATGAACTGATGAACTAATTCATCAACTGAGGTCATTAGAATAATATCTGTATATTTTTTAGATAATGGCGTATCATATTTTTTAAGGATAAACTGAAATAATATTTAATTATAAAATTGTCAATGCAGTGAGACCCACGATAACTATGCACAAATGTAGTGTCGCACAGCAGTGCAGTGTGCAGTGAGGTAGCACAGTTTCTCACGGAAGTACTGGAGTGTCGTGTGGTACTCCAGTGTTTCACCCCCACTACTGTTGTATCACGTGGCACTACAGTAGTCCATGTCAATCTCTGATAGTCAATCAGTGATTGACACGTTACAATCACTGCGAATTAAATATTTACTTTTAATCAGATAAATATCTAGATATCAGTTAATTCAAAATTAACATATCTGATTATCCTTATCAACAAACTTATATGTTATTTCAAAAATAACAGATTTAGTTTATTCAAATTATTATCTAATAATAATTTAATTATCTAATTTCATAAATTAAATATTCTGTTTCACTTATCGATAATTAAAAAAAATAATCGATACTGATATATATATATATATATAATTCAATTAATTAATCACACATAATTATCTCATAATTATGTAATTCCTCAGAATAAAAATTCTTTTTGCAAGTCAGTCTTTTTCTCTTGTCCTGAAATATTCACACCCTAGATTGCGTAGTATAGAGGTGACTTGGGGACCATAAACCTAGAATCACAACGACAAGGCATACAAAATCAGATCTAGAGCCATGAAGTGAGCCCTTGATCAACAAAGTTGAAATAGTTGGACCCATTCACAACGATATTGGAGGAAGGAAGGGAAATGGTGGGCATCTTTTGTTTCCAAAACCCTCATTTTGGCCTCAGTCTCTGACCGATCTGACACTCGCGAAACCCTCACTTCAGCCTCCGATTGACCTGCCATTCGCAAGGTCGATGATTCTGATAAACTTGATGTCTGCAACAATGTCACCTCAGTCACCGCTCGCCCAACCCTCACCTTGGCCTCATACGTAGTCACAACATTTGCACCAGACTGATTCATCACCTCGACACCAGAACGGTCCATCACTTCATCCCCGAGTTGATTCATCACATCAGCCTCGACTTACGAACAAACCTCGGATTAGGAAGAACTTCCACCAGCAACCGATGGTAGGAAAGGCCCACGGTGACCTCCGCCCGTAACGCGTCTACCATCAAATGCAGGGTGACCATGAGCCAGAGTAAAGAGTTGAGCTAAAGGTCCTGACCGCTACTCCTCTTCAGAAACAAGGCGAAAATACCTTCGTCCCTCAACATCATCCACAAGTACATCGACCCCGGTTTCTCCCATACACGAACGATATTGATATTTTTCACTAGAACAGAATCCTCGGAAGCATAAAAGGATTTTTGAGGTGTCCTGATCTGAAGCCCCTGACACAAAATCATTTTAAGAGTCAAAATACGAAGACATCCTAAACTTGAGCAAGAAACAAAAAAATGTCAAGGAGAAAGGAAGAAGTGAAAAAGGAAGAGACCCTCACCCTTTGTTCAAAAGAGGTCAGGAGCAATCTTGACCGGGAAGAATCAGATAAAAGGCTCATATCACCTCGATCTACATAGTAATTAATGCTAATAAAGAAAGGGTCACTTCGATACATAGCTATCTGCGAAAAAAAGTTATAGTCCTATAAGCCTAGATACCTGAAACTCACAGGATTGGGGGGAAATGATATACCATAATTCTTACATAAAATAATTTACATAAAAGACCGATGGAAACTCTTGGAGGGACGCCTCAGCGTTGAATCTTGATAGAATGAAATGATTTAAAAGGTGTACTTATTATAGTAAAAGGGAAGTCCCAGCAGTCATATTCCAAGAGAGCTAGTCCTAAAAGAGGGAGACCTCGACATCAGGCCAAAGTCCCTAAAGGAATGAGACCTCGGTGTCAGGCTGAAGTCCCTAAAGGAAGGAGACCTCGGTGTCAGGCTGAGGTCCCTAAAGAAGGAAGACCTCAGCGTCAGGCCGAGGTTCTTAAATGAAGGAGACTTCGACATATGGCCAAAGTCCCTAAAGGAAGAAGACCTCGGGATCAGGCCGAGGTCCCTAAAAGAAGGAGACTTTTCTTTCAGGCCAAGGTCACTAAGGAAAAAATACCCTAGCTCTGACCAAGGTCCCTCCCACCAAAATAAAGTTGGGCTTTATCTTGAGTATCTATGATAGATCTGAGATATGCCACTAATGAGTGACTGAACAGCAAGTCAGGAGTTAGAATGATCCAATAGCGAAGTTTGACAATAGTAAGTCTTAAAAAAATTAGAGATCTTAGACGTATCACTAGTAACACCTAAGTCCTAGAAGAAGAGAAGGAGAAAAAATGAAGCTACGTTAACCTTATCGTGGAAACAGGGATTGGCCGGAGCGCAAATACCGCCGACGAGATAGTCCATCGTCAGCCGCATTAATAACATCCTAACCAATAAAAAACCAACATAAATAGCATAGTACCAAATATCTGAAGTCAAGTAAAAATTAGTCTGACTCCGGAAGAATGTTTAAAGCAAAGGGACCAATGGCTGAACTCCAGGTCGATACGCCTTAGTACAATAATGAGTTGGATTGACCAATGACGTCAACCCTCGTAAGGTCATACCCTTTGAAAGCCAATAAGCTGAGGTGAGAGACGGGAAGAACCCAAAGGTCATGCCTTATTGGAGGAGCAAAGAAAGAAGGGATGCTATTGGAGGATTAGATCTATCGTACAATAATTCCAAAGCTCCAATCAAACTAGCCCACATTATAAATAGGTGGGACATCATGGTGAAATGTATGCAATGATCCTTATACTTTTCCTCTGACTTGTTCAATCCCTTATGTTCTAACTTTATCTTTGAAGGGGTAACAAGGAGACCACCCCCTTTACTTGGTTACCTAGTTGTCTTCCCCCTTTTGCAGGTCATGAAGGACAAACTTCAAAAATGAAGACCCCCCCCCCACTTTTGACCAGAAGGCTTCACTGATTTCTTTGTCTAATCTGATCATCACATCATCATCTATTCATCCAAATTCTCCTTAAAATAGTTTCTATATACCATGATGGATATGGTTTATCGGCATACATCACTATAATGACACAAATTGATTTGTCGCTATATATGACTTCTAGCGACAAATGAAGATGCGTGACAATACACCAGATTTCATCACGAATATGTTTCGTCACTAATATGTTTCATCACTATACATCACCTATAGTGATGAAAATGGAGTCATTTACATAGAGTAATATATAGCGATGGAACAATGATTTTGTTGCCAAATACATATAAGATTTTTCAGTATTCTATAATATTTTTGGAAAAAAATAATTAAAATACAGTACTTTTGAAACTAATTCCAAAAGTAAGCTTGAATGGTACAGCTAAGACGAAGACGTATTTATAAAAGATGCATTCGTGGTGGCGTGATCACAGTAGAAGACGTCTTTTGTAAAGACGCCTTCATAAAAGTAGAAGGTGTCTTTATAAAAGACACCTTCATTAATAGTAGAAGGCGTCTTTTATAAAAACGCCTCCAACGCTACCTTTAAAAATCACAATAAAGAAAGCAGACCTTAAGTATGCTTTAAAAAGATACTCGATACTTAGACATCAACATTTTAGTGTGGTAGAGTCATTGCCAAACAGTTGGGTTA
Source organism: Datisca glomerata (assembly GCA_003255025.1). NCBI lineage: Eukaryota > Viridiplantae > Streptophyta > Magnoliopsida > Cucurbitales > Datiscaceae > Datisca > Datisca glomerata. Next base: position 109,533 of record QANY01001705.1, read on the forward strand.
TAAAATGCAAGAAGTTTAATGAAGGTTGTCAATGGAAAATTCGTGCGTGTCGTTTAAAAATCACATAATATGTTTGAAATAACTCAATACACCAGACCTCACACGTGTGCCTATCCAAGATTATCACAAGACCATTCACAGTTGGACTCAACATTGATTACACGAGAGTTGCAGGGTGTTGTGAAACGAGATCCAACTACATCTGTTGTATCACTTCATCAGATGGTGAAAAATAAATTTGGATACGATGTGAATTATAGAAAGGTATGGGAAGCTAAACGAAAAGCAATTGTTAAAGTGTCTGGTGATTGGGATCAATCTTACCAGCAACTACCAATATGGTTAATATGCTTGTGAAGTCTAATCCTGGGACTGTAGTTTAATGGAAAACACATAACATCGGTGAACAAGGTTATGTGATATCCAGATATGTGTTCTAGTCTTTTGCTGCTGCTATTGAAGGATTCAAATATTATAGACCAGTCATTCAACTTGATGGCATATTTTTATATGGCAAGTATAAGCATAAGTTGTTGATTGCCACGTCGGTTGATTCAAACGGACATATTTTTCTAATTGCTTATGCTATAGTTAATGCGAAAACCATAGATAGTTGGTCATGGTTTTTGTATTGCTTGAGGCGTTATGTTACACAGAGGGAGGGACTTGTGTTAATATTTGACCGACATGATGGTATAAAAGTTGCAACATATAATCAGCAACTTGGGTGGTCAAAACCATTAGGCCATCATCGATGTTGTTTGAGGCATGGTGTGAGTAACTTTAATGACAAATACAAGAACAAGGCTCTAAAAAATTTAGTATTTAGAGCGGAAATGCAACATCAGCAAAGAATGTTTGAACTCTGCATGGATGAAATGAAAAAAATAAATAGTCGATGTGTGCACTTATTTAATAATATTGAAATTGAAAAATGGACTCTAGCATTCGATGGTGGATACCGATATGGTTGGATGACAATAAAAGTTACAAAATCCTTTAATGTTGTACTAAAGGGAGATCGTATGTTATCAGTTATGGCTTTGGTTGAGCTTACGTTTTATCGCAGTGTGAATTGGTTTGAAAAGCGGGGAAGTGAAGCTAGAGATGCCTTACTACGAGGTGAAGTGTTTACTTCTTATGCTGTTGAGAAGATGAAAACTTGGGAAGCCAGGGCTAGTTCACATGAGATCATACTTTTTTACCGTGCTAATGAGAGGTTCGAGATTCTCACTGGTCAACATCAGAATCACATGTATAAATGATGAAACAGACAATATGTGAATTTAAAGGAACGAACATGTGCTTGTAACAAATTACAATCATTTGGCCTCCCATGTTCCCATTTATTAGCAGTGTATGCGCATACTCGTATTGATAGTTCTCAATTCATTGAACATTAATACAGTTGGTCAGGGCTTGTTGAGTGTAAGTCACAGTTCAACCCTCTTCCACATGAACATTATTGGGAAGTTCCTAACTTTCCAATAGTGCACCCTGATACAACTAGGACGCGGGAGAAAGATAGACCCAAGTCGACCCGTATATGAAATGAGATAGATTGGAGATAGCCAAGTACTTATAGTAAATGTGGACTTTGTTGACAAGAGGGACATAACCGTCAAAATTGTCCTTCTCGTAATGGAGAACAATCTTCGAATGACTCATAATATTTGACTTAGTATATTTTTATGTAATTCAATGTAATATTTGATTTACTACATTTTTATGTAATTCAATGTAATGTTTGACTTAGTACATTTTTATGTAATTCAATGTAATATTTGACTTAGTACGTTTTTATGTAATTCAATGTAATATTTGACTTAGTATATTTTTATGTAATTCAATATAATTATTGTCTTTCGTCTGACACTTATTTTCAGGATATCATGGAGCCTGGACCACAAGAATAGATCGGCGTTGTATTTACAGGATCAACATAGATCCCAACATGTTTGGGACCAGGAGGATTCTCGTTCTTTACATTGTCGCCGACATACTGTAGTTGTTCATCGGAACATGCCACTCCATAGATGTGTTATTCCATGTTTGATACGTGCCGGATTTTATGAAGTTGTGAGGGTTGAGTTTATCGCCCTCAATTGGTACTTGATCACATCTTTTGTGGAGAGATGGCGTCCTGAAACACACACATTTCATATGGCACATGGTGAGTGTACTATTACTCTACAGGATGTGCAAATACAATTAGGACTTCCAGTTGATGAGATGGCGGTAATGGGTAGTGCACATCGCGATTGGCTAAGGATATATGAAGATTTGTTAGGATTTCGACTAGGCCCACGTGATTTACAGGGATCACGTTTACTTATGACGTGTTTGACTCCACATTTTCTCCCATTATCTGATGATGATGACGAGTTTTATGTGCAACGTTATGCACGTGCATATATTCTATAACTTATCGGAGGTACCCTTTTTATGATAAGTCAAACATTAAGGTGCATTTGATGTTCTTGCCTTTACTAGAAGATTTTACTGAGGATGGTCAGTATAGTTGGGGTAGTGCATGCGTTGCATGGTTGTATAGGGAAATGTGCAAAGCCAGCCATAAAAATTCTTCTGTTATTGCTGGCCCACTAGTATTACTGCAATTATGGGCATGAGATCAATTTTCACATTTGGTACCAGTGAGGTTGCAACGGACGAGACATGATAATGTCGGGGAAGATGGACTTCCAATGCCACCTCCTCCTTTGGGTATACGGTAAGTCAACTCTTTTGATTATTGTATATGCATGTTATCATTTGCATGTATTTAACTGTGTAATTTATCTCATAGGTGGAGAGATGTTTTTAGTCTCACAAAGAGCTCCACACATGTTCTTGAAGTGTATTGATTTGCATTAGATAGACAAACTTCAGATCAGGTAATACTATACTTTTTATTTATAACATAGGTAACACTCGAGTTTTATCATATTATTTATAATATGATTTTTATAGGTTATATATACAACCTTATAATAATATTATTCATACACTTCCTGAATATTGCATCATGCACGGAGATATATGGCGGTCTGTCTCTCCCCTCATTTTCTTTTATATAGTGGAAGAGTATCGACTGGATCATGTTCTAAGACAATTAGATATGATTCAACGTGTGCCCGAGCCATGTGATACCGAAAGACGGTTGCATGACATCAACTTAAGGGGGAGAAATGAACTAAATTGGGGCATCCAACATCAGGCATACATTGAGAGATGGGATGAGTGTAGGACACACATTGCTGAGGGGCACGTGGATGAATATGGATATGAAAGCTCATATATGTTATGGTATCAGATAATCACACGGCGATACATAACTCAATAGAGAGCGTTATATGATTTAATGATAATTTTTTATTAATTTATGTAATTAATAGGCTTATATGGTCATTTAATAAGTAACTTATATAATATTTTTTTATCTATGCAGACGGAGAGTCTGGACAATATTAACAATTTGATATTTGATGATACTAAGTCATCTTGGATATTGCCTCAAATCCGTAGTGTGTGTTAAACAGTCGCCCAAGTAATAAGACAAGCGAATGCAGCTTATCAAGCTCCTTTGTCCTGAAGGCATGGAGTGCACAACTCATCTCAAAGAAATCAACAAGAATCACACATGCCTCAAGACGAACCATTTATGTCTCACCAAGAGCCATACACGTCGCCGGTCTTTTATACATTTGGAGGTGAGTCAGTGACTCAACTTGATTATACTTCTGAACCATTTCATCAACCTCAATGGCGTAGAGGAGGACAAGCTGGTGCTCCTTGGGGAGGAGGTAGAAGACGTGCCTGAAACTCACCTACTGTGGAAGATGCTCCTGTTGTGGATGAAGACCCACATATTGTGGAGGAAGACACGCAGCTTATTGTAGAGGAAGAAAGTGTAGCATCTATTATGGAGGAATGCCCATCATCACAAGTAACTCAATTACAAACATATGAAAGACGCCAAAGAAGAATGAAAAGACGACCACCGTGTGGAACATGATTGATCGATATTTTTTGTATTTGGATTTTTTAGAATAATATAAAATGTAAAGTCATAAAATTTGTTAAAAATGTATGTTGTTCATTGAGAATGTGTGGTAAAGTCATAAAATGTTTTGCAGGATGGATGATTTTTGTATGCAGGTTAGGTTGTTGATTTTTATATGCAGGTACTAGCTTCTGCACTGAAGGCATCTTTTTCAAAGATGACTTCGAGCTGCACTGAAAGTGTCTTTTATAAAGACAACTTTTGTCAACTGGAAGTCGTCTTTACAAAAGACGTCTTCCAACATGACAAATCTACCTTAGTTTTGGAATTAGTTTCAAAACTACCTTATTTCCATAATTTTTTAAAAAATCACATTAAACCCATAGATTCCTCTACGTGTAGCGAGGAGGATATGTCGACCACTTGGCGATGGATTTTTTCTTTTTTGTAGCTAAAGATCTTTAGCGACGATTTTGAGTAAAAAACAGTCATTCTACCATTGATGAAGTTGAGACAACTAGGGGAGGAGAGAAGAGAGAGTTCACCGGTGTTTCAACAGTTAGTGAGTTCAGATGCAGTGGAGAAAGAAAGAGGAAGAAACTAAAAGAGAGAGGGAGAGAGAGAAAGTAGAATAGAGAGGGAGAGCGAAAGAGAACATAATTGGTAAACTTGAGAAAGAGAGAAGAAGGAGAAACTCACCGAAGAAAAATAAGCGACGACGAGTAAATGACCAAAAGGACGTGGCAAAGCGAAGATGAGAGCGGAGGACCAACGGCGGCTGAGGCTATTTAGTAGAGATAAGAAAAAAAATGTGCAAAAGAGGAAGAAGAATAGGGGGTTCTTGGGTACTAGGTTTGGGGGAAGAGATAAGGATCGAATAAATGCAAAACAAATTGGGTTTAGGGTTTGCATAGAGTTTGCATATGGTATAAATATTATAGGTGAAAGCTTATAGCACAAGTGTAAATTGCCCCAAGAGGATAATTGGGTTATGAAATGCAGCTAGTATTTGACAATTTTTAGTCATAGATATCATGTTTCTTTTGTGGATGACGTCTAAATGCACTTAATTTTGTTCCTTATAAAAAATTAGAAGTGTTTTATGTTGTCCACTTTTTATCCTTATATTTATAATTTATTATCCAATAAAGTTACAACCCTTACAACTGATGATGGTGGTTGATAGGCTAGATAATCAAGCCATGACCAAGCATATCATATATTGACTGCATGTGATCACTCCCATGTAGACTCACAAGTGATTACTTTAATTGCTTGTAATCTAACCTTATAATCTAACTGTTTGTAACTAGAATTAGTTTGTTTATTGCTAGGTTAGTTATCTATTTTTAGTTAGCTTTGATGTAATATAAAAGAACACTGGTAGTATAAAATAAAAAATGAGAATGCTTCTGAGCTCCAAGATAGTTTTCTTCTTCTCTTGGCTAATACTATGTTAGCCCCTATGTTGTGTTTCATTTGGTATCAAAGCAAGAAGTTCCATTTCAAGAAGTTATGATTAGTTTCTGTGATGACTAATTCATCCTCTAAAAGCACGATATGAATCTTGGCTTAAAAAACACTTGTTCTAAATCATTGAATTCAACACTGAAGTCGCCGTTGTTGATTAAACTTGACAGAGACAACTACATGCTGTGAAAGTCTCAAATACTTCCTGCAGTTATAGGACATAGTCTGGAAGATTACTTGCTTAGTTAATCAGAGAAACCAAGGTAGAAGTTTGATGATGGTAAGCTGAATCCAAAATATCTAGCATGGATCAGAAACGATGGATTGTTCTTGAGTTGATTATGTTCATTTATGAATAAAAAGATCTTAGGAATTGTTCTATAGTATAACCACTCAAAAGATATGCGGTAAGCACTTGAAAAGAGTTTTTCAAATCAATCAAGAGCTAAGATGCTGTAGTTAATTAGGAATTTACTTCAAACAATGAAGAAAGGTAGTTCGTCAATTGCAGACTATTGCCATAAAATGATGATGGTTGCAGATAGCTTGGCTGCAAGTGGAAGTCTTATTGGTGAGCTAGAATTACTTTTACACATTCTTAATGGTCTTGGTGTTGAATATAACTCGGTGGTAGTTAATGTAATTTCAAGAAATGATGATTTGTTAGTAGAAGAAGTATAAGAATTTCTTATGAGTCAAGGATGTAGAATTGAAAGAATGAATTCAGATATTGAATTTACTACGAAAAACTCTTTATCTGCAAACTATGCAAGAACTTCAATTGGAAAGAGAAATAGTGGACATACAGAAACAATGGAAGAGGAAGAGGCTCTGGTCCTCATTAAGGAACTCGAGGGAATTTCACTATTGGAAGAAGAGGAACAAGTGGTAGATTTGGCGGCAAAATTGTTTGCCAAGTATGTGGAAGATAAGGGCATGGAGCATTAACCTACTATTACGTATATGACAAGAGCTATCAGTTGCATAACTTGTTATCTTCAAGCTCTCAGCAAGGTCAGAGTGGAAATTATTCACCTAATGTCATGATAGCCACCCCAGACATGGTCTTAGATCCATTTTGATACATGGATAGTGCAACACGAATTCATAACCTCAGATCTCAACAATCTTCACTTTGCTAATGAGTATAATGGTACATAGAAACTGCTACTTGGAGATGTAAGGCCTTAGTTATGCGGAAAATTGGTTCTGCCTCATTACCTATCCAACATGAGTCACTCAAATTAAAAATAAAGTATATGCTCAAAGTTCCTCAAATTAGAAAAAAAATTGATTAGTGTAGCTTAGTTAACAAAACATATATAACTCAAGTTTAATTGAATCCCATCCTAACTTTTATTTTGTTAAGATCGAGGCCACAAGAGAATTATTCTCAGAGGGAGGCTTAGATGAGGGTTATACGAGCTAGACATTCCAAGGAAGAAGGGAGTTGCTGCAATGATAAATCAACTAGAAATTGCCCCAAGTCTATATCTTCTTTTAATGTGACTGTTAAATCTCATGTATTCAAGTCAAAAAAATGTAAGTCTATTTTCAATTTGTCTAAAATTTTTGTTTCTGCTTACAGATATGCAAGTTGTAAATATGCAAAGAACAAATATCCAAAGCAGTGTAAAACACTTGTTAACATTGCTTCAGTTTGTAATAAATTCTTTTTTTAGAATAGAAATGCATTTCAACCATCACTTACTGAATTGTGGCATATGAAGCTTGATAACCCTTGCTTCCAAATTGTTGACAAAGTCCTTAAGTTGTGTAATATTGAAACACAAAACACAAATTTATCTTTCTGTGAAGCCTGTCCTCTAGGAAAAAGTCACAAACAACCACATCCCTTATCCACCTCAAACTTTTCTAGGCCACGTCAACTTGTGGATATGAAGCTTTAGGTTCCTTCCCTAGTTGCCTCTAAAGAAGGGTAAAGCGATTATGTGTTATTGTTTTATGATTACAGTGGATATTCTTGGATCTACCCAATGAAGTTGATATCAGAAACATTTAAAGTATTTATGCAGTTCAAAACTTTAGTAGAAAATTAGTTTTCCACCCCTTTGAAAGCCCTTCAATCTGACTGGATTGGGGAATAATGTCTTTTGAGAAAATCTTAGGCAATACGGTATTGAGTTTAGGCATTCATGTCATTATGCACACAATCAAAAGGGGAGAGTTGGGAGAACGCATAGCCATTTGGTAGAAATTGATTTAACCGTACCTGCACAAGCTTCTATGCCACTACCATTTTTGGTGGAATGCATCTCATACCTCAGTGTATCTCTTAACAGGGTTGCCCACCCCTGTGTTGCAAAACTCCTCACCCTATCAAATGTTGTTTCACAAAACACCCAACTATCAATTCCTTAAACCTTTTGGGTGTGCTTGTTACCCTCATTTGAGACCCTACAACAAGCACAAGCTGAGTTTTCACAGTGAAATGTGTGTTTCATAGGCTTCTCTCTTACTCCTAAAGGATACATGTTTCACCCTCCTTCAGGTAGAGTCTATGCTACAATCGATGTGGTGCTTAATAAGACAAGCGTTCCCTTAGTAAAAGGCTTTGTTCTGTCCAATCCAAGCCTAACAAGTCTAGCTCAGATTGTGCAAGATTTCAGTTTACACCTTTAATAATTTCAAAGGCAACTCCTTCATCTTCTTTTGATGATCTCACAGAATGCTCCTCAAGCCTCAACTGAGAAAAGAATCACATCTGATGCCTTCAACTCTTTCAAATAGCTACCAAGTCATCTGATAATAATACCTCATCAGCAACTATCATGCCAAGAGATAAGTCATCAACTACTGCCCGCTTAAGGAAGGAGTCTCGATTAAATTGTTCGAGATAGAAGCTTCTGAAGTAGTTAAGTAAAACTAAATGTAACCATTTGTACTCTTGACTGTTATTCAGTTCTTCTACTCAAACTAATAGTTAGTGATTCAGCTGACTTCACTTGTAAATAAATTATTTCATTATAGACTATAAATGAGATAACTCCGAGCATTTACTGAGTATTGAAGGTTACGAATTTCTATACTTAGTCTTCATTATTTACATGGTATCAGAGTCATAAAATGACACACGTCCATGGCTAGAAATGCCAGTAGCAGTAACAACACAAATACTGTAGCAAGTAATTCAGCAAACTTGCATAGTGTATTCTTAAACACGCTTAATAACTCTTTGTTAGTGATGCTTGACAGAAGTAACCACATCCTTTGGAAGTCACAGGTCACACCAGCAATCATAAGGCATGGTCTTGAAGATATTGTGTTTGGTATAAGAGAAAAGCCAAGCAAGAATTTGACAAGTGGTGAGAAGAATCCTAAGTTCATTGCTTGGGTAAGAAATGACCAACTTTTACTGAGTTGGTTAAGTCTTCTATGACTGAAAGAGTCTTGAGAATAGTAGCTCAGGACAACACATCAGCAGATATATGGAATTCATTGGAGAGAAATGTTGCCAATCATTCAAAGGCAAAGATGATGTAGCTAACACACTCTCTACAGTATTGCAAGAAAGGGAATTTATCAAATCAATTAAATACTATTATGAAAAACTAAGAGAATCAAAGAATGTTTGACAACAACAGGTTATCAAATCAGTGAACAAGAAATGATCATGCATATAATGAATGGACTAGGATCAGAGCTTGATCTAATGGTGGTGAATATCATCTCAAAAACTAAAAATCATAGAGTGGAAGAGGTCCAATCTCACTTGTCGTGTCATGAGAGTAGGTTGGAGAAACCACTGCCAGAAAGTGAAAACTTTGTGAAGTTTAGTGCCAATATGGTGTCAAGAAACTTTAACAAAAAGAGTGGACATGGAGGACATCCTGGCTACACTTAGAACTTCAACAGGAATCTTGGAAAACCTCTTCAAACACAAAGTCATTTTCAAGGAAACAGAGGTGGTTTCTTGAATAAGAGAGCAAGAAGAGGTGGAAGAGGCACCAACAGAATCATTTATCAGGTTTATAATAAACCTGATTATTCAGCCTCAGTGTGGTACTATAGATATGAAAGGAGCAACAATCAGTCAGGATATACCCTTCTTAAAAGGAATTAGGTGGATCTTCAACTCAACCAACATCTTATAGGCCACCTTCTTCAGGATACATTGCATCACCAAATTCAGTGTGGGATAATGCTTGGTAAGCTGAAAGTGCAACAACAAATCATTTCATTTCTGACATGAATAACCTCAACACTGCACAGGAGTACACAGGTACAGAGTGGCTTGCAGTCGGAAATGGTAATACCACGTTCATATCCCATATAGGTTCTACAATCTTATCATCTAAATCGTATGTTTTAACATTAAACCCCCTTCTTAACGTACTTAAGATTAAAAAGAACCTAATTAGCATATCAAATCTGACACAAGATAATCATAGTTTGTTAGAGTTTCATTTTAATGCTTGTTTTGTGAAGGACAATGATAGGGAACACTGCACTAAACTATTATATTCAATCAAAATTTGAATTTGCTTCAATATGTTAGTTCCTGATAAGAATATTTGTCAAATTCTATTTTACATGTTTCTGAAAACTTTCCTTCAATAAAGTCTAGACATGATATTGTTGACTCTTCTGTGAGTCAATCTACTGCTTTTAATTCTTTTTTGACTAGTAATACACAAGCTCAAATTTTATGTTCAATAAGTTGTGCTTTTAATAATATTGTCTCTGAATTTCATTATGTAGCATTAAGTAATGCACAAGTAAAAGTAAAACCACTTGTTTGTATGACAAACATTACTAATAAAAGTGATATATGGCATAAAAGATTGGCACATCTATCACAAGACTTTATGGAATGTTTTGTGAACTGAAAATGAATCACTCCCAAAAGAACCTCTCATTTCTATATAGCCTTCCAAAAAGAGAAAAATCATTATCTTCCCATCCCACACTCTAAAACAATTATTAACAAACCGCTTGAGTTAATATACATTGATTTGTGGGGACATGTTCACTAGAAGGTTATAGATGCTACATCTACTTCTTGATGACTTTAGTAGGTTTTATGGATCTTTCCATTAAAAAAAGTTAAGAGGCCTACCAAATTTTTGTCGATTTCAAAACTTATGCTTGAAAACAAATTGATTTACATATAAAATCATTGCAATCAGATTGGAGTGAAGAATTTAGGTCTTTTTGAAAATTCCTACAACAAAATAGAAAGCTTGTGAGGAAGCACAACCATATAGTGGAAACAGTTCTGACCTTGCTTGCTGAAGCTAGTTTACCCCTTCATTTCTGGTGGGAAGCCTTCCAAACAACTGTTTATACTATAAACAGACTAGCTATATTTACTTTAAATATTATATCTCCATATTGATAACTCTATAACAGAAACCAGATTACAAAACCTTAAAAGTGTTTGGTTGTGCATGTTTTCCTAATCTTGGGTCCTATAACACATAAATTTGATTTTTCACTTTGATTTGTGTTTAATCCAAGCGTTTTCCTAGACACAAAGGATATAAGTGTATTCTACACACTGGTAGAACATATGTCTATACAAATGTAGTTTTTCATGAGACCTATTTTCCTTACTGTGATATTTAAATCCAAATCTCAAATTGTGCAAAAAATAACAGAAACAACACCAATTTTACAATCTTCTTTCCACTCTACTTTTCCCACTAGTACAATACTTCAAACAACATAGGGTCATGTCACAACTTTCCATCTGAGAGCTCTAGAATAGCTGGTGAATTTGTCTCAAGTCATACTTCACAGAACATGCAGGAAAATGATAATTCTAATTTGTCCAACTCTTTATGTGGTCAAGTTTTGAATGTTGATGATTGGCCATCTATTGTTGATTCCTTAACCATTGATATATTTGTTTCGCCAACTATTGCATCCAATAACACTCAACCCACCCTTGCCACTCATCATATGATACCAAGGTCTAAAAATGGCATTCATAAACCAAAAGCCTTTACTACCACCAAGCATCCCTTACCTGAATCAACAATCCCTATAGAACATAGATCTATTAAATAGGCTCTTAACTGTCCCAATTGGAAAAATGCAATGATTGAGGAGTATGAAGCCTTGATGAAAACAATACATGGGAATTAGTTCCTTACATCCATGGTATGTCTTTGGCTGGTAACGAGTGGGTTTACAAGGTTAAAATGAATCCCAATAGAAGTATATGTAGATACAAAGTAAGACAAGCTGCCAAGGAGTTTCATCAAATCTTTGTCTTTGACTTCACTGTAACTTTTAGCCTAAAGGTAAAACCCACTACTTTTAGAATCATACTTCATTTGGGAATGTATTTTGGTTTTGGGGGGTGAGATATCTAGATGTGAATGATGCTTTTTTAAATGGATTTCTCAAGGAATCCTATACATGACTTAGCCATATGGCTTTACAAACTCTCATAAGCCATATCATTTTTGCAAGCTAAGAAAGGCCTCGTATGGGCTTAAACAAGCTCCAAGAGCTTAGGCTGAAGGCATCTCTGATTTAGTGGGGTTTTATAAATTCTAAATTCTATAGCTCCTCATTCATCTTACACTCAACTAAGCATGTGCTCTTTTTGCTAGTTTATGTAGATGATATACTTATTACTGGAAGCAGCCCACAGCTTGTAGAGAAATTTATTGCAAAGTTGCATAACATGTTTACCTTGAAGGATTTAGGGCCCCTTCACTACTTTATAGGCGTAGAAGTATACAAAAGAAATATAGGAATGCACCTAAATCAATCTAAGTATATTTCAGATTTACTTAGGAAGACAAAAATGGATAGTGCCTAGTCAGTTGCCTCTCCTGCAAGTAATTTGGTGGCTGTCTATTCATACATGTGATCCAATGCAAGACTGTACACATTTTAGAAGTACAATTGGTGCTCTTCAGTATTTAGCAATAACAAGACCAGATATTGCATATCTTGTCAATAGATTAAGTCAATTCATTCACAAGTCCATTGATATACATTGTCAAGCATGAAAAAGGTCATTAGGTATTTGAAGGGTACGATAAATGAAGGACTAGTGATAAAACCCTCATCCTCATCAAACATTCAAGTTTTCTCTTATGCTGAGTGGGCTTGTGACATTGATGATAGAAAATCAACAGGAGCCTATCTGATTCACCTAGGAGGTAACCTAATGTCTCGATCATCAAAGAAACAACAAGTTGTTTCTAGATCTCGTACCGAAAGTGAGTACAGATCCATGGAAAACTCAGCAGCTGAAATCTAGTGGTTTCTAAGCAACTTGAGTGAACTTGGTCTATATGCTACTGAAGCCCTCATACTATGGTGTGATAATCAGAGTGCCATTGCAGTAGCAGTAAATCATATTCTTCATGCGAGAACAAATTATGTAACCATTTGCAATCTTGACTGTTATCCAATTCTTCTACTCTAACTAATAGTCAGTTAGTTAACTGATTTCGATTGTAAAGAAATTGTTTTCGTTACAAACTATAAATGGGATAACTACTAGCCTTTACTGAGTATTTAAGGCTGAGGATTTCCATACCTAGACTTCATTCTTTACACCCAGGTACCCGTACTATCCAAAAGAAAACTAAATTAGTATCAAACTATTTTTAATAATCTTTTCTAACTTCTTGTTTGACTTTGGCCATAAATGAACTCTAGCTTGATTATTAGGCACGAAGTCAATGTCGTTCGCAAAGACTGGCCATATTTTAAATCAAAATCTAGAAAGAATGTAAAAATATCATATATATATATATATATATATATATATATATATATATATGATTAATTAAAAGGAATTGCTGGTTTACAGATTATTTTTACTATAAATTTATATGATTTGATTAATTGTTTTAATAATGGAGTAATAAAATTCAAATGCTGGAAATCTGATTTTCGATTAAAATAATTTGATTATTTTGCAGAGACAATTAAACTATTTTTTTCTAATGTCTTGGCAAACAATTTAAAGTGTTTTTAGTGTTGTTTAACATATTTAGAAATAATATTACTAATGCAAACAATCAAGAAATTCAACCAGTATTGTTCAATAAGAATGCAGACAATCGAGAAATCAGCGAATTGGTTGTAAATTTTATTCGTTGTTCTTTGAGCATTTCTAAGATCAAATGACATTACTTTCCATTTATACCGACCAAATGCAATTTCGTATTTATCAATTTTATTTACCTAGATTTGCCAAAATCCATATTTTTTGTGAAATTCAGAGAATACAACAGCATTTTCAAGTCTATTGATTAAGTCCATTTTGTTTGGTATTGGATATCTTATCCATTCTAAAATATTGCTAAACGATGAACTCCTCGTTCAAAGATTTTAATTTGATTTTGAAGAACATGATTTTGAAACTGTTCTTCAATTTTTTTGAATTCTAATTCATCTTGCAGAAAACACAATTGTTTTTCTTTATAAGAAATTAGATTTGTAGATTTAGAAACAAATTTATCATTTAAAGTTTTCAATTTCTCATTGTGAGAAAAATAAAGGAATTTGAAATGAACAGGTTCATCCATGGGATAAGAAATTAACACATCATACTCTATGGTTAAAGGATACAACAGGGAAATGAATGATAAACCCAAAATAATTTTATCAGTCATATTTTTTATTAAAACAAACGATATTTTAAAATATACATTGTCTTGGCAAATATCAACCTTGAAGATTTCATAATTGATATGCATCCTAGTTTCATTGGCAGAAGACAAAGATTCTCTCATCTTCTTGAAGTAATTTATAGGAATAAGTCATTCATGTATACAATTCAAGTCTGCTCCTGAATCAATCAAGGCCATAGAAGTGAAATCAAAATCTTGAATTATTAATCTGACCATTAATAATGTGATTAAGGATTACAATAAAATTATCATTATCTTGATTGTTGATAATAGGTTCTGCAACCCCATTATCAAAAAGTGGGATTTTAGTAGGTTCTCTTAGTTCATGATTTTTTATTAAATTTTATATTTTTAAAAGATTCAATTCATTTGTTATTTCTGTATTAGAATCTTTTATTTTAATTTTAAGATTTTTAATTTCTCTCTGAAGTTCCTGAAGAGTAACTTATTTTTCCTTTCCTTTAACCTTATTGGATTTTTAAAGGTTTGCGAAAGACTTGCAGTATTATTATTAGACTTTGTATTTTTTTTCTTTATAATTACCTTTCTAAGTCTTTCAAGGTATCTTTTTTAATTTTAGATTTTTAATTTTACTAATTAAATCTAACAAGAGGTTTTCTTGTTCTTCATTTTTATTTAAAACGGTTAATTTTTTACAATAACTATCCCTACACCCCATTGAGATATTAGGAGAATCACTGTCAGAACTTAAAGAGTTAGTTTCAGAGGATTTAGAGAATTCAAATTCTCTTAAATCTTCATTACTACTTTTTATAATATTCTATTGACTTTATGATTCTAAACAATTATTGTTTATTTTCATCAGAGGTTTTTAATTGACTAATTTTATTTTTGACTTGACAAGTGTTAGAAAAATGATCATTCTGATCACATTTAAAACACTTAATTTTACTTTTATCAACAAATTTTTCATTGAATTTTCTTCTAGAATAATTTTTATTCTTAGAGAAACGTTTGTCAAAATTTTTATTTTTTGAAAAGTATTGATCAAAATTTTTACTTTTATTTTTGTGGTATTTTCTCCTTTAAGGCTTATGGATCCTTTTAGGGCTTAAATGAGAATTTTTCTTATTACTCTGAGAAGGAGCAATAGCAGGTAAATCATATTGCTCATAGAAATTACCTAATTCATATTGCGTATAATTTAAATATTTAAAGACTGGGTATTAGAGGTGCAAGATAAACAATAAAATTGTATTATAAGATAAGATTCAAGAACAAAACAATTGTTCAAGTAAGCAATTAAGAAACAATAAAATAAATAACCATAAAGGCAGTGAAGAACAATAATTATGTAGATATTGAAGTATTAAATAGTAAATATCCTACCAGGTTTGGTTCTGATACCAAAAGAGGCGGAATTGCGTATAATTTAAATATTTAAAAATTGAGTATTAGGGGTGCAATATAAACTTGTATTCTAAGGTAAAATTGTGCTTACTTGAATAATTGTATTCTAAGGTAAGATTCAAGACTTACACAATTTTTAGAAAATTAATTGGCAACTATTAGATAGTGCTCCCGCTCACTATTTAATGTTGAAGCAAAAAAAAAGAATAGATTACAAAAAAGGAGAGCAAGAAGCTTTGTTTTCAAAATTAATTTTTGCTCTCAAATAGTTAAGAGTGTAAAACATGTTCTGAGAAACAAATGGAAGAGGCATACCTATTTATAGCAAAGTAAAGTGGAATTCACCGGGAACCCATCATTTACCCGTACTATTCTATTCTATAAAAGTAAAAATATTTAACATTACTACTTTTATCTACTTTTGACCAATAATAGTAAAAAGTATAAATAGTTGCCTAATTGTTCGATAACTAGTACAATAACTACAAAATGAGACAAATTATAAAGATTTTTCGATAATTATTATCTCGGTCTTTGTGTCTTCATAATTGCTATGTCATGATTGCTCTTGTTGAAAAGTCATTGTGACTATTGTTGTGCATTGGATTCATTGATGGTGAAGAAGCCATTTTTCCAAAGGTGAATTATCTTTCTTTATTCATTGTTACTGAGGTTGATACTGTCAAATAGGTCTTGTGAATCTTGAAAATGATCATAAGCCCATTGAGGAAGAATCAATTGATGAATAACTTCTTTTCCCTTTTCTTTCATTTTATTAAATTTTTTAAGCATTTGTGAAAAGCTTGTAATATTATAATGATTAGACTTAGTTTTTTTTCTTCTCAATTACTTTCTTAAGTATTTCAAGATATTCTTGTTTTAATTCCAGATTTTTAATTTTACAAATTAAATTTAACTAGAGATTTTCTTGTTCTTTATTTTTATTTAGAACATTAATTTTTTGACAACAACTATCCCTACACCCCATTGAGATATTAGGAGAATTACTATCAGAATTTAAAGAGCTAATTTCATAAGGTTCAGAAGATTCAAATTCTCCTAAATCTTCAATACTGCTTTCATAATATTCTATTAATTATATGATTCTAAACAATTCTTGTTTATCTTCATCAGAGATTTTTAATTGATTAATTTTTTTGACTTGATAAGTGTTAGGAAGATGACCATTTTGGCTAAATTTAAAACATTTAATTTTACTTTTATCAATAAATATTTTATTGAATTTTCTTCTAGAATAATTTTTTATTCTTAAGGAAGCATTTCTCAAATTTTTTTATTTTTTGAAAAGTATTGGTCAAAAATTTTATTTTTATTTTTGTGTTATTTTCTCCTATAAGGCTTGTGATTCCTTCTAGGACTTAAATGAGAATTGTTCTTTTTTTTTTTGAAATAATAATAGCGGGTAAACCATATTGCTCACACAAATTACCTAATTCATATTTGATAGTTTTGTTTCTTTTTTTAATTTATTATTAATTTTCATATCTATACATATTTTTAGACCTTCCTTTTATATTGTAGTAATTATAGTACCGTTGGTAAGACTATTACAGTCTATTAATCAACAGACTTAGAAATGTTGTTGTATTCTCAATGTTTGACATAAAATTTAGATTTTGGCAAAACTAGAGAAATAAAATTGATAAATAAAAAATTGCATGTGGTCGTTATAAATGAAAAATAATGTCATTTGACCTTAAAAATACTCCAAATTCAACGAATGAAATTTTCAACCAATTCATTGATTTCTCGATTGTTTACATTCTTATTTTTGTTAAACAATACTAGTTGAATTTATGGATTGTTTGCATTAGTAATGCTTAGTAATGACCTAGGAAAAATAGATTATAATAGTCTTACCTATGTTACAATAATTACTGCAACACAAAAGGAATGTCTAAAAATGTGTATAGATATGAAAATTAATAAACAAATTAAAAAATAAAATAAAATTGGCAATAATGAATTAGGCAATTTCTGCGAGTAATATGATTTACCCGCTATTACTCATCTCCATAAAAATATGAAAAAAAATCTTATTTAAATCCTAGAAGAAATCACAATCCTTATAGAAGAAAATACGACAACAATAAAAATAAAAATGATGACCATTACTTTTCAAAAAATAAAAATTTTGACAAATATTTCTTTAAGAATAAAAATTATTCTAGAAAAAAATTCAATAAAAAATTTATTGATAAAAGTAAAATTAAGTGTTTTAAATGTGGCCAAGATGGTCATCTTTCTAACACTTATCAAGTCAAAAATAAAATCATTCAATTAAAAATCTAAAATGAAGATAAACAAGAATTGTTTAGAATCATAGAGTCAATAGCATATTATGAAAACAATAGTGACGATTTAGGAGAATTTGAATCCTCTGAAATTAGTTCTTCAAGTTCTGAGAGTGATTCTCCTAACATCTCAAAGGTGTAAGGATAATTGTTGTCAAAAAAATAATGTTTGAAATAAAAATGAAGAACAAGAAAATATCTGGTTAGATTTAATTAGTAAAATTAAAAATCCAGAATTAAAACAAGAATACCTTGAAAGACTTAGAAAAGTAATTTTAAAAAAAGAAAATATTAAGTCTAATAATAACAATACTGTAACCTTTTCGCAAACCCTTGAAAAATTCAATAAAGTTAAAGGAAAAAAAGAAGAAGTTACACTTCATAAATAAAATAAAAATATTAAAATTGAAGTAAAAGAATTAGAAGATTCTAACTCAGAAATAACAAAAGAATTAAAATTTTTAAAAATAGAAATCTTTATTAAAAATCATGAATCAAGTGAATTAGAAGAACTTAGTAAATTTTCAATTTCTGATAATGAGGTTGAAAAACATATTGTCAATAATAAAGATGATGATAACTTCATCCAAATTCTTAATTATATCAAAATCAAGAAATGGCACATAATGGTCAGAATAATTATTCAAGATTTTGAATTCACTTCAATGGCCCTGATTGATTCAGGAGTATATTTGAATTTTATGCGAAATTGAAAATCTAGAATTAAAACAATAATACCTTAAAATACTTAAGAAAGTAATTCAGAAGAAAGAAAATTCTTAGTCTAATCATAATAATACTGCAAGTCTTTTACAAACGCTTGAAAAATTCAACAAAATGAAATGAAAGGAAAAAGAAGTTACTCTTCAGGAACTTCAAAAAAATTAAAAATATTAAAATTAAAATAAAATAATTAAAAGAATCAGACAGAAATAATAAAAGAATTAAACCTTTTAAAAATAAAGAGTTTAATTAAAAATCATGAATCTAGTGAACTATGAGAACCTAGTAAATTTCTAATTTCTGATAATGAGGTTGAAGAACCTATTATCAATAATCATGATGATGATAACTTTATCCAGATTCTTAATCATACCAAAATTAAGAAATGACTCATAATTGTCAGAATAATTATTCAAGATTTTGATTTCACTTCAATGGGCCTGATTGATTCTGGAGCAGATTTAAATTGTACGCAGGAATGACTCATTCCTACCAAGTACTTCAGAAAGACAAAAGAATCTTTGTCATCACCCAATAGTACTCGAATGCATATCAATTATGAAATCTCCAAAGTTCATATTTGTCAAGACAATGTATGTTTCAAACTATCTTAGTAAAAAATATGACTGATAAAATAATTTTGAATTTACCATTCATTTATCTATTGTATCATTTTACCACAGTGCATGATAAGATAATTACTTATCTCCTGGATAAACCTGTAAAATTTAAATTTCTTTCTTTTTCTCACAATGAAATATTGAAAACTTTAAAGGAAAAATATGTTTCTAAATCCATAAATCTAATTTCTTGTAAAGAAAAACAATTGTGTTTTCTGCTGGATGAGTTAAAATTCAAAGAATTGAAGAACACTTCAAAATCCTGCTCTTAAAAAATAAATGAAAATATTTAAACAAAGAATTATGTTCTGACATTCCTAATACTTTCTGATGTAGAAAACAACATGCAGTCAGTCTGCCTTATATTAAAGGATTTGATGAAAAGAATATCCCTACCAGGGCACGACCAATTTAAATGTATTCTGAAATGCTCAAATTCTACAGAAGGAAATTACAGAACTTCTTGATAAGAAATTTATTAGAAGGAGCTATTATCCTTGATCCTACTCGGCCTTTTATGTCCAAAAAGCCAGTGAAATTAAACCAGAAGTTCATCATTTGGTAATTAATTATAAGCCTCTTTATAAAGTTTTCAAAATGATAAGATATCTAATACCGAACAAAACAAACTTAATCAATAGACCTTGAGATGCGGTGGTATTCTCTAACTTTGATATGAAATCTGATAATTGAAAATGACAAATATAAAACTGTATTTGTAGCTCCATTTGGTCATTCTGAATGGAATGTAATACCTGTTGGTCTTATGAATACTCCCAGTGATTTTCAAAAACATAATGAATGAAATATTTAATCAATTTATTGATTTCTCAACGGTTTACATTGACGATGTTCTCATTTTTTTCTAGGACAATAGAACAACATTGGAAACATCTCGAATTCTTTGCTAAGATAATAAATCAAAATGGTTTACTAATTTCTGCGAGTAAAATTAAACTATTTCAATCAACGATTAGATTCCTAGGATTTGAAATATATCATTCTATAACTAAGCCAATTGATCGAGTTATCCAATTTGCTGACAAATTCCCTGATGAAATCCTAGACAAAACTCAATTGCAAATATTTCTAGGATATTTATTACATATCTGATTTATATGATAAACTAAGAATTGATTGCAAGCCTCTCTTTGAAAGGGTCAAGAAGAATCCTCTTCCTTGGACATCTGTCCACACCAATCTGGATAAAAGAATTAAAACTCATGTTAAGACACTCCCTTGTCTTGGCATTTCTTTTAATAATTCTTTCAAAAATGTGTAGGCTAATGCCTCTGAAATAGGATATGGAGGTATCATGTTACAAAAAATCTCTCCAGAGTCACCTAAACATATTGTTAGGTTCACATCTGGGACTTGGTCTCAATCCCAAGTTAATTATAGTACAATTAAAAAGGAAATCTTATCTATTGTTCTGTATTTATAAAAAATTTTGGATGACTTGTTGAATCAGAAATTCTTTTTAAAAATTGATTGTAAATCTGTGAAATATGTTTTAGAGAAAGATGTTAAAAATATTGCTTCAAAATAAATTTTTACGCGATGGTAGTCCATACTTAGTATTTTTTATTTTAATATTGAATTCATTAAAGGCATTAGTAGTTCAGTTCCAGACTTCTTGACCCGTGAATTTTAGCAGGGATAAAGAAATCGGGTCTAGGCCCCAGGCCTTGAAGAAATTATCAAAGGGGAGTCCTCGACTCCACTATTGACCCTTAAGTCCCATATCAAATAGGATTCTTCTACTCCAAGACAAACCCAAATGACAATACTTGGGTCCATCAGGCCCAACTACCAATCTGTACTAGTCAATCAATTTGACCTATTTTCAGTCTCTAAACCATTTGACCCATAATTGATCAACCAATCAACCAGAAAAATACAAAATGTCATCTTCATATTATAGGAAGACCCTCAGTAAGAATCTTTTCTACATTGAACCATTATTTGCTAATTTAAAAATCCAATTGAAATAACAAAATCCCATTTTCTTCCGGATTTTCATTTTGTCCCTATACACAAGGACAAAGATCTCAGTTTCTATAGGAATATTCTCTTAGAAATAATATCAGTCAACATCAGTCCAATAACCAGTTCAGAAGGAAAGATCCCCTATCATTCCTTCTACATCCTTAAAATAATAATCATGGAGGAATGAAAAATTCATCCTTCAGGACTAAAACTCATTTTGAATAAAAAATAATATAATTATTTTGATTATGTTGATGCCTGACAAACAATTTTCTTGCATCAAAATAGTGAATTTTCTCATTCTTGGTTTTTAAACTTGGATAAAAATTTCAAAGTCAATTTTCCAAAATAGTTTTTGAGATGGTGGTCAATTCATGGCCCTGTCCTGGATTCATTCCCAATCGAACTCCAACAGAATTTTAACTTATTTCTAAAATTGTTCAAACCCTCACTAATTGAGGTTTCTTTTCCACCAATATTTTATTTTGTAAAGAAATAAAAAATTCCATGGATCCTATAATGGCATTATTCCATTGAAGAGGAAATTCTCACTAGGCAATACTATGTTAAATGGTGGGAAAATTTTAGTACTTTAAAAATCATTGCCTCTATAAATACTGTGTTTGCAAATATCCACCCACAATTGAAATTAACCAAACCATCTCTTGTGGCCTCATTAAAAATTAATGAGTCAACCAACCAAATCTCATAGATAAACTAAACCAAATCATCCAATCTTCTAAAATAATCCAAGTTTAAATCAAAACCTTCTCTAAAAGGAAAGGCCAAGGCTACCAAATCAAAATCAACATAGGAGTTGATACAAAAGATGCTTCTTCTCTTTGAAGATAATACTGATTTTGACTCTCAAACATCAGTAGAGTAAAATCATCTAATCAAAAATAAGGATCAAGAAGTTCACTCGTCCAAGACTCTCCTTCAGCAATTAAAGGGACAATCACAGGTTCGAGTTCTTCCTTAATGAGCCTATGATCCTTTCCAAGGTTCACAAGACCCATTTGACAATATCAACCTCAGTGACGATGAATAAAGAAAAATAATTCACCTTTGGCAAAATGCCAATACTTGAGTAAAATCCAAGAATCAATTGGTGAATCATGATGACACCTCAGCACCAAACATAAGGGACTTAATCAACAGACATGGAAATGTTGTTGTATTCTCAAAGTTTGACATAAAATAGTGATTTTGATAAAACCAACTAAATAATTGATAAATACAAAATTGCAGTGGTCGTTATAAATGAAAAATAATGTCATTTGACCTTAAAAATACTCCAAGTACAACGAATGAAATTTTCAACCAATTCGTTGATTTCTCGATTCTTTACATTCTTATTTTTGTTAAACAATACTTGTTGAATTTCTCGATAGTTTGCATTAGTAATGAAAATAATGGAAACACTTTAAATTGTTTGTCAAGATAATAAAACAAATTAGTTTATTTATCTTTGCAAGAAAAATCAAATTGTTTCAATCTAATAATATATTTTCAAGACTTGAAATTAATTATTCTATTATTGAAACACTTGATCAAATCATATAATTTGTTTTATTAAATAAAATATTTCACTTGATTAATTATAAATCTACAAAACATGTTTTGAAATTAATTTCAAACAAAGTTTTACCAGGTAACATTCTATTTTTAGCAATTTTAATTTTAATATTTAATTATTCAAATATATTAAATTCTTGACTCCCTTACTTGTAATCTTTTATAGGAAATCATTTCAAGATTTTACAACGGAGCAAATTTGAGGAATCTGACCTACTAGAATACAGAAAGGTAGAGCCTAGAATACTCAACCAAATATTTTTTTAAAATCAAGAAGCTCAATGGCGGGGCAACCGCTTTTTGCTCAAAATCACCATTCATTAATTATGGTCATGATGGATTTGAATATCCAATAAATGACTGGATTGATGAATCGGATGAAATTTCGGAAGATGTTGGATTGAAGTCTGACTTCAATGCAGCACTAACCCAGTGATATGAAAAATGTGGAAAAATAAGTTTTCATAAAGATAATGAAATCTGTTATGAAGATAGAAAAATTTTAACTGTGAATCTATTGAGACAAGCAATTTTTCAAAGTTGAATTTTCAGAAAAAACAATAAAAGAATTTCTAATGCTAAAATGAACTTTCTTCATCATGCCTGACGGATCTAAAAAATGCAATAGACATGTTGTAGAATCCTTAACCAAAAGAATCATCAACACATTCAGAAATCATATGAGAATGATGAATGGTTCAATAATAGAAGAATTTTTGACTCAACAATTGGCCCTAAAGCCCAAATCAACGAGAAGTCTTCTACTGCTAACCAAGCCTAATCAGCAATATTTGGGTCCATCAGACCTAATTACTCAACATTTTATTGCCCAATCATTCAATCAACCAATCACACATATAAAGAATCATCCTAATATTTCAGAAAAATCCCCAATGAAATTCCCTTTCATATTGTGCCTCCATTTTCTCATTTGAAAGATCATGCGGAAATAGCAAAATATTATTTTATCCCAAATTTCTGTGGCCACAGAGACAAAAATCTTAGTTTCTACAGAGACATCATTTTAAAAACAAAATCCATAAAAATTATCCCAACAAAGAATTCTGAAGGAAAGATGCTCTATCATTCCTTCAACATTCTCAGAATCATGACCATGTAGGATTGAAAAGTCCATCCTCAAACTTTCAAATAAAAAATAATACAATTATTTTGACTATATTGATGTTTGGCGCATGATTTTCTTGCATCAAAAGAGTAATTTTTCTCATTCATGATTTTTTAATTTGGATAAAAATTTTAAAAGTAATATTCCAAATTGGTTCTTAAGTTTGTGGTCAATCCATGGCCCTATCTTGAAATTATTTTCAAATAATTTTCAACAAGCTTTTAAAATACCCAGGATTTTAAAGTGGCAATACTCAATTGAAGATGGAATCCACACCAGGAAATATTATGTTAAATGGTGGGGTAAATTTAATACCTACAAAATCATTTCCTTCATCAACCATGAATTTGTAAATGTCCATCCTAGCCAAAAATTGGTAAACCCTTTTACCCTAGCTCCATAAAAAATTAATGAGCTAATCAATCCAATCCCACAAATAAACCCACAAATCAAGTCATCCAATTCATCCTAAGAATCCAAGCCTAGGACAAAACTTTCTCCAAAGGAGAAAACCAAGGCTACCAAATCAAGATCACAACAGGAATTAATACAAAAGATGATTGTCCTCCTTGAGGATAATACTTATTTGGACTATGAGTCATCAGTAGAGCCTCATCATCCAATCAAAATAAAGGATCATCATCCAAGACTCTCCCTCAGCAATTGAAGGGAAAATCACAAGTTTGAGTTCAATCATAAGTTTGCATTCTTCCTCAATGGGCTTATGATCCTTTCCAATATTCACCAGACCTATTTGACAGTATCAACCTCACTAACAATGAATTGACCACTGTAAAAAGGCCAAAAATCCAAAGAATTAATTAATGAATCATGATGACACCTCAGGACAATGCAATGGTCATAATGATCCTTAAGACAAGTAATAATGTATTCTCCACCATCAAGGAATCCAATGCACAATAATAGTGACAATGACTTTTCAACGACAACAATCATGGCAAAGTAATTATGAAGACACGAAAACCGAGATAACATGTAGGGGCAAAGAGGTGAAGAGTTGACATAGTAGGAGCTTGTAGAAGTCATAGCAGATTATCAATCAAATTACAATATGTAATTTTTAATCATAAGAATAATTTAGTTATTTTGAGCAATGAGTAGATTATTTAGAAGTAATTCTTCTTGTAGCACTAGGTATACAATGAATACAATACATGACATAATTAATGAAGAACATTTTTAATATTTAGCAGGTAATCAAGTTGATCATAGGGTATGAAATATACCCAAAATCCCTTCTAAAGAAATTTATAAATCAACATGATATGTTGCTTCCTTCAAGCCTCAGCATCATGTAAAAACAATTGAAAAATATATGTTTTTGGGAAAGAGCAAGAAACTTGTCAATTACTTTCCCCCAATGCAATAAAATATCACATTAATTAAGGATATAATTTCCTTCACTTTGGTTTGTCCAAATTGGAGTTGAACCACTCACAAAGAGAGGCCTAAATATATTTGTCTTGTTAGCCTTGCGTGATGCAAGATTTACAAATTTTAATGAATTATTTGAGGATTAATTGAATCATCACTTTGTAATGGTCAAATCTATTTTGTTTGTTTTTCAGATTTGTCTGTTAGCCTAACAGACCCCCATATTCTAAAACTAACTTCCAATCTTTCAATTATAATTCTCAAATTAGAGAGTATAGCCAATCTTATACCCCTAGGAATTCTTTTTCTAGAGCTTCTGTTAATAATGATCAAGATCTTATGATTCAACAATTAGAACAAGAATTAAAAAAAATTAAAGTAAAAAATTTAAGACTTAAAGGCAAAGCCACAAATTCTCAAGTCAGTCAGTCAGTTTTTGATACTAAGTCTGAACAATATGACAAACCTGAAGCATCCACTGAATCGTAGTTTCAAGGAATCTTTCATCATGTTAATTCTCAACTTTTAGTTTTAAATTTAGGAAACCTGAACCAAGAATACAAACCTGATTGGGAAGGTCTAACCCAACACAATAATGACCCAGCTAGTCTAAATAGATGTAATAGGTTCATAGATTCATATAATATGGATAAAAATCATACTTATTCAATGGAAGACGTTCATGCAAATATTTAGAGTTGACATATTTTTCCTTGATTATATTGAGGACGTTTATGAGAAAAATATTAAAATAATTTTCAAATATAAATAGGCCAAGGAAGACTCCAGTGTGGTGTATGCTAGTCATCAACCACTTGAAAAAATTATAATTAATCATAGAAATTTGTTAATCACTGTTTCTCCTTTCAAGATTTCAAAGGAAGAAGAACCCAATTAAAAAGTAGTTGAACAACTCAATTACACCAATCAAAGTCTAATAACAATAGGAAAATAATTAGACAAAATTGAAAATAAAGTTGATGACCTTCATGAACTCAAATCTAATGAAACTCTGAAAGAAACACCTTTAATAAATCTTTCAGATAAAACTAGTTTAAATTTTGTTCCTCTCAATAAACAAATTGATAAAATGCTTCAAGAATTGAAAAATAAATCTGTTGAATCATCTTCTTCGATTAAGGTCATTAACCAAGACAGTAGTTCAGAATCAGAAAATCATAGGTCAGAATCTATCTAAAAGTCATCCACAATTCATGAATCTTCAAACATTCATAATATTGAAGAATCATTTAAAAATTTAGAAATCAATAAATTGGAAAGGAAATTGCATAAAAATCATATTCCTCCATACATTTAAATTACTGAAAAATTTTTAGTTAATCAATTTTCTATTTCTGCAGAGAAATTATATGAATAGAATATTGATGGACTTTTAGAACAGGAAGTTCTCAATAAATTGCATTATATGGATATGGTAGCCAATAGTTCTATTACCACACACAATTTACTCACAATGAGGTAATTAAACTCTTAGTCACAAGATCACAGGAATGTTTCATTCCTATTGGGAAAAATATTTCACAGGAGAATAAAAAAATATCATCCTTTCACTAGTAAAGATTGATGCTGAAGGAACCCTAATTATTGGAGAAGATCAGGAAATAATGCATGATGCCACCAATATACTTCTTTAAACAATAATTGAACGCTTCATTGGAATGCCAAGTAATATTACTTCGTACATCTATGATCAATAAACTAATCTTAGAGGTCCAACCCTAAGTGATTTTGACTGGTACAAAAATATATTTTTGTCCAGAATAATATGACAAGGGATGATAGTAATCAACCCTTTTGGAATGAAAATTTTATCAATAGCATACCCAATTTGTTTGCCCATAAAATTAGGAAAGTCATTAGTAATGACCTAAGAAACATAGACTATAATAATCTTACCTACAGTACATTTATTATTACGATACAAAAGGAAGGTCTAAAAATGTGCATAGACATGAAAATTAATAAACAAATTAAAAAGAAAATAAAACTGTTAAATATGAATTAGGTAATTTCTGCGAGCAATATGGTTTACCCGCTATTGCTCATTCCTAGAGAAATAGGAAAAAATTTCATTTAAGCCCTAGAAGGATCCACAAGCCTTATAGGAGAAAATACCACAAAAATAAAAAATAAAATTTTTGACCAATAATTTTCAAAAAATAAAAAATTTGACAAATGCTTCTCTAAGAATAAAAATTATTCTAGTAGAAAATTCAATAAAAATTTTATTAATAAAAGTAAAATTAAGTGTTTTAAATGTGACCAGAATGGTCATTTTTCTAACACTTGTCAAATCAAAAATAAAATTAGTCAATTAAAAATCTCTGATAAAGATAAACAAGAATTGTTTAGAATCATAGAGCCAATAGAATATCATGAGAGTAGTAATGAAAATTTATGAGCATTTAAATCTTATGAATCCTCTGAAATTAACTCTACAAGTTCTTACACATTTTCAATGTTACTGTAACCGCTGTGAAAATGAAGTCTGCATGTCTAGGACTAGATCTTGGTAATAGTTCAGAATGATCAAAGTAGAATAGTGAACCTATTAATGAAGCAACAACTTGTACCATAGAGAAGCGGTCATAAACTGAAGAGTCTTGACCAATTTGGCTTTCCTTCTGATCCTAAGCTATGAACTCATGGGAAAATGGCTTCCGAGGTCGGCTTTCCCTTCTCTGTGGTAGCATGGTCTTCTACTAGAAGCCTAGAAGGAAAAGAAGTGTGGGCTGGGGAACGAAGTGACTTATGGGTTGAAATTAAGCGAGGGAAGGAACCCCGGGGAAAGAAGAAATGCTATATAGCTCAGCAAAGGGGATATCAAGATTCACGTGCGAAGGGACGAGTGAAAGGCTTCCTAGTAAGCCTCAGTTCCTAGTGTATGAAAGAAAGTAGAGCTATGAATAGGAGTGTAAGAAAAACCACTGAAACCGACGGAACTAATCGAACCAATGCAGTTCGGTCGATCTCAACATTTTAGATGGTTCGATTCGGTCCCTGAAATGTGATAAGTCCATGGTTCGGTTCGGTCTGCGGTTTTAATGAAGAAATCACACTGAACCGAATCGAACCACATATTCAATATATAAAGAGATTTTCACAATACCCTAACCCTAATCCATAAACATTTTCACCACTTTCTTTCTCTCTCTCTCTCTCTCCCTCAGGCTCATTTGTATTTTGTTTGTTTAGTTTGTATTTTGTTTTTTTGCTTTATGAATTTTCTGATACTTATGAGGATTTTATTGTTTTCTGATTGTATATATAATTTATTAATAGAACTTTAGATTAGAATGATCCCAATTCTTTCTTCTTTATTTTTATATGAAAATTTACGTTTTCAGGAAATTGTTCAAACTGAGACTTGTTTGCTTTCAGTAGAACTTATTCTGTTTATTTTACCGGTTTGAACTAGTTCGGTGCGGTTTAGAAAAATTTTGACGGTTCAGTTTGGTGCGGTTTCTTCAATCTGACCGGTTCGGTTCGGTTCCTATTTTTTATCAACCGCATTTACGATTCGATTCATTAAAACACCATAAACCGCACTGAACTGAACCGCTTACACCTATACTAGGCAAGGTCTTCTGTGAGTGAACGAGATGAGGATCAAAGCGCTGTGTCCTACTAAGTACTTTAGAAAGATAAGAGAATCTTTGTCCTCTGCCAATGGTACTCAGATGCATATCAATTATGAAATTTTCAAAGTTCATATTAGCCAAGACAATGTCTGTTTTGAAACATTTTTGTCTTAGTAAAAAATATGATTGATAAAACTATTTAGATTTATCATTCATTTCTTTGTTGCATCATTTTACAATAGAGCATGATGGGATAATTACTTATCCCATGAATGGACATGTTAAATTCATTTTTTTTTCTTTTTCTCACAATGAGAAGTTGAAAGCCATAAAACAAAATTCTATTTTTAAATTCATAAATCTAATTTATGATCTTTGAACGAGGAGTCCTCGTTTAATAATTAATTACAAGCCCTTCAACAATGCTTTGGAATAAATAAAATATCCAATGCCAAACAAAAGTGACTTAATCAACATATTTAAAGATGTTGTTGTATTCTTTAAGTTTGACAAAAAATCTAGATCTTGGCAAATTCAGATGAATAAAATTGATAAAAACAAAATTGTATTTGGTCGGTATAAATGGAAAGTAATACCATTTGATCTTTAAAATGCACCAAGTACAATAAATAGAAATTTCAAGAAATTCATTGATTTCTTGATTTTCTGCATTAATAATATTCTTATTAGTCAATACTTGTTAAATTTCTCGATTGTTTGTATTAGTAATATTTCTTTTAAATATGTTAAACAATACTGGAAACACTTTAAATTATTTGTCAAGATAATAAAACGAAATGTTTTAGTTATCTTTGCAAACATAATTAAATTGTTGCCATCCAAGATTATATTTTCAGAATTTAAAATTTATTATATCATTATTAAGGAAATTAATCCAATTATACAATTTATTTTATTAAATAAAGAATTTCTTAATTATAGATCTGCAAAACATGTTTTGAAATTCCTTCCAAACAAAGTTTTGTCAGGTAACGGTCTATTTTTAGCATTTTTTATTTCAATGTTTAATTTATTTGCAAAACATGTTTTGAAACTCCTGAATTTCTTTCTCATAAATTTATGTAGGAAATCATTCCAAGATTCTGCAATATAGAAATTTGAGGAATCCTACCTACTAGAATATGGAAAAGTAGAATCTATAATACTCAATCAAATTTCTTTCCAAATAAAAAAGCCCAATGGCAGGACAGCTACTTTTTGTTCAAAATCCCCATTCATTAATTATGGTCATAATGGATTTGAATATCCAAGAAATGTTTGGATCAATGAATTAAATAAAATTTTAGAAGATGTTGGATTGAAGCTGACTTCAATGTAGTATTAATTCAATTGTATGAAATATAGTGAAAAAATATATTTTCACAAGAATAATGAAATATGTTATGATAACAAACAATTTTTAACTGTGAACATTTTGGGACAAGCAAATTTTAAAATTGAATTTTTAGATAAAATAATAAAGGAATTTTTTATACTGGAAGGAGCTCTCTTTGTCATGTCTGACGAATTTCAAAAAACTCATCGACATGCAGTAGAGTCCTTCACAAAACGAATCAGTATCACTTTCAAAAATCATGTGAGAATGATGAATGGTGCAATGATAGAAGAGTCTTCGACTCAACAATTGGCCCTTAAGGCCCAATCAAAGAGGAGTCGTATACTCCTAACCAAGCTCAATCAACAAAAAATCATCCCAATATTTCAGAAAAATATCTAGCGAAAATCACTTTCATATCGAGCCTCCATTTGCACATTTAAAGGATCCTGATCAAATTGCCAAAGCCTATTTCATTCCTAAATTCCATTATATCTCTAGACATAATAACAAAAACCTCAGTTTCTACATAGACATTTGCTTAGAAACAGAATCTAAAAAAATTAGCCCAATCAGAAATTCTGAGGAGAGAATCATTTATTATTCTTTCTCTATCCTTAGAATCATAACTATGGAGTACTGAAAAATCCATCCTTCAAGTTCCAAAATACTTTTAAATAAAAAATAATATAATTATTTTGACTATATTGATGCATGGCACATGATTTTTCTACATCAAAATAATGATCTTTCTCACTTTTGGTTTTTAAATTTTAATAATAGTTTCAAAATTGGTTTTTAAAATGGTGGTCCATTCATGGTCTTACCTTAGAACTTTTCTCAATTGATTTACAACAATTTTTAAATTTATTTATGAAAGTTTACGAGCCATCATGAATTGAGATCACTTTCCCCAAATATTTTGGTTTTTAATAAAATACAAAATACATTAGATTTTAAAATAGAAATACTCGATTGAAAATGAAATCCTCACAAAAAAATATTATGTTAAATGGTGGGATAAGTTAAATAACCAAAAGACTATTGCATCCGTTAATTATGAATTTGTGAGTGTCCATCATATTATGAGACTAGCAAATTCTTTTATCCAAGCTCCATTAATATTCAATGAACCTATTTACCTAGCTCCACAAATAAAACTATCAAGCTCAAATTCTTCCACAATCAAAACCTAAATCCAAACACTCGATGAAGGGTAAATCAAAGGCCACGAAGCCAAAGTCTAAATTGAAGCAAAAATTATTGCAAATCTTGCTTCTCCTCCTTGACAACAATATTTATTCTGACTTTAAATCATCAGTAGAGTCGAATCATCCAATAAAAACAAAAGATCAATCATCCAAGACTCTCCTCAATAATTGAAGGACTCATTTTAACAATATCAATCTCAGTGATGATAAAAATTTAGAATCAATCAGTGAAAAAAATAGAAGAATTTATCTTTGGTAAAATGCCAATGTTTGGAATAATCAAAATTAAAGGATCAAGTAATTTTGAACAAATATCATGATGACATCTTAGCACAATGCAACGCTCATAATGATCTTCAAGATTATCATAGCAACAATGATGTCTTCAATCAATAGTCAAGACACAACATTCAAGATAATAATTATCAAAGGTTGACAGTGATGACTCCTCCGGAATCAACAAATCAAAACACAAGAATCTAAGATATCAATTATTAGAGAATAAAGTGCACAACAATAGTCACAATGACTTTTCACCAACATCAATCATGACATTAAGACACGAAGATCGAGATAACAATTATAGAGGAATCTTTGTAATCTGTCATTTTTGTGATAATTGTACTAGTTGTCGAATAATTAGACAACTATTTATGTTTTTTATTGTTCTTAGTCAAAAGTAGATAAAAGTATAAATGTAAAATGTTTTTACTTTTGAAGAATAGAATAATTGAGGTAAGTGATAGTGAACTCCGCTTTTCTCAGCTATAAATTAAATGTCTTCTCCCATTTATTTTTCAGAACTTGTTTTACACTCTTAACTATTTGAGAGCAAAAATTGATTTTGAAAACAAAGTTTTATTCATATCCTCTTTTGTAATCTCTTATTCTTTTTTGCTTCAACATTAAATAGTGAGCGGGAGCACTATTTAATTGTTGCTAATTAATTTTCCAAAAATTGTGTAAGTCTTGAATCTTACCTGATAATACAATTTTACTGTTTATCTGCACCCTTTAAATTATATGCAATTCCGTCTCTTTTAGTATCAAAGTCAAACCTGGTAGGGTGTATTTAGTGTTTGCTTAATTAATCTGCTTAATTATTGATCTTCACCACCTTTATGGTTGGTTATTTCTTTTAGTGTTGCTTAGTTGCTTACTTGAATAATTGAACTTATTGCAAACCTATTGCTACTAGAAGAATTAGATGTCTTCTCTCATTTATTTCTCAGAACTTGTTTTACGCTCTTAAAGAGAGCAAAAACTGATTTTGAAAACAAAGTTTTATTCCTCTCCTCGTTTGTAATCTCTTCTTCTTTTTTGCTTCAACATTAAATAGTGAGCGGGTGCACTATTTAATTATTGCTAATTAATTTTCCAAAAATTATGTAAGTCTTGAATCTTACCTTATAATACAATTTTATTATTTATCTTGCACCCCTTAAACTATTTACAATTCTGTCTTTTTTGGTATCAGAGTCAAACCTGGTAGGGTGTATTTAGTGTTTGCTTAATTAATCTGCTTAATTATTATTTTTCACCACCTTTTGGTTGGTTATTGCTTTTAGTGTTGCTTCGTTGCTTACTTGAATAATTGAAGTTATTGTAGACCTATTTCTACTAGAAGAATTACTTCTAAATAATATACTCATACTATGATTTCTACAACCTCCTCCTCTTTTGTAATCTCTTCTTCTTTTTTACTTCAACATTAAATAGTGAGCGGGAGCACTATTTAATTGTTGCCAATTAATTTTAGGACTTGAGGGCCAATTTTTTAGTCGAAAACTCTTCTATTATTGCAATTCATCATTCTCACATGATTTTTGAAAGTGATACTGATTCATTTAGTTAAGGTATATACTCAGTAAAATTGTATTATATGGTAAGATCAAGACTTACACACTTTTTTAGAAAACTAAGTGGCAACAATTAAATAGTGCTCTCACTCACTATTTATTGTTGAAGCAAAAAAAGAAGAAGAGATTACAAAAAGGAGAGGAAGAATGTTTTGTTTACAAAACTAATTTTTGCTCTCTATTAGTTAAGAGTGTAAAACAAGTTCTTAATTGTGTACATCTGGAATCTTATCTTATAATACAATTTTACTGTGTATCTTGCACCCCTAATGCCCCGTCTTTAAATATTTAAATTATACGTAATTTCATCTTTTTGGAATCAGTGCCAAATCTAGTAGGGTATTTACTGTTTAATACTTCAATATCTACATAATTATTGTTCTTTAGCGCCTTTATGGTTGGTTATTGCTTTTATTGTTTCTTAATTGTTTACTTGAATAATTTCTTTTGTTTAATCTCACTATCCGCCTAAGTGATTATGACTCGTGACTTTTTGTAAGGACAAAGAAATGGGGTCTAGGCCCCAGACCTCACAAACAATTATCAAATGGGAATCTTCGACTCCACAATTGGCTCTTAAGTCCCAAATCAAATAGGAGTCTTCTACTCCAAGACAAACCCACGTGATAATACTTGGGTTCTTAATGTGTACGTCTTGAATCTTACCTTATAATACAATGTTACTGTGTATCTTGCACCCCTAATGCCCAGTCTTTAAATATTAAAATTATATACAATTTCATCTTTTTTGGAATCAGTGCCAAACCTGGTAGGGTATTTACTATTTAATACTTCAATATCTGCATAATTATTGTTCTTTAGCACCTTTATGGTTGGTTATTGCTTTTATTATCTCTTAATTGTTTACTTGAATAATTTCTTTTGTTTAATCTCACTATCTGTCCAAATGATTATGACCCGTGAATTTTTGCAGGGACAAAGAAATGGGGTGCCCCAGACCTCAAAAACAATTATCAAAGGGGAGTCATCGACTCCACAATTGGCCTTTAAGTCCCAAATCAAATAGGAGTCTTCTACTCCAAGGTAAACCCAAATGATAATACCCGGGTCCATCAGGCCCAACTACCAATCTGTATTGGTCAACCAATTTGACCCATTTTCAGTTTCTAGACCATTTGACACACATTTGCTAATTTAAAAATCCAATAGAAATAATGAAATCCCATTTTCTTCTGGATTTCCATTTTGTCCCTGGACACAAGGAAAAAATCTCAGTTTCAATAGGGATATTCACTTAGAACAATACCAGTCAACATCAGTCTAATAACCAGTTTAGAAGAAAATATCATTTATCATTCCTTCTACATCTTTAAAATAGTAACCATAGAGGAATAGAAAATTCATCCTTCAAGACTAAAACCCCTTTTGAATAAAAAATAATACAATTATTTTCACTATGTTGATGCCTGACAAATAATTTTCTTACATCAAAATAGTGAATTTTCTCATTCTTGGTTTGTAAACTTTGATAAAAATTTTAAAGTCAATTTTTCAAAATGATTTTTGAGACAGTGGTCAATCCATGACCCTGTCCTGGATTCATTCTCAATCGAACTCCAACAGAATTTCAACTTATTTCTAAAATTGTTCAAACCCTCACCAATTGAGATTTCTTTTCCACCAGTACTTTATTTTATAAATAAATATAAAATTCTATGGATCCTAAAATGGCAGTATTCCATTGAAGAGAAAATACTCACCAGGCAATATAACGTTAAATAGTGGGACAAATTTAGTACTTTAAAAATCACTGCCTCCATAAATAATGAGTTTGCAAATATCCACTCACAATTAAAATTAACCAAACCATCTCTTATGGCATCATTAAAAATTAATGAGTCAACCAACCAAATTCCATAGATAGACCAAACCAAATCATCCAATTCTTCTAAAAGAATCCAAGCTTAAATCAAAACCTTCTCCAAAAGGAAAGGCCAAGGCTACCCAATCAAAATCAATGTAGGAGTTGATACAAAAGATGCTTCTTCTCCTTGAAGATAATATTGATTTTGACTTTCAAACATCGGTATAATCAAATCATCCTATCAAAAATAAAGATCAAGAAGGTCAATCGTCCGACACTCTCCCTCAGCAATTGAAGGGACAATCACAAGTTTGAGTTCTTCCCCAATGGGCTTATGATCCTTTCCAAAATTCACAAGTCTCATTTGATAATATCAATCTCAGTGACGATGAATAAAAAAATAATTCACATATGGCAAAATGTCAATACTAGAATAAAATCCAAGAATCAATTGATAAATCATGATGACACCTCAGCACAATACAATGGTCATAATGATCTTCAAGATAAGCAATAATGGCTTCTACACAATCAACAATAAACGCACAAGAATTCAAGATAGCAATTATCAAGAAATTCAATGCACAGCAATAGTCACAATGACTTTTCAACGACAGCGATCATGACAGAACAATTATGAAGACACGAAGATCGAGATAATAATTATCGAGGAATCTTTGTCACTTGTCTCTTTCTATAATTTTTGTACTAGTTGTCGAATAATTAGGCAACTATTTATATTTTTTACTATTCTTAGTCAAAAGTAGACAAAGTAGAAATGTAAAATATTTTTAATTTACTTTTGTAGAGTAGAATAATTCAGGTAAGTGATGAGTTTCCGGTGAACTCCACTTTACTTGGATATAAATAGGTAGTTCACTCTCATTTGTTTCTCAGAACTTGTTTTACATTCTTAATTATTTGTGAGTAAAAACTGATTTTGAAAACTAAACTTTCTTCCTCTCCTCTTGTAATCTCTTCGTCTTCTTTGTTTCAACATTAAATAGTGAGTGGGAGTACTATTTAATTGATGCCAATTAATTTTCTAAAGATTGTGTAAGTCTTCAATCTTACCTTATAATACAATTTTACTGTTTATCTTGTAACCCTAATACTCAGTCTTTAAATATTTAAATTATACGCAGCTCCGCCTTTTTACTATAAAAAAAAACTTGGTAGGATATATATATATATATATATCTGTTTTTAGTAATTTAGTGACTGCAATAAGAGTTTCATGTTTAACCTTAAACTAAACAACATTACTCTAACAAATTATTTGTGACAGATATAACACTGTGGATACAATCTTCCAACAATTTTTCTCGGTCAAACTAGTAGGAAGAATCAAACTAGGACCTTCAAACCTTGAAACGTGAGTGTACATAACTTAAGTATGCCATTCTGTATTGATTTGAGTATGCTAATGTATTGTGATGGGTTCTAAATCAATGCGATCTTATACTTACATTTTCAGACCATCTAGGTGACGTAGTTTTAAAATTACTAATATATTGTCAATTCGTTCATACATATTTTGATAAATGCGATCTTAATTAACTAAATAGTAAGTACTTGTTATGTTAGCGTGCTTGTCATATCATTAAGAAGAACATAGATTTGATCTTGAAACGTATATATAGAATTAGTCGACCAGAATTATAAATACAGAGCACACATAATATTATTACTTTGCTTGTGTCGAATAAAACATTGTAAATTAAATACCAAGAACTGACAAATCATCAACGGTGAGAAAGATGAACACAACCTTATGAAATCATACATCATACAACGAAACAATATATATTTTCTCGTAGCCACAAAGTCGTAACCTAGTCCTATTTTTAGGAACACAAAGCCAACCAAACACCATAAAGGGGAAAAAGGAATAATTGAAGGATATTGGATTGGAGCAACCATTGGTACATAGGGGGACTGCTTTTGTTTCCTACTTATGTTGCTTTTGAAACCTGCAACAATAATATATGACTTTTTTAAATTAGTTGATAGCCAGATTCAGATAACCAAGCTATTATTTGACTCAGGAAAGATAAAATTAATAAAAATATCTGTGAAAAAGTAGTGTGTGACTCAGAGAGAAACATAGTGGGCCGGATATTTTATTTTTTGTTTTAATTTATTTGAGAAATCTTTAATATCAATGTATGTACCTTTTGAAACACGAAGTGATTAATGTCACCACAAGAATTTAAGTGGTATGTGTAGCGATATATATCTCACATATGAAAGGTAAGACAATGTTTTCTGAGTTCATTATAAGTGTATTATATAGTTGGCTATCACACCTAAGAGGTTAATTCTTGAGTTAGGAAAATTCTATGTATTATATATGCTATACTGAGATAAAACATCCATATCCTAGAGTTTGTGCGAGTCATATTTCTTCATTCCTTTAATATTTGTAATGTAATTTTAACAAAAAAAAATTAAGAAGAGAGATGGAAGATAATTTCTCTCCATCAGATTTCGCATTTTTCCTCATGTTTATAGCACCCTAGCAAAATACCATAAAATGTCCCTTTGGATCAAGGCCAAAGTATGATCTAAAGCTGTGTTGCTCTTTGTACATGAACATTATATTTGGATCTAAAAAATTATTGAATGAATGAAATGATAAAGAAAAGAAGTGAAAGAAATTGATAACATGATAAAAAAATTTACTAATATTATCTCTAGTTTCCTCTTTATAACCAGAAAACATGTGGGTGAGAAATTTTGTAGGTGTGAGTTTGTTTTTATAGGGTTCCTTCATTTCCTATTCGTAGTGAATGGTGAAAAACTAACCATTTACATAAGGAATATTTATCACTTCAATTTATCTAAAAAATAAAAATAAAAACAATTTTCAGTGGAAAAAAGGGCCGATAACTGAGATTATGAAAAAAAACAAACTAAAGATGGAAAAAAAACAAATTAAAAGAAAAATATGATTAATCTGAGGAACAACAAGATACAAATAAAAGGAGGTAATTATTTACTAACTAAGAGTTATAGAAATGTTCGTCTCACCATAAAATAGCTTTCACCATGCTGCAAACTCTGCATTAAGTAGCCAAACTCATTGGTAGGAACAGGCACTCCCGAAGAATGAACCAACACTGTATCTTCACCAAACATTGCTTTTATGTCTATTGGTCCTTTTGGAACTTCTGTTGGTACCCCATTTATAAATACCATTATCAGCCCTGAAAATTTATTAATTTCACACATTTTAATTCACTAAATTAAACCATTCAATTTGTATGAACAATAATTTTTTGTTAACATCAAAACTAATTAATCAGGAGATCAGATAAATAAATAATGTGTAATATCAAAACATATATAACAAATGAGATGACATGATATTCAAGCAACATTGCTTATTAGCCAGCTAGTTAGGTTCAACTACATTAAGCTCTTTAATTTTCATGGAAAATTACATTTTTCTTTGATTAATTATGTGGAGAGAGGGGAAGGGGAGAGACAACAATGGCAAATATAATGTATAATTAATTAAGCATGAGATGTAATTAGCATGTGAGAGTTAGGCAAAAAACAACTATTGGTCTGGCCATGAAAAAGTAGTTTTTTTAGAAAGTTCAAATAAAACGGAAAGGCCTGCTGCCAAGGTGAAAAGAAAACCCTCTTATTTTCAGGGAAAGTACAAACTTTCATATTTTTAACACAAGAACTGTCACATCATTAAAAGGCTACTGCTTTATTTTCAGCATTTTCCCTTAGTTTAACAAATTCACTGACACATTTCAGCAGGAGCAAATAAAAATAAAATACGAAACTACAGCAATTTTTAAAGAAGAAAACAAGACACAGAAAAGCTAGAATCAAGAGAGTTGGGTGATTGTCAATTTGTGTTTAAAAACATGTTAAATTCATCTTCAGAGAAGAATTTCAAATTGAACGAGCCAAACTCTTAGAGCTGTCACCGGGTGAATCAAGAACAAACCATCTTACAGCGATTGATCTAACCCGAGAAAGCGAGGATGGGGAGTATACCCAAACTAGCAAAACCCTTGGGGCTAATTAAGTACAACCTCATGCATAGTTTTTAATATTTTTGTTTTTAAAAAGGGCAAAAAACGGTATGTTTTTAAGAATAAAATTTCAACAAATAAAACTAAATGAGAATTCTACCGTATTGGAAATGCAAATTTGAAGTATCTGATGAATGGCACAAAGAAGTAGGCGTTACACCCAAGTTTTGCTCAATTTCTGTGAAACCCATTTGACCAGCGACTGAGACTTGAAATAAATCAGTTTCCTGATGATGATCTCCTCCATTAATAACAACATTACCACAAACCGACGATGTTGACGAAGACGATGGTGATAAACCGACGTAATACGATGAAGGAGAAGCTACTCCAAAATCCGTAGCTGTTGAAACACTTTGATCATATTGAATTGCACCACCTACTTGTGGAGGTACTAACTGATTATTATTTCTTTGTTGATCAAGACTAGCTTGCATCTGTCTCTGTCTACGACGAGACCTCGACCGCCTATTTTGGAACCAGTAGAAGACGTTGGCATCACCGACCGAGCCAAACTTCTCGAGTAACTTACGAATACGGACGGTTTCGTCCTTGGGAGGGTTAACCATGCCACTGTTGAAGATGGATTCAAGGATGAGGATTTGCTCAGGTTTAGGAGTCCATCTTGACCTCACTGGTTCACATGATCTCTCTGAACCGTTGTTTGGACTATTAAAATTGGCCTGGGCACGATCTTCCATTACTGTCTATGGGAAAGGGAAAAAAAACAAAGGATATGTTCTTGAAGCTTAAACCTAGGGAAATACAATTAAAAGTATATAGGGAAAATTTTATAATGCACATGATGTGTCTACTACTGGGAATCAAGGTTTATAAAGCACTGGAGCAATTTGTGTAACTTGTAAAATTACTGAATGACCCTTTTATCAATTTTTTGTTAAGTTATAAATTTTATGGGATCGGCCATACTGCGACTCAGAACCCCGTCTTTACCATAATCTCTAAAATTTTACTTCAAAAACGACAACTATATATAATTGTGTCATCAGCAATTCGATGACTAATTCAAAATTGATTATTATTTTCAGAGTAACATGTTATCACTACTACTAAGTATATAATTTAATCTTAATAATCATTGTGCAATTTAATCATTTAAAGAAACGAATTGTATTGAGTAATTGATTTAATTGTACTAAACGTCTGCACTAGTTGTTGATGAAATAATCTCACATCGGTTAAGATTATGTTTAGGACTAAAATTATAAGGTTGGGCAAACCCTTTTCTTCATGAACTAGTTTTTAGGTATGAGTTAGGCTCCAAAAATTTCATACGATATAAGAGTCAACTCAAGTACTAATAGTCTCATACAACCTATCAATGTGACAAGAATAGTCAAAAGACATTTGCATGCGATAGGGGTCTTAAAAAAATAATCTCAAATCGACTGAGAATATATGTGTTCGGCTAAGAATATAAGATTAGGTTAAGATCAACTTATGAGCTAGCTTTTGATATTAGTTGCACCCCAACACATTAACACTAACATACTTTAGTTTTAGCGACTTAATGTATTATATTTGTTTATATAACAAAGGAAATTCTGTGATATCAGACCAATATATAGAACCCTAGATAGTTTAAATGTATATGAGTTTACCTTAAATGTGTGAATAGTACTTATACATAAACACATTTAAAGTACCACAATATTCAACATATACATTTGAAATATTCTTAATACATATTTGAGGTACTTTCAATATATATTTAAAATACCTCATACACCTTTAAAATACCTACCGTATCATATTGGCTATGTACCAAATAATCTCCCTACGACAACATATCTTCTCGCATTGAGCAATTTCTGACTATATATGCACACACCAAATTAACTTCTCACAATCATGGCAAGTATCTGAGTTTCCGGAAAAGAAGTTAATACGTGTAAATTCATTATAAACTAAGATATATGGGACGCAGTATTTTAATCAAATTGAACAGAAAATTTAACATGAGTAGTTCCATAAGTGAAGTAATTTTTTTTGGTTTAAGTGAAGTAATTTAATTGATAGACAAGATCATGATTGCTAGTATTAGGTCTAATCATTTTCTTTCTCATATACTTAAGACATACATATATCCGCACCACAATTCTTTCCACATTCTTTGATTTAAGGCCGCAGAAAATGGAACTTTTAACTCAGAATAATATTCTTTTTAAAATTCAGATGCAGCTTAAGTAGTAGGACCTCAATTGTTTTAAGTTAACAAAGTCATTATAACTTTCCTATTGTGTATCGGAAACTCGGAGCATTTGGAATAGAAGAGTTTACAGTGTGCTATAAAGACGTTTAAATAAGTTATAACTTTTTCACCACACAACTTATTCATTGTATGAGTTAAGACATGTTTCTCATCTCTTGTCCATGTCAGCAGCCACATCAGATTCTTCATATGACCTCTACGTTAGCTAGTTGGCCACCCTTGCATGACCACCTAAGCATTTCGGTTATAGAGATATTCCCCAATGATTGTTTTGATATTCTCTCATGATTGTGCCTACTAATCTTCTTATTAATCTGTGTTAATTATGTTGCTTAAGCTAAGCTCCTTTCTTACAGTACTAGATATGTATTGCTCATGTTCTTGTTGCTCGAATACTAGTGAACGTTATTGTAAGCTCTTTGCTATGAAATCAATATTAGAAAACTCTTCTTCTCCATTTTCATTTCTCAAGTGGGTATCAGAGTTGTAAGAAGCCATCAATGGTGACTCAAGAAACGAGCTCACAGAACAGAGACTCGATTAAAAATGTACAAAGGCAGTCGATTACCTAAGCCCACTTGCAAACACCCTTTGATCAACATTATTCATCAAGCTCGAAAGGGAGGACTACATCCTGTGGGAATCACAAATAGTGCCAGCCATAATTGGTCATTGTCTTACTGATTACATAATGAATTCAGAATCTCGTACAACTCAACGCCCTGATGATGGAAGCTTGAATCTGAACTATGTCCAGTGGCTTAGATAGGACCAGCTTCGATCAACAATGAATGATCAAGTCCTAAGATCAGTACTTTAGTATGAGACGTCGATGAGTCTCTGGTATGCTCTTAAACGAAGCTTTGCCAACAGATCTAGAGCAAAGCCTCTTGAGTTCAAAAACTCATTGTACAATACTACAAAAGAAAATAGGCCAGTGACAGACTACTTCGATATTATGAGATGCATAAGTGATCATTTATTAGCAGTTGGTGACCCCATTATTGAGCATGACTTAATTCTTCATATACTGAATGTGATGCCCTTTGATTTTGATCCTATAGTCATAAATATCACCTCTAGACCCGATAGCTTAACAGTAGAGGAAGTTCAATCTATGTTGATTATACATGAAACAAGAATAGCAGTGCTCACATTGCACAAGGATCTGGGAATTTTAATTCTCAAGCTTAAAGAAGGTCTGGATAAACACAACAGTAGACCCAAAATAGCTACAATTACTCTGGTAGAATCAAAACATGTTTAGAGGTGGTAGAAAGGTTATAGAGTAGGCAGGAACCCCTCTAGCAGAGTCACATGCCAAGTTTACAACAAACTCGATCACACAGCAACAAGCTGTTGGTATAGGTTTGACAGAGGCTATCAAGTTACTCCCCAAGAAAATTTTACCTCTAGACATGTGCTCAATGGTTACTATGCTCAATACCCAACACTCCACCTTATTAGAACTTCCACCAAGAACCAACAGCTCACATTACAAGATCAGAAGTGGGCTCTAATGAACCCTGGCTTGGTGACAGTGGTGCCACTCACTATGTCACAGTAGACCTAAACAAGATTTGCATCAACACTGAGTATCAAGGTAGTGACACTCTTATAGTTGGAAATGGTGAACAATTGGCTATAACCCACATTGGTTCTGGTAAACTTAATACATGTATGAACCCTTTGAATCTTAAATCTGTTCTTAGGGCACCAAGTATTGCCAAAAATCCCATAAGTGTTACTAAGCTTTGTCAAGACAATCCTGTATATGTTGAATTTCATTCTTTTTATTGTTTTCTGAAGGACAAGGCAACCGGGACTATCCTACTTAGAGGGAGACTTAGAGATGGATTATATGAGTTGTTTGAACCTGGAGGAACTAAAGCCACAGCTCTTACATGTTAACTGCTTCTTCCTAATGATATTGTTTTCCGAGATGTGTCTAAATCTGTCAGTAGGTTAGATTTCTGTTCCAAGAAATTGTCAAAGTGTACATCTCAATTTTGTCCAAAGATTTCTTATGCTTCTTAGTCTGTATCCAACTTTGACAATCAATATAGCAAAGTTTATGGTTCTAAATGTGATTTTCAAGCCTATTTTGTCAATCTTAACTTTATTCCTACTAATACTCTTACAACATGGCATTATAAACTTGGACACCCCACCTTTAAAGTCACAAATAAAATACTCAATGACTTAAAACTCAAACCTGTTAATGAGAAAGTTACTGTCTGCACTGCCTGTCAGCAGGCAAAAGTCATAGACTCACTTATCCATTCTCACTCTCATAAAAGCAAACACCATTTGAACTGGTGCATACTGATCTCTGAGGCCCTACTCTAGTTACCTCCATGGGTTACAGATACTACATTGATTGTATTGATGACTTTTCTTGGTTTTCTTGGGTGTACCATGTCACACTAAAATCTGAAGCCTTATCCACTTTTGTGCACTTCAAAAAACTTATAGAAAATTAAGTGTTTACAATCGGATTGGGAGGAGACTATAGACCATTCACACAATTCTTGCTTAACAATG
Source organism: Datisca glomerata (assembly GCA_003255025.1). Lineage (NCBI taxonomy): Eukaryota > Viridiplantae > Streptophyta > Magnoliopsida > Cucurbitales > Datiscaceae > Datisca > Datisca glomerata. Next base: position 153,418 of record QANY01001705.1, read on the forward strand.
GCATAGCCTTTGGGCACCCATGTCCTTACACCCATTATCAGAATGGCATTACAGAGAGGAAGCACAGACACAACGTTGAGACTGGTCTTGCTTTACTCTCTCGTGCCTCTATGCTTTTGAACTTTTGGTGGCATGCTTTTCAAACTGCTACATTTCTCATTAACATGATGCCTACACCCACCTTAAATCATTCATCTCCTTTTTCTAGACTATACCATGCTATATCTGATTACACTCTCCTCAAAGCTTTAGGTTGTGTTTGTCAAATTTATGTGTTTTCTTAGGTTATTCTACTCTTCATAAAGGTTATCTTTGCCTACATCCCTCTGGCAAGATCTTTACTGCAGTAACTATTGTCTTTGATGAGCTCTTGTTTCCCTTCAAGCATGGTTTTCTCTCTGCTACTTCTTCTCCTGTCAATCATGCATCTACTAGTCCTTCTTGGCCCATCCCTGCTCATTTACCTATGATAGATGTTTCTGCTGCTCTATCCACTCAGAATCATACAACTCATATCAACACCAACTCTGAAGCTTCTCACTCAGGTAACCTCTCTCCTTTAGCATATATTCCTTTACTTAACAATAATGCAGATGTTGTTCTCTCTCTCAATTTCTCTAAACCCATCACTCAACCTATTAACTCATTCTCATATTCATCTTAACAACCTAATGCAAATCTTCATCCTATGGTGAGAATATCTAAAGTTGGCATTTACAAGCCTAAGTTCTACCTTAGTAACCTAGCTGATCTTAATTACATTGAACCCAAATCTGCTAAGACTGCTCTTCAGCATCTAAAATGGAAACAAGCCATGGATTCTAAATATCAGGCTCTCATGCACAATCACACCTGGACTTTGGTTCCTCTCAAGCCTAACATGAACATTATAGGCAATAAATGGGTTTTCAGACTCAAGCCTAATCCAGATGGTTCAATACTAGGCTAGTGGCCAAGGGGTTTCATCAAACCCTGACATGTAGACCCTTTATGACCTCAAGTAGACTCCAAGGTCTTGGTATGACAATCTCAAGCTCATTATGCTACATAAAGGCTTTCAAGTGTCTAAGTCAGATTCCTCCTTATTTATGCTTCATCAACCACACAAAACAATTTTCATCCTAGTTTATGTGGATGATATAATTCTAACTAGTAGTAACTCAAGTATTTGTCTCAATTGATCTCTGCGTTGAACACCAATTTTGCTTTAAAAGATCCTGGGCCTTTTGCATCATTTTCAAGGCATCTCATTTGGCCTTCATTTGTCTAAAACCAGATACATGAACGATCTTTTTCATAAAGCTCAGATGGCTAAAGTTAAAGCATGTTCTACTCTAGCCACTTATTCTACTAAGCTGAGTAAGAGTGAGGTCGACCTTCTCACTAACATTACACAGTACATAAGTCTTCTTGGAGCCCTACAATATATCACTATTACAAAGCCTGACATTGCTTGTATATTCAACAAGCTATGCCAATTTCTGCATTATCCTACCACTCTCCATTGGCAAGCTTGCAAACGCTCTTGAGATATCTTAAAGGCTTTCTTCATCAAGGTCTTCTCCTCAAACCTGCCACAGTTTTCTCTGATGCTAAATAGGCTAGCTGCCCTGATGATAGAAAATCCACTCGTGGTTTTTCCATCAATCTTGGCCAAAGCCTGATCTCTTGGTCCTCCAAAAAATAATATTTGGTTGCCAAGTCCAGCAACGAGAGTAAGTACCGAGCTCTTACTCAAATCACTGCTCAGTTGGCCTTGATTCAATCATTAATGACATAAATGCATCTGAAATCCTTGAAGCCTCATGTGATCTAGTGTGATAGTGAAGGAGCAGCCTTCATTACCTCCAATCCTATATCTCATGCTCGGACAAATCACATCGAGATTGATCATCATTTTATGCATGATAGCAGGTTGCTGACTTATTTACAAAACCTCTATCTGGTCTTCAATTTCATCTCCTCAAGTCCAAGCTTCATGTGGCTGAGCATCCATGAGCATGAGGGGGGCAGTCAAAACATGTTTGTCATATCTTGTCCATGTCAACGGCCACATCAGATTCTTCACACGGTCTCTACATTGAGCTACCATGGTCACCTAAGCATTTTTGTTACAAGGATATTCCCTAATGATTTCCTTTGATATTCTCTCATGATTGAGCCTAACTAATCTTCTTATTAATCTTTATTTAGTGTGTTGCTTAAGCTAAGCTCCTTTCATACAGTACTAGATATATATTCCTTATGTTCTTCTTGCTCGAATACTACTGAACATTATTGTAAGCTATTTGATGTGAAATCAATACAAGAAAACTTTTCTTCTCCATTTTCATTTCTCAAGAGTATGGGTGTAATGATCTACATATGTGTACGTATAATAGAGAAATCTCGATCGTATGAATAATATAATAATTTCAAATTAACCAAAGTTGTAGACTTGGTGTTTTTGTCAAGTTTTCAATCAAGTTGTGCGTCAATCATACATAAATATCTGTGTTATCAATTGTTTATACATGGTTTTCCACCTCTGACATACCCGTTGGGTCCACCCACCCCCGTGATTATTTACCCCTAATCGTCAAGTCAAGTTTCAAGACTTGGATGGACCATTACCGCCTTGAAAATTAATTGGAGGCCTATGGCTTGGTAGGATTAGGATGAGTATCGTTGTGTTGGTCTACCACCACGACCTTCTTAGTAGGCTTTAGACGCATTGTCCTATCATTGGGGATGAACCTAGAGACATGTGGCAGTGATCTATTCGTTGGCCTCTACATAAACGTGACAATCACTCATTGGCCACCCCAAAGTAGGGTTTAGCTCCCATTCTCTATATAAATAGGCATGCACTCCTATTGAGGAGGCTGGAACATTGACATGTGAGTAAACATACTCTCTCTCTCTCTCTAATTTGAACGAAAAATCACAATGTAGCATCATGACTAATACTTACTTGGGAGTCTCATAGTTAGCACCATGACCCCTACCTACTTGGGAGCCCCAAGTAGTTGCGCTTAACGGTGATTGTTACCGTCTAGGCTACTAAGGATGCTCATCCTTACCTCCACACTAGACCTCCACATTCCCAAGATTTTTCTGATGACTAGATGACTTTCCATTGATGTACCTAACCCGGTTCAAAAAATCACCCCCAAACATTTGGTGACTCCATTAGAGAGTCGTCAATCAAAGAGAAGCATCTATAGCTAAAGGAGCAAGGTCTGTTTTACTGGTATTTCTCAAATTGGGACCTTAAAAAAATAGAGTATGGTTTTCTCTCATATTTACTCTCTCATGTTAAAAGTGTGTTTTCATTGTGTGATGTGTCCCGAAAGAAAATGGGTTTCCATTTTTTCATGGTAAAAAATATATATATATTGATGTACAAAAACAATGAGTTTCAATCCCATAGCCTCTATGGGACTTGTTATGAAGTTATGCAACTGCTCAGTGCCATGTAGGCACGACTAGTTGAAAACGTTAAGTGTGGTCACATTTTATGAATGTGATCATGTCTTATGAGTGTGATCACCTTTTAGGCGTGACCCGCACACCCAACTTCTCCCAGAATGTAACCCATGGACGTGACCCACGCTCGGCCTTTGACCCGCGCACCCAGCTTCACGCCTCAAAGGCCCGCCCACGAAGGCGGCATAAGCGTAAGCGTGACCCGTGTGACTCTCGCACTACCCAGGCATGACCCGCCTTTGTGCATGTTCTACGATGGATTCAAGGCCCAACACACGCCTTCATGCCTTATCCTAACCCCGTTGTGGCCCAAAAATCTTAGTCCATAGCCCAATTGACCTCTCATACACGTCTTCATGCCTTCAAGTAACCCTTTGAACATCCCACCTTCAAGTATCCTATTCACCCGCCTTTAGGGCGAACATCATCAAAGGCGGGCTCATCCTCATACCAACACCAAGGCGTGCTCAAACCGCCTTTGAAGTACGAACCACGGCTTTATTTTTTGCCCAGATGACCTGTGAGTCGGCTCCCTCTCCCACATGCCTTTAAGCAAGCCACCTTGGTCCAAAAAAAAATATTGGCACCCTTAGTTGGCTCGGCTTCATATTTAGCCTTGCACTTGTATCAAGTGGAGGAGATTAAGGGTGATTTAACTAAAAAGCATGGACATGGAAATTTTAGTGGGAGCACGAAAAGCACAAAATATCTCTCCATATCATAATTTTTATATTGCAGGATTTAACTCCACAAGGCTCAGGTTCCTCTATTTTTCCAGCATAAAATTTCTAATTATTCAACTATCTACGATTTATTGAGAGTGATATTGCCGTGCACATTTGACTCTATTTACTCAAGCATGAATACACACTTGGATTGCCTTGATTCTTTAATACATACAGATAAGTTATTTCGCATTGTCGGGAAAGATGAGTTGGCATGCCTTGATTCTTTAATTTCTCTCATTAATATAGATATATAATTAGCATATCTTATGCCATATATGAGTTTAAATTACATCAATATATCGTGGGAATTCCACATTTATTATCGAGCTCGTTACGAAGATATCCAGATTATTCGATGCCTTATTTTTTACAGAAATCGTTTGATTATGCGAATTTTTGAACTAACCATCCAACTCATCCTGGGATTTCTGGATTTATCATTCGTCATATTATCGATATTCATGGATTTATCAATCGACTTATTTTCATCCTATTGACAAGAAATCAAGACTATAAAAATAAAGGCTTATTTGCTTTAAGAGTTCTATTTTACATTGCGGCATTATCATTGTGGCAAGAACAAAAATTAAAGCCTGCTACATTTTGTATGCTAAAAAAAGGAGGAGGATGCTAGAAGGTGGTTTCACTACCTAGGTGCAAAGTGCGAGCCCGAAGTAGGTTATATGATCAAAACGTGAAGGCGCGAGCCCGAAGTCAGTTGTATGGTCAAACTGTGAAAGTGCTAGACCGAAGTAGGTTGCACGATCAGAGCGCGAAGGTGAGAGTCTGAAGTAGGTTACACTACCAAGGCGTGAAGGTAGAGGCCCGAAGTAGGTTGTATGATCAAAGCTAGAAGGTGTGAAACCGAAGGCAGTTGTACTGACAACACCCGAAGGTGGGTACACTACAAAGCCCAAAGGCGGGTACACTACAATGCTCGAAGGCAGGTATAATACAAAGTCTAAAGGAGGATTTGCTTACATCTGATGCCTACATATGATGCATACATAGGATACCAACATGTGACGTTTACATGTGACGCCTACACTTGACGCCTACATGTGGTACCGAGGTGGATTTATTAACATTTGATGTCTACATGGGATACTGAGGCAGGCTTACATGAGTACAAGGAGATTACAGTGTAAAGAGAATATAGTGGATAGTCAAATAGTCGACTGCTTTGAAGTCATGCTGACATGATTGATTAATGAAAAAAATGCAAGGGAAGACTAGGATGAAAAAAATGCAATGGAAGACTAGCTCCAAAATCATTACAGTGCATGAGGATATTCATCACGACAAAACACTTGATATATTCGGAACATATATAAAAGCGTGAAAACTCACGTGCAACGTTATCCCATTTTGCTCATGACCAACTATTGTAGCAGTCATCGCAGTGCCTAAGTGTGTTTATCGGTAAGCCCATATGCATAGTTGATTTCATACTTCATAACGGGAAAACATGATGACACTTTCATGATATTAAACATTGATAAGACTTCAGAGCGGAAAGTACATATGGCATATTAAACAGTCAAACTTTCATCTTTCAAAGCATCGCCTTATTCTTATATCCCAATATTATCCTTGAGAACATGTTGGATTCCTGAAAAGAATTTGTTGTTATATGGACTTCAAAACCACCTGGATCCTCAGAGATCATTATAAAAAGGGCTTTTGGCCGCCTCTAAGTGCATCAGCAATACCACTTAAAGGAAAAGTTTTTATGTTGGTTTCACACACCCATGGTAACAGTAAACACCATGATTAGTACCTCAAGCAGAGTATTTCAAGTTAGTTTCTACCTCAGTGATGAAAAAATCACCTTAGCAGGTGGGTTGACGATTCGTTCCTAGTGCATCCGGGGTAACAGAAAAATTACTGCGAAGGGTGACTTAGGACTGAGCTTGTAAAGGCGGAACTTAGTCGAGGTCACGAATTCTCCTCTAAAAGCAGAACTTTGCCGTTGAAACAAGATTTATTCAAAGGAGAGAATTCGCTGAAACTCTTAAACAAGTTGGAGTTATTTCGCCATTAGGTTAACACTTGAAAATGAATCTATGATCCTTTGAGTGTGCCCGTGACGGTGGTTTAAATGTTCACATGTGTGTGTGTGTGCGCCTTCTTAGGCAACTTCATTCTATTTTCATGTATATATGCACCTTCTTAGGCAGTAGTATCATGCAGGTTTCTACGTATATGAGCCTTCAAAGGCTGAATCATCTGCGAATGATACTTCAGTTCATGTTTCCCATTAAGCGTTATGGCATATGCTCTTGATGTATATATCTGCCACCTATTCATTTCTTGATGAGTTCCACCCTGGGTAGTTTTTCTCGAGAAATATGTTACCTTGATGTTATGCCATATTCGTCACGCCCATAATTGGCGAAACTCCTTTTTGGTGAGTACTAATTCTTCCATATCATTAATATCAGAGAGCGATGATATGCTTATTCATGAATCTCATGAACTATCTCTAGTAATGTTGAGTATGAACATATCATTGAGTTGTATCTGTCATATACAAGCATGATATAGTTAGAAAATATTGTTTGGCTCTACTCACTTATCATGATTCACTGGTATCTGAACACACACTGTGAACATGCATATCATGCATACTCTCACGCGCTAACAATGAACATAAGATTGTGCATTACTAGTGTATATATAATTTTCAGCTAGTCATTCTTCAGTGAATGCCGCCATAATTAGCCTTTTTATTGAGAGAGACCCGTCATAGTCAACTACTTCTTTTAACCTTTACTGAAGGCTAAATGAAAGTAATTGATACATCATCACGTTCAGTTGGGGGCTACAGCAACAAAGATGACCTTACATGACTGATTCAGTGAATAAACATTCGTCATCACAGTTGAACATCTCACAATTCAGCGCCTCATCAAAGAAGCTCACGACACACACTGAGGCTATGTACAAGTTCAACTGACACGCATTTAACTTACACAGGGGGCTAATTTTTATACATGGACTCATGTCCCTCACATACTTGTTGGGTCCACTGACCCTGGTCGGACCCCCGTGATTATTTATCCATAATCGTCAAGTCAAGTGGAAAGACTTGGATGAACCATTACTGCCTTGAAAATGAATTAAAGGCTTATGGCTTGGTAGGATTAGGATGAGGATCGTTATGTCGGTCCATCATCACAACCTTCTTAGTAGGCTTAGACGCGTTGTCCTCTCATTGAGGATGAACTTAGGGACACGTGACAACATTCTTTGTCCTCTACATACACGTGGCAATCACTCATTGGCCACCCCAAAGTAGGGTTTAGCCCTCGCTCTCATTCTCTATATAAAGAGGCATGGCACTTCTATTGAGGAGACTGGAACATTGACATGTGAGTACACATTTATAATAGAGCATCTCTCTCTCTCGACTTTGTATGGAAAATCACAATGTAGCACCATGACTAGTACCTTCTTGGGAGTCCCAAGTAAGTGTCTATAGTTAGCACCATGACCACTACCTACTTGGGAGCCCTAAATAGGTGTGCTTAACGGCGGTTGTTACTGTTTAGGCCGCTGAGGATGCTCGTCTTTCCTCCACGTTCTCAAGGCTTTTCTGATTACTAGACGACTCTCTATTGATGTACCCAACCCGGTTTAAAAATCACCCCCAAACATCAATCATTAAAATGCTTTGACAAATGTACATATACTAGTGAATACATATGTGTGTTGCACGTATAAATGAATATATTATAATTATAGTTATGACTATTATTTATAGTCATGTTATGTTTACGTAAAATAGAAAATAAAATTTAGCACCATATTTATTTTAAATTTATGTGAGTAATATAAAAAAAGTTATATTGATTTTATTTGGTGATATATTATTAATCAACCAAGTAGACGGCACTAACAAAGATAGAGTGACAGAGATAAAATAAAATGAATGTGTACAATGTAGCATGTATATTTTTAGAAACTAATAGTATATAGTAGAGTGTGCTTTCAACATCTAAAAGGTGATGTATTAATTCATTATCCATTTTGTGTTTCATTTTTAAATTGATTCTAATTATTCATTTGTCATGCAAATTTATTTATTTTATTTTTTTTAAATTTTGGACAACTATATTTATGCAAAATATTGAGTATACTAATATATAAAATATAGTATAAATGAATTTTCTAATAGTGTTTTATAATTGAATTATATTTCAAATTCTATTATTTAAGTTTTATAGAGATAATTTAATCTTCTTCTATATTAAAAAAATTAGTACAAAATTGAGTTTTCTCTATATAACTTCAAAAATAACTTGCTACAATTCATTCAAAATTATCAATTAAAATTAACTTAAAATTATTTATTAATTATATTTTTTTCAAAATTCATTAAATAGAGTATAAATTTTTAAATGAAATTTACTTGATCAATTAATTATAATTTTAAAAATAACAAATTATTAAATGTCACATGTAACTTATAAGGTTATTTTAATTCATGCATAAAAAATAAGTTGATAATGTCTCTGCATCAAATTTTCATACAAATGTTATCAGTACCTTTTCTTTTGAAACGTATGATCTCCATAACAATTGGAAATATAGCGTAAAAAATAAATATTATAGCAAGATTATTAAAAGCATGCTAATTATTCATCATATTTAACTATTTGGGATTTCGCATCATCTTTCCAGAATAGAGCAAGCACCCACCTTATTTATTCTAATCGGGTCTACAGAAATAAAACCTAAGGTACCTATCATGCATTTTAGTGTTCATCTGATGAATTTCTTTTGCTCGAAACACTCTCGCATCATCCCCACCATAACATCGTGTACTTTTCCCAGTTTCTGCCCGGTTAAACAACCCACTGCCTCCCTTCTACACTCCAGACAGAGTCCTTCCAGTTGAACCCAAAAAACACAGGGATCAGAACTTAGTTGTGAGATATCTAATCACGTACTCCATGGTTTCAATAGTAACTGGAAATCATCAAATAGGCAAGAACCGTAATCAAGTACGAAAGTCATACTCGCTTCTTATTTGAATGTAATTTGGAAATATTATTTTCCACCTCCGAAAAACTCTCTCCTTCTCTGAATTCGAAGCTTCAATCATTGCATCTCAAAATCTCGCTCTGTTGGATTTTTTGGACGTCATCAGCTTTTCCATAAGGCTTAATCTGAAAACTTCAACTTCTTTAAAACTAACCTCTTCCGGGATAATAATTTTATCCTCTTCGCACTCTGTAAGCGATATCTTCTTAGTAAGAGATTCAAGTTCATCCTTCGCTGAAAGACTTCTTTCCTCATCCATCCCAGATTTCTTTTTTCCATGAAGGAAAATAAGAAAACCAATGAAAACCCCTAAGAAAATCTATATAAAAAACTGTTTCACGACTAAAAGCCCACAAAGACGAGGGATAGTCAGCATCGAAAACGACAACTCTCCAGAGACATTGAAAAAAACCATATCAGAGAGGACAGCTTAGTCTAAAACATTTAAGAATTAAAATAATTAAAAATTCTACAGGACACTTAGGTTTCGTTTGACAGTAAGAATAGTACTACATAATATTATACTAAATCTGTTAGATTAGATTCTACTGTATCAAATATTATTATCCAATATCTAGTGTTGTATGAGTTAAAAAATTATATTACTTATTCACTGTTTAGTACAAGATAGTATTGACTTATAAAACTATTTGTTATTATTTTAACTTTAGAACTCATTAATATTTCTCCATAGATAAGAACAAATTCAGAAACAAAATATAGAAAATTTCACAAAATTATCCTCAGATTTCTAACACTTTTTTCTTGTAAAACACTTTTTTCTTGTAAAAGCTTTAAAAATAAAAGCCATTCGCTTCCACTTCAAACCAATCTGAAACCCAGAATTTCAGCCAACGATCAACATAAAATACAACCAATTCATCAGCCAACAATCAACATAAAATACGGCCAATTTATCAGCCAACAATCAACAATATTTTCAGGATCTACCGCCCATGTATTGCCCAAATCAGCCGGAGCTGGTTTGGGCAAGGTGGAGGCGTTCTTGTTCTTGTTCTTTTCCATTGTTCATTTAGAAATTAAAATTGGAAAAAAATCATGTAGATTGTTTTGCAAAGGACAAAGCATAACCCCTTCGATTTTGCTTCTAATCTCACAACCCAAATTAATATAATTTTGGTAGATTAGTTCTGTGATTTTGGTAATTAACTAAGATGTGAGAATTAATCCGAGTTACACCTAACCCAATTCCAACAAATCCAATCAGAAAAAGTACATCTTTTTTGCTTTTCATTCATCCCTTGAACATCATCAATGGCCTCAGAATCTAGTTTCGTTACATTATCCACACATATCCCATACCCACTGTCATTTCCCTCCAAATGCACTTTCTGATTTGCAGCATTTGTAAGTCTTCGTTACTTATTCTTTGAACCTTTTGTCTGACTTAGCTTGTTCTTTGGTGCCTTGCTCTCATATCCGCCCGCATTACAGGATCAAAGAAAACAAAATCGAAGAAGAATAGAATCGAAGAAGAACAGAATCGAAGAAGACGAGCATAATCGAAGAAGAAGAACAGAATCAAAGAAGAACACAATCGAAGGAGAACAGGACGTTTCCAGTGATCTCCGAGGACCTCAGTGGGAATTTTTTTTGTTAGTCATGTCTAGTCCCTCCAGGGGACTAACTAATACGGTGAGGTGAGACTAGATAGTCTTACAGTAATAATTAATATGGTATATATTTCAAGTTAAATATTAAATAATATTCTTCACACATTTAGTACTGTCCAATCAAATAAAAGAGCTTAGTGGGTTTGTCCCTGACTATTAGGGAAAATTTCCTAAAAATACATCCATACACGTATTTTCTAAATACACCACTATCAAGTTTATAATTCTTATAAAATCCCCACCTTATTACATTCTTTTTGCCCCTACTTCATAATTCATCATGACAACCTTTAATTTAGGTCAATATATAAAATTCATAATGCATCATGTTCTTTACAAAGAAAAAAATCTAAGGTTTATTTTGGTTTTGTTTGGAGTACGAGCAATCCGATTAAACCAAAAAATGCAAACAGATTGATTTTTAGTTTGTTTGCTCGTACCCTTAATACAACCAAAATAATTGATTGAGCTTGTAAAAGAGAATAAATTTATGATTTATTAACGAGTTAGAAATTATATTTTGATTAAAGTATGAATTGAAATTAATCTTTTCTTAATAGAAAAGAACTATAAACAATTAAAATTAGTGGGATAAAGTTTAAAATAATATATTTTAAGGCCGTAAATAATTAAAAAAGATGTGTGAGTTTATGGAAATAGGGTATTGCAAAAAAGTATAAAAGAATATAATATGATGAGAATTTAAAAGAATTTTAAAAACTTGGTGTATTGAGAAAAAATGTGCATGGAGAAAATTTTAGTGTGTGAATAAAATTTTCCGACTAAAATTTTTTGACCAAGTAATATGGTGCTATATGTTTTATACCTAGTTTTCAAACAACATCGTAAGTTTTACTCTCTAAAATTACGAAAAAAAATATTATCATAAAATGTGGATCATTTAATTATTTCTATCTTTGTTGATCTAATGTCTCAAAATACTATTGACAGTCTACCAACTTTTATAACATGACAAATGGAAAAAGAAGTGTTGAAGAAAGAGAGTTCCCCAACTTTACACAGAAAATAATAGAAAAATAATAGAAGGAACCATCCGAATATCCAATATGTTTGTGGAGGTTAGTCTGCATGGGAAAAACCCAAAAAGAAAAGGTTAAAATGGTAAAAAAACTAAATTAAAAGGAAAAATGATAAAGAATAGAAATGAGATTGTGTGAAAGGCGGACAAAAGAACAGTAGGGTTTCGGCGGGCAAGTGCATGTGAAAGTACGCATTGAAAGATGAGTCGCTGAAGAGGAAGAACCCAAATTTAAAACTATTAAAATTAAATAAATAAAAACCAAAACTGAAGGCAAATATCGGGCTTTACAGTGGCAGTACTTCAGTTTTCTAATTATATACATATTTTGAGAGAATGCCCTATTTCTTTAGTCAGGGAGAATACACTTTTAGTCCTTATATTATGCATCTAGTTTTAATTTAGCTGTTATAATAATTTCTATTAATTAACACATCTCCAATTAAATATGAGTGTGGGAGCGTTTCGTGATCTAAACGTATTTTAATACATTAAGAATGTTATTTACAAATCACATATATTTAATAAATGTTATTGTTTGAAACATATATGTGTCCGTACACTTCTATAAAAATTACATGCTTTATTAATATTTTCTAAAATGGTTTTATGTGCACATGAGAATATATTTTAAAATATATCCAATTGTTTATTAGAAAAATATGTATATGACATAATTTATGAACTAAAAGATTATTATTTCATTGTATAAATTACTAAAACTCTTCTAATCATAAACACTAACAAATACATTCTAAATATGTATATCGGTAGCGGTAGCGGAATAAAAATGGATGGATTATAGAATAAATGAAAAATGTAAAGAACAAATATAGAAAGCTAAAATTACATGGACCAAATTGCAAGTGTGTAAGTATAGGGTGCATATATTTTCTCAAATATTTACTAACAAAAGAGAAACTTATTTTTATTAGCACCGGGTCTCTGGAACGAATTTAGTTTTTGCACTATAAAACTTTTGTGATTAAGCTATATTTTTGGATAACCACGGGTGTACCAGTTTTTTGCACCCGACTAATCTTGGGTGAATTTATATATACATCACGTGAAAGTTCGAACCAAAATCTAGAATGGTATAAATTTACAAGTCCAAGGTCTTCACCACTTGAGATAATCCTTTGGAGTTGTAATTAAGCACCATCACACATAATCTGTTAAATTTAGCCTATTTAAACAAAACATTGGCATGTTTTGCGTTATTCAATTTATTTATCATCTTTTGAAGAACTCGTCATGTGCTTGAATACATATAACATTTCAGTTCGATTAAGTTTTAGTTCTATTCATTATGTAGCGGATTGGCTCTCAATTTTTCATATAGATTTGATTAATATAATCCTTTTTCATATTTTTGTTTAAAAAGATTGAGAAAGATAATTAAATAGTTTTGTTTAGGTAGAAATGTGTAAAAACACAAGTTAACCGGTTTTTGTTTAGAAGGGGTTTCGACATTACCAAAAGTTTTTAGTGAATGATCTAAATTCGCTAAAAAAAATAGTGGATGGTTACTGTGGCGAAATAACTAAACTGAAAGGGACGAAACAGCCAAAGTTTTTTTTTAATTTAGTATAGACCTAAAATGACTATACCAACACATAAATATCAGCAACAAATTCGGGTATTGACTCCCACCAACACAAACCGTTTTGGCAAGAGATACTGTAACGAGCTTACCTATGAGTTATTTCATTACACGATCTGAAAACGAAGACTAGTTTGACTCTTGCAAAACTTGTAGAGAGCAACCAAATTTTCTCTAAAATGAGATCCAATTCTGACCGGACTGCTATGCGGGAATTGAAAGCTTGAATAAACTGAAGGCAATCAGATTCTATAACATCAACTGGAAGATCTTTTGTATCTTCACATTTAATCTTAAAATTTGTTTAATGACGAAACTGTCAAAGTTTGAATAATGAAAGAGACATCAATTTTGTCGAACAAAGAGAACTTGTAAAAAAATTGTGTCAATATGTATTATTATTTTATGAATATGTATTAATGTTATATCTAAATATATATACACATTAATATGAAGACATTTAAAAACAGTAAGAAAGATAAGTGGCCAATGAAAAGTTGAAAACACATGTAAGCGACTTTGTCTAGAAAAATAGATTAATATTTAAAAAGAAGAAAACAAGAACACCGACTCTGCTCCGTAGACGCGGTTTCCTGTCTGTGCTGACAGTTTGCGTCAACATTGTTTCCCAAGGGTTTATTTAATGACTTTTCCTTATTAAGGTCAGTTCTTCTTTTTATTCAGAAAGAAAGGGATATGATCATTGATCGAATCAAAGTACAGTACTGAGGAGTGAGGAAAAGATGGGAGAATTTCTAACTACCATTTTCGTGATATTTCTTTATTTAACTCTATATTTCAAAATTCAACCTCAAAATTATGAAAATATAAGAGGCGAATTAATTTTGATTATATTCATTAATAGAACCTCCAAAATTATAGTTTTACAATAGGTTCTTTTAAATTATACGTAGAGAAAAATAGAGAGATGATTTAATTTTGTACTTTGTTATGTATTTTCTACCACTTTTATGCTCATTATTTCCCCTTCTCTCTTGTTTGTTTCTTTTCCTTTTTAGTTTTCTACATCCAAACCCATAACTTTTGAAATTAAATGGAGAACATTATTGAAAATTTTACAGAAGAAACTATACAAGAAGAGTATAAAACGACAAACATAAAACAACTGCATTACAACTTTTTTTTACTAAAAACCTCATATTTATATTCAAACAACAAAGAAAAATACAACCAAAGTTAATGAGGATGTACAACCAAACAAATATAGCCTCAGAAAATAAAATCAAAGTAAGGAGGACTAAGTCTACTTCTAACAATTTGCATCCCTCTATCAAGTAATTCTAAAATTTCGTTAGATAACTCAATATATACCATAGCAACCCACCTTTGAACTCTACTAAACTTGGTTATAGCACCAGCCGCTGAATATGAAGATCTACCAACCACGGAATATAATAGTTAATAAAATACTTTAACTCATCAGTGATAAACTTATCCATTCTTATATATTTCAACTCATACTGTTTGCTTGAGTTTAAAACCTTATTGATATAAAGGTTGAATTACAGCATATCAATTAGGAGAGAAAACTTTCCCTTGATTAGTTGCAATACAAGCGATAAGCGTCATGCTCTCCTAATTCTCTTTCCTAGATGTCATAAAAAAGAATCTAGTATAATAGATTCTGACAGAGGAAGAGAATGAGAAGGCTGAGGTGTACAACTTATGCTAACAATTCTGAGGTCATGTGAAGTATGTTGAGGCCATGCAAATCATGCACGTCTGTGAAGAGAAGATGAAGGCAGTGATGGTTACAATCGAGCTGGTTTCTCCTTAAGTTTAGTTATGGCCTTAATAAGCATATAAGTAGCATATTTCACTCTCTTAGGTTGATCAGTACAGCCCCCTCAAGCTCATGAGGGTTTCACCCACATGGAGCTTGTCCTTAAGATACTGAAAATGTATTCCTGAGTTAGGTTTGGTGAGCATGTCAATAATTTGATTTTGTGAAGGCACATAACTCATTTCAAGTGCCTTACAGAGGACCTTATCCCTTACAATAGAGGTTATCCCTTCACTGTCACACCAGATAATTACAACTGAAGTGGAATTGATGTTTAGTTCTATCAAAAGTCTTTAACCAAGCCAATATGTTGTTGCATGAGCTAACGCCATGTACTCACTCTTAGTGCTTGATCTATCAACTACATGTTACTTTTTAAAAGACCATGAGAAACCAGGTCTAGGGAATATTACATACCCATAAGTTGGCATCTTGTCATCTGGGAAACTTGCCCAATCAGTATCAGTGAAAGCTGTGAGTTGAAGATTAGGTGATGGTTAAAGGAGGAGACCGTCATTTTTAATGCCTTTTAGATATCTCAGCAACCTCTTGCAGGTTTTGCTAGTGCATGGATGTAGGACGACGGTAAAGGAACTGACTTAGCTTATTGATAATGTATGCTATGTCAAGTCTGATGATGGTAAGGTACTACTGGGCTCTCATAAGGCTCATGTACTAAATTAAGTCTGACAAAGTTTCACCAAGGTCCTTGGATAACTTATTAGATACTGTAGCAGGTGTTGGATAGGGCTTTGCATCCATCATCTGTAATTTGTGCAATAAATCATATATGTACTATGATTGGCTTAAATGAATATCAGATTTGGTGTAAGTTACCTAACTCCCAAGAAGTGATGCAAGGTTCTGAGGTCTTTAAGAGCAAATGTAGAATGCAATTCACTCACAAGGTTAGTGATGTAGGTTGATTCACTCCCAATAATGATGATTTCATCAACATAGACAAAGAGATAGATAGTCCTAGCAGTCAGCTGCATGGTGAACAAAGAAGTGTCTGAAGTGGAAACTGTAAAATCTTTGTGAATGAGTGACACTCTCAATTTATCATACCAGGCCCTAAGAGCCTATTTGGGACCAAACAGGGCTTTATGGAGCATGCCATCATAAACATAGTTTATGATGGCATGCTCCATAAAGATAGTTTTAGAGAGGGTGTCATTCAATAAGCATTGTTTACATCTAGTTGCCTAGATGCTACTGCATTGTAAGTGTCAATATAAGGTCTCTGAAAAATCCAGACAAAGGGTTTGGTGGAAGTCTTTATCCACCAATCTTGCTTTCAATTTATGATTTATGCCATCAGAACTTGGGTTGAGCTTGAAGACCCACTTGTTACCAATAACATTCATGTGCTCATATTAGGAACAAGTGACCATGTATTATTATGGAGAAGGGCATTGTATTCTTCTAACATGGTTTGCTTTCATTTAGAATGTTTAAGGGCTTCTTTAGTGGGAATAGGTTCTAAAGGGTGGGAAAGGGTGGTCACTAAAGTTCTAGGCTTAAAAGAAACTTCAAATTTGATGAGCATAGTATGTATGTTGGTGGAATCAACTTGCCTACTTATTTGACTGTGAATATGGCTATGATCACCTGCATTGTTAGGTTGTTCAACATAACAACATGAAAAGGCACATGAAGAATGACTATTACTTACAAAGGAGCATGTAGATATGATGTCATTATCAACTGATTGTTCACGAGGAGTGTGCAACAGCGTGGTAATGAGCAAGAAGGATTGGCCAGTTAGGCACTATTAAGCCAGTGTTGAGTTGAGTTGGAGTGTCAGCCTAGAAATTATACTTAAAGGGAAAAGAGCATTCATCAAAGATAACATTAATTAATGGATGTGTATACTTTGCCACTAGGATGCAAGTAGAGGTACCCTTTGTGCACAAATGACTACCCTAAGAAGACGCATTGAGATGACCTAAAAGCTAGTTTGTGATTGTTGTAAGGTCTCATGTGTGGGAAGCATGAACATCCAAAAGCCCTAAGAAAGTTATAATCTAGTGAGTGACCAAAAGATCTTCGTAAGGGAATATGTGTGATAAAACATATGTAGGCAACATGTTAATAAGATAAATGGTAGTTTGGAAGGCATACCACCAAAATTTTAATGGCATGGAGGCTTGTGAGAGGAAGGTTCGACTTATTTCAACTACATGCTTGTGTTTTTTCTCTATAACCCCATTTTCGTGATATGTGTGGGGGCAGGGATGTCTAAAGTATGTCACATGTTTGCAAAAAAGTGTTAAATGACTGACATTCTAATCGTAGTCCATCAAGTATATATAGGATGAGGTCTTGCTCACTTATGGAATCTCCTGTTGCTAGCAAATTGTCAATAATATTCCTCATTACATAAAAAAATTATATGTGGTGTATTTGTCATCTTTTGGTGTATTTTACAGTGAATGCTTGAGCTCTAGAAGTTTGGCTCTTGATCTTTTGGCATAGATTCTCTCAAAACCTCTCCCAAGAGTATTAGAGGCTTCATACTGTAACATTGCACCAAGAACCTTGTCACTCACGGTTGAGCGCAACCAGGCTAAGTAGAAGTTGATCTAGTGTGAGCCATTATATACAATCTGGATTTGGTGATCCATCAGACAATGTTTGTTCAGGTCTGGATGAGGTAAAAGAGACCATGTCCAATTATAGCACGAACTACCTGATATTTCCAAAGGATATAAATGTCTCTATCAAGTTTGATTGAAAAGGTATAACATCGAGTGTTAGCAAAAGGGTTTAGCTCGGTATTTATTCTTTGCGAGCTTTCAATGTTGTCTCTGTTTTGAGAAGAGAAACAGGGTTTTCAGTTGCTCTTATGCCAATCGATTTCGTGTTGATTAATGGTTCAATTACAAGAGAAAACTTACACATATATATAGTAAAGCCTAATGCCTAATTAAGATGCAACTAATCAAGAAAATCTTGATTAGTTGCAATATAGGTGTTGAGCCTCATGTTCTCCTAATTCACTTTCCTAACTGTCATAGAATAGAATCTAGCATAACATATTCTGATAGAGAATAGAATTAGAATATTAATTGTACAACTTATGCTGACAATATTGAGACCATGTGAAGTATGCTGAGGTGGATAATCAACCATGCACATCAGTGTTTGTAATAAGAGCAACAAGATTATTATGTTTAAATACTAAAAGTGCTAATACAACACAGTACATAAGTTCAAATATTTTTTACTAGTGCCTATATTTATAAATTATAATATACTATATGCATGTGTGTGTATCAAATTCTTTTTAGTTTTTACGTAATCTCCCTCTTCTTTTTCTACTCTGTCAAGGTTACACATTCTAAAAGGATTGGGTTACTATAGTTCAACTCACACTCTTGAAGTATGAAGGTTTAGGTTTAACTACTGCGTCAATCCATCTTACGAAAAGTTTTCCTAAAAACTGAAGAGATACTATTAAGAAAACTATATTTTGTTTAAATAATAAATAAAGCTCATATATACTTTGAAGACTTCTAATTTTAACCTTTATAATTCAATTTACTGAATGACATTTCACAATTTGATAGGGGAACAAAGAATTTGTGAGAATCAAATTTCATATCATATAGAGATCAGTCGCACTATGACCATATGGAATTAGAACGTGCAATCTACAATAATAACTTCTCGAATCTTCAACAAAAAAGATTCCATAATTAAAATTGACTAATATGATATTAGAATTTTTATTATAAATAAAACTATCATTTTTTAGTCTATAAAACTATCATTAATAATGAATATATATATATATATATAACATGGGAAAATTTCACTCACACCCTCTGAAGTTTCGATAAATGACACTCACATTCCTTCTAAATTTAAAAATATCACTCATACCTCGATCATTTTAAGTATGGACACTTACACCCCTTATAGGGTTTTCCTTCATTAAAGTGAGATAAAAATTACCTAAATACCCCAACTTACCTAATTTGGACAGCATCTCTCTTTCAAAAATACCCTTCCTTTGAAAATACCATCTCTTTTGAAAATACCTTAGAGAGCCCTTGAACTCTTCCACGGCAAACCTTTCTTCCTACGAGAGACCACCCCTTTGAAATTGTCCAAAATCCCACGTCACTAATCCGAAAGCAAAAGTTTAAAATGGAAATCTAGAAACTAAATTCAGAAATCAAATTTCAGAAATATTATTTGACGTAAGATGGGAATTTCTTAGCTAAAAAAATAAAAGGTTCAAAAGATTCTTCCTTTTTTATTTCTCAAAACACCAGAATCCAATAAACCAACAACGACATAAATATAACAAACCCACGAGAAAAAAATACACATTGAATCAAAGGTAAGACCCACTTGCCCGTGCAGAAGGTAAGGGAAGACCCACCTGCCCGCCCAGAAGTAAGGGGAGACCCACCCTCCCTCGTAGCTCTAAGCACCACCACCCGCAGCTCCTAGGTCCTCCAATTGATGAAGCTTATGGTGGAAGACCCCAAATTCTTGGGTGAGGCCTTAAGAGAGAAGGGAACAATAGAAGTAAAAAAAGGTAAAAAAAATGTTAGTATAATTTTGTTTTTACTGATGATATAATTGTTTTTTAATGATACTTTAACATAAAATCTAATAGAGGGGGAGTGAATGTCCATACTTAAAAATGACAGGAGGTGTGGGTGGTAATTTTAAACCTAGAGGGATGATATGTCATTTAATGAAATCTCAGGGGTGTCATTGGAATTTTCTCTAAAATATCTATACATGATCACTTTATGGTCTACACAAATAGATTTTAAAAATACACTTGGTAAGAGAGACATATGAGATTAAATTAAAACTATGAGCTAGAATGTGTTAAGAGAATACATGGCAACTCAGCAAGTGAGTAAGCATGAAGTGCTGAGTTGATTGAAGATTGTTATTAGCCAACTAGTTTGGCAATTAAGATGCTCGAGCTGACATATGATCAGTTGATATATTGTTACGTCGTTTACCATCTATTAAGTAACTTCCTTACTAGTTAAACTAGGTAATGATCGTGCAATCTCTTTGTAAGAGCATGGTAAAATAGTGAAGTAATACACAGAACTTAATATAGCAGTATACTAAGCTTTCTTTCAAAATTCATTTCCTTCTCTCTTATGATCTTTTTTTATTTCTTTGTATATTATTTCATGGTATTAGAGCCAGATGGCTAAGTGTCAATGGCCAATGTAGGAATCAATGTAGTAAATGAAAACATTGGTTCAAGAAACTCTTCATCAAGCTTGACCAATGTCTTCAGCAACTCCCGAAGCAGTTCCTTGTCAATCAAATTAGACAGAAATAACTATGTGGTATGGAAAACACAAGTCACTCCAATACTTATTGGGCACAAACTTGATGATATAATGCTTGGAAACTCAAGAAAGTCAGATAAAAAGTTGGCCAATGGTTGTGAAGAAATCTAGTATACATAATCTGGATAATAAATGGCCAATCGCTACTTAGTTGGTTGAGGGCTTCCATGACAGACGAAATCCTGGCCATGGCTGCATAATATGACTCAAATGTTGATGTTTGGAAAAGCCTAGAACAAAGCTTTACAAGTTAGTCAAAAGCAAGAATTATGCAACTAAGAAACTCTCTCAAACAGCACCAAAATGTAATGAATTTGTAACAGACTATTGTGAGAAAATGAAAAGGATAGTTGATGCACTAAGAGCAGCAGGTCAACCCATTAATGACCAAGATTTAATGATGTATGTGATGAATGGCTCGGGGTGAGAATTTGATCCTGTTGTAATCAATATAACCTCAAAGACAGATGAAATTATAATGGAAGAAATAAATGCATTGCTTTTGTGTCATGAGAGCAGACTTGAGAAGCAATTGAATTTGAATGAATCAACACTGAAAATGAGTGCCAACACAGTCTCAAACACTGGTTACAAAAGGAGCTTCAATGGAGGCTTGGGCTCATATGATTTTAGCAAGAATCAAGGAAATCATCAGATTAGAAACTTCTCTCCTCATCAAGGTTTCAGAGGTAATATGAATGCAAGAAGAGGGGAAGATCATATGGTGGCAAGCTTGTGTTCCAGGTTTATGGGAAATCAGGCCACTCAACAAAGATTTGCTATTACAAACATGAAAAGAAGAATCAAGAATAGTCACAGAATCAAAACTTTAGTGATTCACAAGGGCAATCTATTTGCTGGGAATCCTTCAGCCTATATGGTGACTTCATGTGCCTACATAGCTTCACGTGATTCAGTTTGTGACCAAGCCCGATAGCTGATAGTTCTGCGAAAAACCATGTGACATCTGATTTGAGAAATTTAAGCCTTGCTCATGAATATCATGGACCTAAAAAGTTGGCAGTAGGTAATGGTAAGTGTTTGCTCATCTCACATATATGTTTTACCATCTTACCCTCCAAATTGTTTCCTCTTAGATTCAATACATTGTTAAGAATACTTGATATAAAGAAATCTCATTACTATCTCAAAACTAACTTCAGATAATAATGTATTTGTTGAATTTCATGTTGAATTTTATTTTGTAAAGGACAAAGCCTCGATAATGCTTCTTTTACGAAGAACTGTTGAGGATGGAATTTATCTTCTCTCCTATCAAAGCACCAAAGAACCCTGAGCAAACAACTGTTATGTACAAATGTCATTCCTTGTATTGAAAACTCTAAATTTTATTCTCGTATGTTCAAGCATATCAATAATACAAATGCCAGTCCTTATAGCATCAAATCTTGTAATACAGTTGTTCTTCCCCATCAATTGAATAAGAAAATCCCTCATTTTGCCTATTATACAAATATGTCTAAAGATTCTATCATTTCTCCTACTAATGAGTAGAAAAATATTACTTGCTTAATTAAAATTGAAAAATGGCATAGAAGATTGGGACACCTACACAAATCATGTTTTACCCTTCCTTGCATCTAAATTAATAACCTCAAAGGTTTACACAAATCTTTAGGGACCATCTCCCACTGCCTCTAGTGAATGATATGCTTAGTTGATGACTTTAGTAGGCTCTCCAGAAGTTTTCTTTTAAAATTGAAATCTAAAGCTTTGAAAATCTTTATGATATTCAAAGCTTTTGTAGAAAATCAATTTGACAGCAAAATTAAGTCCTTACAATCTGGCTGGGGGTGAATTCAGAAGTTTTGCCTCATATGTCCAAACACGGCGAATCTCTTTTAGATAAATTTTCCCTCACATTCATTAATCGAATGGCAAGATTGAGAGAAAACACAGACATTTAGTTGAAACAGGACTTATCCTATTTACACAGGCATAAATGCCCTTAAGTTTTTGGTGTGATGCCTTCCAAACAATATTTTTTGCTGATAAATAAACTGCCAACTCCCACATTTAGTCTTATTTCTCTTTATCAAAAGTAATTTCACTAGAAACATAAAGTAGATTTACACTCTGATGTATGCTTGTTTCTTGGTTACTCACTAAACCAGAAAGGTTACAAATGCCTACATTCTTTTGGAAAGGTATACACATCCAGAAATATTTTATTTCTTGAGTCATTTTTCCCTTTTACAACATAGTTTCCTAACTAAAGTTTAAAAACCTCACATTCAATATCTCTCATGTTTAATCTTCCTATAGTCACAACTTTTATACCCACTCTTATTACTGATTCTATTTTATCTGATATGAATCAAAATAATCCAAGAAATTATCCATCTAAAAGTCCAATGCAAAGTGGCTCATCCAGACATAGTTCTTCATCCTTTACTTAATCAGCATCAGGAAATAATACATTATCTCCCTCTCATATTTTACCTACTGAACATCTTACTTTACATCTTGTATATAATGCCCCTTCTCTTTCTGATAATCTAGCGAGAAACCTGCATACACCACCTCAATCCAACTTTAATACTCTACATGTACAAGACACCCAAACTGAGCCTATTTCACACCATGTTATGGTCACTAGGTCAAAAAATATCATTTCTAAATCTAAAGCCTATACTACTACCAAAAACCCTCTCCCGAGCTCAAGCCTGCCAACAGGACCCAACACTGTTAAGCAATCACTTACTAATAATACACACTAGAAATAGGACATGATGGATGAGTTTAATACCCTCTAAAGGAATGATATTTGGGAAATGATACCTTACAACCCTTCTATGACTCTTGTTGGAAATAAATGAGTCTTTAATATGAAAGTTGACTTTGATGGCAGTATTCAAAGACATAAGGGTGGGTTAGTTGCAAAGGGTTTTCATCAAACCCCCGGGATAGATTCATTGAGGCTTTTAGCCTTGTTGTTAAACCCACCACTGTCAGAGTTGTACTTCACCTAGCAATGACTTTTGGATGAGATTTCAAGCAGCTAGATGTGCACCATGCTTTCTTAAATGGCTATCTTACTGAAACAATCTACATGCCTCAACTAGAAGCCTCATAGAGTCTTAGAAGCCTCAAAATGTTTTCAAGCTCAAGAAGGATTTGTATGGTCTTAAAAGCCTCATGGGGCTGGTATGAAAGATTAATATTATCACTTATACACTAGGGGTTTAAAAATGCTAAAACTAACACTTCTTTGTTTGTTTTTAATGCTAGAAAGATTTTTTATGCTTATTGGTGTATGTAGATGACATAATCCTTATAGGCAATAGTCCCACGCTCATAAAATAACTTATCAATGACCTGAATAAATCCTTTACACTCTAAGACCTAGGATTTATTCACTTCTTTCTTGGAATTAAGGTTCACAGGGACAAAAATGGCATGCATCTACACAATCTAATTATATAAGAGATTTACTCAAGAAAATAAAAATGAAAGGTACAAAACCAGCTCCTTCACCTACCAGCTCTAACATTCAACTTTCATTGCATAATGGTGAACCAATGAACGATGTCACTCTCTTTTGAAGCACTTTTGGAGCATTACAGTATTTGGTTATCACTAGACCTGATATCAGTTTTATTATAAATAGATTAAGCCAATTTATTCATAAACAAACTGATATTCATTGCCTTGCATGTAAAAGATTACTCAGGTACCTTAAAGTGACAACGCATGAAGGCTTGACAATTAAACCATTCAACAACTTAGAGATTCAAGCCTTTTCTGATGCTGATTAGGAAGTGGATATTGATGGCAGGAGATCTACTAGAGCCTATCTAATATTCCTTAGAGTTAACCTCATGAACTAGTCTTCTAGGAAATAACCTATTGTGTCAAGGTCCAGTGGAGAAAGTGAGTATAGCCATCTCTTTAGTGTTGCCTCAAAAATATAATGGTTTTAGACAGTATTAAGTGAACTTAGCGTACATTGTTCAAAGCCTCGTATCTTGTGGTGTGACAATATCAGTGTCTTAGCTCTTGCATCAAATCCAATACTTCATGCTAGGACTAAGCATTTGGAGTTGAATGTTCACTTTATCAGAGAAAAAGTTCAGCTTAGACAATTGGAAGTCAGATTTGTGCCATCCTTTGATCAGTTGACAGATTAACTCAATAAGGCTCTCTCTACTCCAAGGTTTACCTATCTCAAAAGACAAGCTTCAAGTCAAGGCTTCACCCTCCTGCTTTTGGGGGGATGTTAAGAGAATAATAACAACTTAGCATGTGAGTAAGCATGTACTGCTAAGTTGATTGAAGATGGTTATCAGCCAACTAGGCTGGCAGTTAAGATGCTCGAGCTTACTTATGATCAGTTGCTATATTGTTAGGTTGTTTACTACATGTTAAGTAACTTCCTTACTAATTAAATAGGTAATGGTCTTGCAATCTCTTTGTAAGTTGCATTGTATAAAGAGTGAAGTTCAAGGTTGTCAGAATCGTGATTCTATCTAGGATCGTGGAGAGGTATCGTGAATCGGATGTAGGATCAAATCGTGATCATAATACCATACTATATACTAGTAATATAATAAAGAAATATAATTTACCAAGCTATATATTAAATTTTTTGAATATAATTAATTAATCAACAGTAAATGTTTTATAAAGTACAATTTAAATAAATAAATAATAACTTAAAAATTGAACAAAATTATTTTTTTATTTATATCTTACAAAATTATGGCTAGGGGGATCGTAAGATCGTAGTAGGATCATAAGATCATATCAATCCAAGATAAAAAAATAATAGGATCATAAGATCCTCCCAATTGAAAAATCTACCTATGAATCAGATCATGGGGTATAAACAGGATCGTAAAATCGTAAGATCCTACGATCCAGATTGGAAGTTTAACAACGATGGTGAAGTTATACAAACAACTTAATATGACAATATACAAAATCATTCGTTCTCATTCCCTGACGGTGATCATGTAAGATTTCTAATGAATATATATTTTACATAATTATAAATTATGTTTATTCCAACACTAATACTAATTTTGTTTATTTTTTTATGTGTTTATAGGATCTTGAAGATCCTCCATCAACTTCATGATCGCATAAAGTTCAGTGAGGATGGAAAATACTATATTTGCTTAGGTTTGAACTTATTCTTTGTCTTTAGAATTTGTGAATGTTTCAATTGATTGATTCTAAATCTTTAAAATTTGTGAATATTTGAATTTGTGAACGTTTAAAATGCAAGAATATATTTTTATTTGAATTGATGGACTCTGAACTGTTAGGATTTTTGTATTTATAGATTCTGAATTCTGTGATATATAATATTTTCTGAAACATGTATTTATAAATATTATGGGATGTTTAAAAAACAGGAAAAATTCTGGCCAAATTTTCAATTTATAATGGCGATTTTGGAGCTTATAAACGCAGTTTAAAACCGCCAAAAAATATTTTTTTCTATTTCTGAGCATTTAGCGGCGGTTGTAAACCGCCGGTAAAGAGAAAACAAACCGCTAAAAAAACCCCAGAAATTTTCTCCAGTTTCTGGGCATTTAGCAACGAGTTGAACCGCCGCTAAATTATCTTTATCGGCAGTTTTAAATCGCCGGTAACGAGAAAAAAACCTTCCGAAAAGAAACTCGGGAAAGATATTTTCTTCTCGTTTGTGGGCATTTGGCGGCGGTTAAGCCGCCACTAAATGATCTTTATCGGCGGTTCTTAACCGCCGCTAAAGAGAATTAAAATCGTCAGCAAAGACACCCATTTGCCGGCGGTCCTCCGACGGTTGAAATTACTGCCGTCAAAAAACTTTGTGGCGGTGAATTAGGCGGCGGTTTTGGAACCGCCGCAAAAGACGAATAAAACCGCCGTTATTATCAATTTTTGTTGTAGTACTTTCAAAATTTTCTTCCTTCACTCTCTCGTGATTTTAGAGTTTTTAGTTATAAATAAAACTATAATTTTAAACTATAAAACTTTAATAATGAATAAATGTATATAGTAAAAACATATATACATGATCACTTTATGGCCTACACAAATATATACATGTTAAGCTCTTGCAACCTAGAATACTCTAAAAAGTCTTTTTATATCTCATATCAAAAGGGTAAAAATCATGTTTTACCCATCTCTGCATCTAAATTAACAACCTTAAAAGTTTACACAAATCTTTAGGGACCACCTCCCGCTGCCTCTAGAGAATGATATGCTTAATTGATGATTTAGTAGGCTCTCCTAGATTTTTTATTTAAAATTGAAATCTGAAGCTTTGAAAATCTTTACGATATTTAAAGCTTCTATAGAAAATTAATTTGACAGCAAAATTAAGTCCTTACAATCTGACTGGGGGTGAATTCAGAAGTTTTACCTCCTATCTCCAAACATGGTGAATTCATTTTAGATACCTTTGCCCTCACGTTCATCAACGGAATGGCAAGATTGAGAGGAAACACAGACATTTAGTTGAAACAAGACTTATCCTACTTACACAGGCATAAATGCCCCTAGTTTTTGGTGTGATGCCTTCCAAACAGTACTTTTTCTGATAAATAGACTGTCAACTCCCACATTTAGTCTTATTTCTCTTTATCAAAAGCTATTTCACTAGAAACATAAAGCAGATTTACACTCTGATGTATACTTATTTCTTGGTTCCTCACCAAACCAGCAAGGTTACAAATACCTACATTCATTTTGAAAGGTATACACATCCAGAAATATTGTATTTCTTGAGTCTTATTTACCTTATACACATCCAGACATGAGGTATACACATTCAATATCTCTCATTCTAATCTTCCTATAGTCATAACTTTTATTCCCACTCTTATTAATGATTGTATAGAATTTGATATGAATCTAAATAATCCAAGAAATTGGCCATCTAAAAGTCACAATGTAAAGTGGCTCCTCCAGGCATAGTTCTTCATCCTTTACTCAATCAACATCTGGCAACAATACATTATCTCCCTCTCATATTATACCTACTAAACATCTTACTTTACATCTTGCACATAATGCCCCTTCATTTTATGATAATCTAGCGATAAACCTGTATACACCACTTCAATCCAACTTTAATATTCTACATGTACAAAACACCCAAACTGGGCCTATTTCACACCATGCTATGGTCACTAGGTCAAAAAATGTCATTTCTAAACCTAAAGCCTATATTGCTACCAAAAAACCTCTCCCAAGATCAAGCCTGCAAATAGAACCCAACATTGTCAAGCAACCACTTACTAATACACACTGGAAATAGGACATGATAGATGAGTTTAATGCCCTCTAAAGGAATGATACTTGGGAAATGGTACCTTACAACCCTTCTATAACTCTTGCTGGGAATAAATGGGTCTTTAAGATGAAAGTTAACTCTAATGGTAGTATTTAAAGATACAAGGTTAGTTTAGTTGCAAAGGGATTTCATCAAAGCCCTAGGATAAATTCATTAAGACTTTTAGCCTTGTTGTTAAACCCAACACTGTCAGAGTTGTACTTCACCTAGCAATGACTTTTGGATGGGATTTCAAGCAGCTAGATGGCACCATGCTTTCTTAAAAAGCTATCTCACTGAAACAATCTGCGTGCCTCAACTAGAAGGCCTCGTAGAGTCTCAAAAGCCTCAAAATGTTTGCAAGCTCAAGAAGGCTTTGTATAGTCTTAAAAAGCCCCAAGCTGCTGGTATGAAAGATTAAGATTGTCACTTATACACTAGGGGTTTACAAATGCTAAAACTAACACTTTTTTATTTGCTTTCAATACTAGAAAGATTTTTTATACTTATTGGTGTATGTAGATGACATAATCCTTATAGGAAATAGTCTCACTCTTATAAAATAACTTATCAATGACCTGTATAAATCCTTTGCACTCTAAGATCTAGGATTTATTCACATCTTTCTTGGAATTAAGGTTCACAGGGACAAAAATGGCATGCATCTACACAATCTAATTATATAAGAGAATTACTCAAGAAAATAAAAATGCAAGGTACAAAACCAGCTCCTTCACCTGCTAGCTCTACCATTCAACTTTCATTACATAATGGTGAACCAATGGAGGATGTCACTCTCTTTTGAAGCACTTTTGGAGCATTACACTATTTGGCTATCACTAGACCTGATATCAGTTTTACTGTAAATAGATTAAGCCAATTTATTCATAAACCAACTGATATTCATTGGCTTGCATGTAAAAGATTACTCAGGTACCTTAAAGTGACAATGCATGAAGTTGACAACTAAACCTTTCAACAACTTAGAGATTCAATCCTTTTCTGATGTTGATTGGGCAGGGGATATTGATGACAGGAGATCTACTAGAGCCTATCTAATATTCCTTGGAGGTAACCTCATGTCCTGGTCTTCTAGAAAATAACCTATTATGTGAAGAATCCAGTATAGAAAGTGAGTATAGCCCTCTCTTTAGTGCTGCCTCAAAAATACAGTGGTTTAAGACAGTATTAATTGAACTTAGCTTACATTGTTCAAAGTCTCGTGTCTTGTGGTGTGACAATATCAGTGTCTTACCTCTTGCATCAAATCTAATACTTCATGCTAGGACTAAGCATTTGGAGTTGAATGTTCACTTTATCAGAGAGAAAGTTCAGCTTGGAAGTCAGATTTGTGCCATCCTTTGATTAGTTGGCAGATTTATTCAACAAGGCTCTCTCTCTACTCCAAGGTTTACCTATCTCAAAGACAAGCTTCAGGTCAAGGCTTCCCCTTCAGCTTTTGGGGGGATGTTAAGAGAATAATAACAACTCAGCAAGTGAGTAAGCATGTACTGCTGAGTTGATTGAATATGGTTATCAATCAACTAGGTTGGCAGTTAAAATGCTCGAGCTTACATATCATCAGTTTCTATATTTTAAGGTTGTTTACTATATGTTAAGAAAATTCCTTACTAATTAAATAGGTAATGATCTTGCAATCTCTTTGTAAGCTGTATTTTATAAAGAGTGAAGTTCAAGGTTGTTAGAATCGTGATCTTATCTAGGATCGTGGAGAGGTATCATGAATCGGATGTAGGATCAAATCGTGGATCATGATATCATACTATATACTAGTAATATAATGAAAAAAATAAAATTTACCAAACTATAATTGAAATTCTTGAATATAATTAATTACTCTACAGTAAATTTCACTATTTTACAAAGTATAATTTAAATAAATAAATAATAGCTTTAAATTGAACAAATTAAATTAACTTTACATTATTTTCTTCTGAATATATTATAAAATAATGGTTAGTAGGATCGTAAGATCGTAGTAGGATCATAAGATCATATCAATCCAAGATAAAAAAAATAATATGATCGTAAGATGCTCCCAATTTAAAATTTTACTTATGAATCGAATCATGGAGTTTAGACAGGATCGTAAAATCGTAAGATCCTAAAATTTGGATCAGGAGTTTAACAACCATGGTAAAGTTATACACAGAACTTAATATAACAATATACTAAGCTTTCTTTCAAGATTTTCTTCCTTCACTCTCTTGTGATTTTAGAATTTTTAGTTATAAATAAAACTATCATTTTTAAGACTATAAAACTTTAATAATGAATAAATATATAGTAAAAACATATACAAATGATCACTTTATGGCCTACACAAATAGATCTTAAGAAATACAATTAGTATGAGAAACATACGGATTAATTTAAAACTATGAGCTGGAATGTAATTGAAATAAACCACGAAATCTTAAAAAATTAAATACATACATTTTTACCATTATTGAAAAGTATTAACTTACGGAGCAATCGTGCAATAAAATATCTCATTATATTGAAAGTTACCACCAATAATCGGTAATTCTTGTATTATCCAAGTCATAGTTTACATTTTTTTTTATTCTTATAAAATAAATTGTGATAAAAGGGAGAAAGTTGTTAATTATCTTGTTCGTGTAATTAGCAAAAATATCATGAAAACCATTCTATTTATGTAATAAAAATGTTTTTTGTAGAACGAATATCACATGTTACAGATAAAGGACATCGAAAAATGAGAAAACAAAAGCAGAATCCATGTTCCCAAAAACAGAACCAGATGTTGGTCGGTGTCTTTCTAATAAAAAAATTTTAGATAAAAATAAATGTTAATAAAATAAACATATTTACATCAACTTAGTTTCGTTATTTTTCCATTACACCTTGCGAATTCAGTATATACACTTAAAAATGTAGGTAATTTAAGCTCCTTTTTACGCGAAGGATTAAATTTAAGCTAGGTTTTGAATCTTGAGAGTTAATAGGGAGAGTAGAAGAAAGAAAAATTATGAACATTCTAATAATATGGATATCTCATCTAATTTTATTTTACATATAAATAATTCTATAGAAAAATCTTATTCCTAAAATACCCTCACTCCTTGAACTTTTTGGTAAGAAAAATATTTATCTTTAAGAACTGATTTATACAACATTGTACTATGTTAGCAAATAAATTTGAGAATATATGACAAATAATAATTATCAATTAGTATTAATTTCTTACAAAAGTACATGCTATGATGGTATTTTAAGAACTATATAAACTTATTTATAAATAAAATAAAACTAAAAAGAGTGTTCATATACAAGATTTGAAATTTAGAGTGAATGTTCTTGTAATTATAAGCAATTGGGAGGTTGGTGTGTAATGTACCCATATTTTTAATTAAATATTATTTTATTATATACTAAAAAATTTAGGTTAATCACCCATTTGGTCCATGAAATAATGGAGTTTGGACGGTACTGTGAAGAATTTGGGAGGTTACCACTTAAGTAAGTTTGATAAGGTTTTCAAGACTTTTGGACTTTAGCCAGAAATGGAATACTGCCTTACCAAGTGACAGCCAAAGGAATCCCCACTGTTGGTGACAGCATCTCTTTGTTTTTTCTAGTTTTCTTACTTCTCACTGTCACTATAACAGCTCAGTTTTTTTTTTACTGCTTTGATTTGATGCACCTTTGTCCTATCTAACTGGCTTCACTGTGGGTTTCACCTTATTCTCATATTCACAGGCATTATCTTTTCTATTTTATTCAGTAAATTAAGTTAGAGATTAAGATTTAAATGATTAGGTAATATATTAATTATTTATAAATTTTATTTATACTTAGTTCGGTGTAAAATTACTCTATTTTATTTAGTATGGTGGGTTATTCCAACAGACTTAATTTTGGACACTCCACAAATCTTATGGCATATTTATCAACTGGATTTAGATTCAAGAATTGTATTTAGTGTTTCAACTTAGAATTTATTTTAAAGATATATATTCAAAATTTAAATAGGAAGTCGGATTAAAGATTCAGATTCAAAATGTATAATTTTGTACTTATTAACTATAAGGATTCATGATTGAGATTTAAAGTTTGTGTCCACCAACTTATGGATTCAAAATTTAGATGAAAGTGAATATATGATTGTAGTAGGTTGTCTTTCAATGAAGAATGATTTTAACAATATTTACTAGATTGTAATATTTTTTTGCCACATGGGATAATTAAAACTTATGTTCTCATAATAAAAAATATTATTAAATATCACATTAGAATAAAAAAACAAATTATTAAATAAAAATAGTTTTCTAAATTATTACATTTGTATTTAAAAATGATATCACAGAATTAAAATAATTTTGGCAATAGACATTTAGGTAATCTTCATCACAATAAGGATGTCATCCACATCTGATCTCCCCTGGGTTCATAATCTCTGATTCAACCCTCGTATAGTCTAAATAGTAGTTGTCGAACCTACCGTCGAAATTGTATTCATGGTTTACTAAAATTTGAAATCAATATTACGAATCTCAATCTGAATATAATAAAACATCAGATAGATTTGACATTGTTTTATGTAAATCACAATTCTGAATCTAATCAATGAACACGAACTTATTGAATTTATGCATCTTGTCAGCATAAGTTTTTTCTACATGAATTGGGATATTTTGCTTACGAACATTAGAGGTAGTTGTCCATAGATGTAATAGTAAAATTTAATGACAAAATACTTTGATAGGTGGGTGAAAGAGTTATATGGCTTATATGAGAATATATGAGTTATTTTATTATTTACTAGTAAGCTACAACATGCGCACATTGCTATATATATAATTTACTTATTTTAGCTATTGATGGTGATGATGTACGCATATATATTAAAGAACATTAAATAAATTAAATTATAGCATATCTATAATCTATATACTGTCGTGAAGGATTAAGAAATGGTAGTAATTTTATCATAAATTAAATTCATATAGACAACAAAATCTGTTCAAAAACTGTAGTAAACTTTCATCATATATTCAAAGATTACGTGCTCCATCATATTATGTAAATTGACAGAAACAGCGGTTTTTGTCACTAAAACCCAGAATTTTGTCGGTAAAGGTTTTACCGACTAAATGTTATTAGTCGCCAAGGTCGTCTCCTTGGATTTGTCAGGACACCGTGTCGCAGAAAATCTTTTGTGACGTCTTGTACTTCGTCGTTGAATGTTTTCGTCGCTAAATCGCGACGGCATGTTCCGTTGCTAAAAAATATTGACATTTTAATTTCTCATATACTTGATGGACAATTACCATATCATCATAAAATATTTCATACACAAATTTATTTTGAAGAAATATATATATTGATAGTTAATATATATAATGCACAAAGTTTAGCGCTTGTTACAAAATATCACAAAAAATGTGATATAGTATCAAAAGTTGGATCAATATAGTATCAAAAGTTAGTTCAACAAAAGTTATGAAAGTAATAAAAGAAAATCCTTAGAGCAGCCTCATGTTTGTGTTGTTGAGTCCTCTTTAGGAGGTGAAAAATCATTGATGAGCCCACCCCCCATTAAGTTTTTTACCTGGCTCTGCGACGATTCCACTCGTTTTTTTAAATCTATCTCACCACTACTTCTTTTCTTAGAAGATGTGGGTTCAAGATCTCTATTTCATTCGATAACTTCTTCAACTATCACTTCCTCTGTGCAAAGTATGACATCCTCAATAACAGATTTATCTCTTAAAACACACATGTATTCATGTAAAACCATTACAATAAGTCAAATTTAAAATAAATATATTTATTTTTTGTCAAATGAAGAGTCTTAACAAAATTAGTGACGATATACAATTGATTCATACAACTGATATATACAACCGACACAAATGTAATCTTGTGAATATTCACAAGATTACATTCTCCATCATATGATGTAATTAATAAGTTAATGATTTGATTATGTAATTTAGTAGTAATTTGGTTGCATATGAGTAGGGATGGCAATTAGTGGGTTTCAGTAGGGTATGTGTATACCCATTAAATATTCATGCTAAATTTTTTCTACACATACCATACTCATACACATGTTAAATTAAATAGTTGTGTGGGTAATACACATTAATACATGGGTACCCAAATATGTACTTATATTTATTTTTTTTCTCTTTTTTGATTTGGAATTAAAGGACTATTTCTTTTTTCCATTGAACCAACAATTTTATTTTCACCATTCACTTCTCCCTCTTCACTGAACTTATGATCATTAAGATCAATGATTCAGTTAAAATTACTCTCACTCCAAATTGATAGGCGGAACAATATTTTACATCATATATAAATAGCTTAAATTGAAAATTGAGTCGACAAAATTGTTTAATAAACCTAATAAAATTGATGAATTTTAGTTTCGTTGATTAATTATAAAATTGACGATTCAATTAGTTTGGTTGTATGCTTATTCGATTATAAAATTGACGATCTAATTTAGTTCCATTGTAAAATTAATGAACTATAATTTGATTATTCGATTATAAAATCGATTATCCAGTTTGGGTTGATTGCAAAATTGATGAATTTTAGTTATGTCTTATTATTAATGAATTTAGTGTTATTCAAATGTTAAACTGAAGAACTTTGGTCCGGTTCAACTATAATTGATAAATTTTAGTCTTGTTTATTCAATTGATGATTCAGTCTGGTTATGCTGATAAAATTGATGAATTCTAATTTGGTTCGATTATAATAGATGATTCAAATTGGTTCAGCCGTAAACTTGATAAATTTTAGTTTGATTATAAAATTGCGATACAATTTAGTTTGGTTGTAAAAAAATTAACATTGTTTCTGTTTAATTATAAAATTGATGAATGTTATTGTTATTAGATTGTAACATTGATAAATTATGGTTTGCTTCAATTATAAAATTGATAATTTTTAGTTCGGCTATTTAATTCATGATTCAGTTTAGTTCGATTATAAAATTATAAAATTGATGAAATTCAATTGCCAATCATGAGTGAAAACAAAAATTACACCACAGTTTTCACTATATATATTGTTGTTTTTAGGAGAATTTTTGAAGATAGAAAAAATACTCTTAAACAGAGTTGCATGAGAAGTGAGGTACAACTTTATGAATAAATGAGTATCCAATGGACATTGGGAATTACTCATACCCTACCTATTTATAATGAGTAAAAAATTATTCACCCAATAAAAACTCATACTCATTTATAATATTTTAAACTCCATCAAGAGAACACTATTTTACGTGTGTTCTTTTTATTTATAGATCTTAGAAGTATAAAAGATATGTTAGGGAAATTACTATTCAAACAATGATAAACAGACACAATATATATAAGTCTGCAACATGCATAAACACAAAGTGGTAATGATAGAATATAACTAACAAATAAAAAGTGGTGACAATAGATAAAACTGATTTTTATGTACTTTTTTTTTAATTATAAAGGAATTTTATTTAGGGTTGTGCACGCTCAGTTCGATCTTGCTTACAGTTAGTTAATTTGAGGACGATAAAAATATGAAGTACTATTTAACAAATATAATACGTTTCTATTTTAAAATTTTGATATAAAAAATACAGATTACAAACATACGATAACTAGAAAACATATATAATATTTATATGATAAAAGACAGAAAATGATTCATTACAACGAAAAACTATTAAATAATTTCATATCTTAGATAATAAATCATCAAAAATATAATTATTCAAAATATGGAAATAAGTAGAATAGATAAATGCATGCCATACTCAATTGAAAATATATTAGTAAATAAATATTAATATTTTATTTTATTTTACTCAATCTAAATTTAATTCTATTCATATTATATTCATATTTTTAAAATAATAAAAGTTGTTGTTTTCATTTAACATGGTGAACTTTGGTTTTAAATATGATTAAATGAGAAATGAAAGAAATGGTAAAGAGTAGAAATGTGAGTATATACATATAGAGAGAACTTGAAAAGTTAGATTGAAAGGATTCAAATTCTCCTAAATCTTCATTATTATTCTCTTGTTTCTAAGATTCTAAATAATTCGTATTTATCTTATTCAAAGATTTTTAATTAATTAATTTAATTTTTGATTTAACAAGAATTGAAAAAATGATCATTCTGACCACATTTAAAACACTTAATTTTACTTTTATCAATAAATTTTTTATTTATTTTTTTTAATAATTTTTGTTCTTAGAGAAGTATGTCAAAAAATTTATTTTTAAAAAATATTTTTCAAAATTTTTATTTTTATTTTTATTTTTATTTTTATGGTATCTCCTATAGGGATTGTGACTCCTAAGATTTAGATAAAAAAATCCTATTTTTTTGGAATAGAGCAATAACAGATAAATCATATTAATCATATTGTTTGCACAAATTCCCTAATTCATATTTAGCAATTTTATTTTCTAACTTAATGATAGTCTGAGGATGGGAAAGCATATATTTAACCACACTTTCTACCATATATATATACACATAAAGAGGGAAAGCCCTTTAAATCTGTCGAGGAGAGTAGTGATGTTCTCAGAAGACCAAACATTCACAGTTGAGTTCCAGCCAGTGACTATATGACCGACTCAATGCCAGATGATGAAGCACACAATTCATCTACTCAGTCCCTCAAGGAGCTAACACCTAGTGTCCAAAAAGTGATAATTTAAGCCTTTTGGCCTTTCCCCGAGGATAAATCATATATACATAAAACATGTCATCCGAACATCTTTGCGCCTAAAGACTCTGAAGCAGTGAAGGAAGCTGAAAGCTTACGGTAGGCATCTTCTTTGGCACTAAGCTCAAGACGGGCCTTCTCTAAACGAACCTCAACAGATTGCAATTGCTCTTCCAAACGATGCTTTTCTTCCTCCAGGTTCTTCAAATCAAGACCGCTACTAATTCGATCATTTAACGACAGGCATCTCTCAATTGTTGTATTCAGCCAATCCAAATTAAAACCCAACTGTTTCAACTCTTCAACAGACGTGAGGATGTAACGCAGCACATGTGTGTTTCCAGTACTTGCAGAAATATTGTTCAGAAGATGAAGCAGTTCCCCAAGAGAATTCAAAGCGAAATTCCGAGTTTTCTGAGTCTTGTCCTTTTGTGAATCGATTAGTTCAGGATGATGGGTGTAAGCGTCGTGAAGGATCGGCTGAACCAATTTATCAACTTGAGCTATTCCGTGAAAACACACCAAATCTCCTGAAAGCTTGACTTCGATTGTTTCAGCATCATCAGCTATGCTTGTTAATAATCGAACACCCACATCTTTATCCTTATTCACCACCTCCATCAATTGTATTTCTGCATCCAGCTGGACCTCATCCTCATCTCTTGCTTCACCAGAATCAATCGCTTCTGGTTCGTCTTTAGACTGCTCAGATTGGTGAGTAGTTGCAGGTGACTGAGATCTACTTGGTCTCTCCTGAAAAACACACAACACAAGATAAGAGAAGCAAATCAATGAATATCAGCAACACTAGGTACGTATATAAAGCCATGCTGGCATATTACTCATATGTAGATGAGATATATGAGATATATGAAAACAGGGTAAAATAAAAGCAGAAATCGTCTTCCTTTGGTTTTTATAGAGATTGAAAACGAACGACCTGACATAAATATCATAACATGAAAGTGAAACCATGTCAGACAACTAATTTACCAAAGTCAATACCGAGCAAGTAAAAGGGGGGGACAATAATATAATTTCAGAACCAACTATAATAAAAGGCTTCAATTGCCGTTTACGATATCAAAGACAATATAGTAAACAACAAATATCCATTACAGAACTACTCCAATGGGTTTTTTTTTTTTAAATACCAAATACACTATCAATGACAATGTAGGGAATTAGTTGTACACAACCTAAAATATCTATCATTCAGGTACTTCCTTCATTTCTTAAAATAGACAAGTCCTCGTTAGGGTGACATACAAGGGTGGTGCAAACTTTCTTGAAGGGAGGTGTATTACTACCCCTCTTTCAGGCTAACCTTCATAGCAATATATACAAGAGTGTATAACAAAATATGCGGGTGCTAACCTTCTTAACAATAACCTGGGCTTCAACGATCAAAGTATCATTCACAAGATACCCTTCACTAGGGTCACACAGTAGTTTGAGAGGAATAAATGATGTGAAACCCCAATCACTTTCCTGTGCATTGAACCGGTGTGCCGATTCTGCATGAAATGAGTAAGATATACTTATTAGAAACCTTCTAGAGATACAGTATATACCAGCAAAATATTTCTTAAACTGTAGCTGATTTCTGAACAATATAGAGACATTCTAATTGTTGACCCTAGTCGAATATCACACAGACCGGGAACGGGTTTCAGGTGCGAGTGTGTATCCAAGGGTCAGATTCATGATTGTTTGAAAACTAGGATAACTAGGATAGGGGACTAGGCTTAAAAGGATCCCAAATTCTAGTATGGGGATTTAGTCATATAGTCACTAATTTTTTATGAATTATATAGTTGTGAATATTAAATAAAGATTTTAAAAAGATAAATTGTAGAAAAAGAATTCTGATTTTTCTATGTATTATTGTATATTTACAATCCATAGACTATATAAAAAAATTAAGTTACACTAAACTAGGAAAGATCACAACTAATTTCCTTAATTTTAGGACTAGATTATTAACCCTGATTTTCTCTACTAAATATTTCAAAATATCCCTAATATCTCTTTCCGAGATTTCCTACACTCCCCCTCAAGCTGATGAATATGGACCATCCATTCCCAGCTTGCTAACATTCTCATGAAACATGTTGGTACACAATCCTTTTGTCATTACATCTGCAAGTTGAAACCCTATCGGAACATATGGAGTGCAAATCAGTCCACTATCTAGCTTCTCTTTAATAAAATGCATGCTATCTCTATATGTTTCGTCCGGTCATCTTGCATTGGGTTGTGGGCTATACTTATAACTGATTTGTTGTCACAGTATAAAATTCAGATCCCTTTTTGAATAAAATTCCCTTCCCAGGGTGTGCCTTTGAGTAATGAAGTACTCGGTAGACTGCCTGTAGGTGAATTTCTCTAGGATCATGCATAAATTGACTAATGACATCGACTGAGTAAGCTATATCTGGCCAAGTATGTGCACGATAGATGAGTTTCCCAACAAGTCTTTGATACATCTCTCTGTTCACTGCTTTATCTCCAAGAGCCTCACTTAATCTATGATTTTGTTCAATGGGGTTTCCAACTGGTTAGCTGTCATGCAAGTTTCTTTGTTGAGAGATAAAAATTCTCTTCCTTGATCAAGCCACCTCAATTCCAAGGAAATACTTCAATCTTCCTAAATCTTTTATTTCAAATTCTCTGCTTAGACACCCCTTCAAGGCCTCCCTCTCTACTTCATCATTTCCTGTCACTATAATGTCATCCACGTATACAATTAAAACAGTGACTCCCCCTAAGGTGGAATGCTTGATAAAAAGTGTGTGATCCCCTAGACTTTGCTTGTAGCCACCAGCTATCATTACCTTGGCAAACCGTCCAAACCAAGCACGTGGGGATTGTTTCAGCCATATAATGCCTTTTTTAATCGACAAACCTTGTTCTTGTCAACCCCACTAAATCCCGGTCGAATGTTCATATAAATCTCCTCTTCCAATTCTCCGTGAAGGAAGGCATTCTTCACATCATATTGCTGCAATTCCCAATCAAAATTAACAGCTAAAGACAGCAAGATCCTCACTGTATTCATCTTAGCTACAGGAGAAAACGTTTCTTGATAACCCACTCCATACGTCTGCGTGTATCCTTTTGCAACTAACCTCGCCTTGTAACGTTCTAGGGACCCATCTGCCTTAAATTTTACTGCATACACCCACTTAAGAACTAGGGACCCATCTCCCAAGTCTCATTCTTTTCTAATGCATCCATTTCAGCTTCCATAGCAAGTCTCCACTCTCTCTTTGATAATGCTTCAGACAATGAGCTAGGAATAAGAACTGTGTTTAAGGTAGAGAGAAAACTTTGATGGCTTGGGGAAAAATTCAAATGACACAGTGTGACAATGGGTATAGTGGTCTTTTGGTGCATTCTCGGGTTTTTTTCCTTACAGCAATAGGTAGTTGTAGGTCCTGGTCCAGGTAAGGTGGTTCAGGATTAGTAGAAGAATGGTTTGTTGATTCACTTACCTCATTTCCGGAGCTTGGTCTAGAGGATTGTTCTTGCCTTGTAGTCACAGTCATCTCCTTTCCTTGCATACACTTCGTCAAACCGGAACCAGTCATAGATTTTTCCATCTCCTTCTCTTTTATCTTCCAACTCATCATATTGTGGAATGAACTTATGATGATTTTGAGACTCAGGTTTGGACGGCTCAGGATTGGGTAACATTAGAGGTGGAAAGTTTGACACCTTATCTTCAAGAGTATGTAACTCCCCCTGAAGATAAGGAGTAGTGAAATAGGACTTATTTTCAACAAATGTAACATCCGCAGAGATATGGATTTTTCTAATAGGTGGATGATAACATTTATAACCCTTGAGTGGATGAGTACCCTACGAAGACACACTTAAGAGCACGAGGATCTAACTTACCACGGTTATGACTATGAACATGGACAAAGGAGGTACACCCAAAAACCCTAGGAATGAGATTAAAGGAAGATCGAGTATAAAGGTAGAATTTTGACAGATTTTCTAGTGGACTTTGAAACCCCAAGACCCTGGAAGGAATTCTGTTGATAACATAAGCTGATGTGAGTCCAGCTTCTCCCCAATATGTTTTTGGTGCACTCAAGAAGATGTCGGTTTTTCCTTTCTGCCATTCCATTTTGTTGTGGAGTGGTGATACAGGATGATTCATGTATAATTCCTTTCTTTTGGAAATACGAACTCAAGATTTGATTGAAATAATCATAAGCATTGTCCGAACAAAAGTGTTTTATCTCGGTGCCAAATTGATTTTGAATCATTGTATGAAAGATAGGAAAAATATGACTCACATCAAACTTATTTTTGAGTAAATAGATCCAAGAGACTCTTGTGCAATCATCAATAAATATGACAAACCACTTAGACCCTGAGATGTTTCGGACAGTCGATGGCCCCCAAATATCACTATGAATTAAAAACAAAGGAAAATAAGATCTTTTATTACTGATAGGAAATGGTACACGAGTGTGTTTCGCATACTCACAAATATCACAATGAAAAGACTGAACATCAAACCCTTTGAACAAAGAAGGAAATATAATTTTCATCATAGGAAAAGACACATGACCTAGACGCCTATGATGTAACCATATGACATTTTTATTGGAAGAAGAAAACAATGTAGACAAGGCAGATTTACTAAATTCCGGTTGACTTGGTGTATCCAAGTAATAGAGTCCATTATGCTCCTTAGCAAGTCCGATCCTCTTCCCCGAGCCCTGGTCCTGAAATTCACAACGAGAATCATGGAATATAACACAACCAGTTAGATCTTTAGTAAGTTTTTGTATGGAAACCAAATATGTAGATAATTGGGGAACATGGAGAACATTTTTAAGCACCAGTGTTAAGGTAACTTGGACATCCCCTATTCCTGCTACTATGGTTGTAGAACCATCAGCAACAACAATCTTTCTATTGCTAGGGCAAGGACTATAGGTATTAAATTTATTTGAAATATGAGTCATATGGTCAGTAGCACCAGAGTCAAGGATCTAAGCATTCTTAAGCTCATTACCTAAAGCATTTAACCCAAGAGAGATTAGAGCCTCAACTGAAAGTTTCAATGAACACATACCCTGACTTGTGGTTTGAGAATGAGAATTGTTAGTTGCTGATTTTTCAACACTCCCCAACATACTTCTACTCTTCTCAATTTCCTCCATATTAAATCCTCCAAACAGTTGAGTTGAGTCTTGAACCGACACATGAGCCTGCCTTTGCTGTCCACCCCTCCGTCCCCATTCACGACTGCTTGTGGATGGTTTCCCATGCAATTTCCAGCATCGTTCTTTGGTGGTTTCTTACAGTACGTGCACCACAACTCATCGCGATTGTCTTGTACACTTGGTCAGTTAGTCTTGTTTGGAGCAGTTTTGTCTAGTACCAGCCCTTGAGGTTTAAAGCTTAGAAGAGCAGAATTTTCGGTTGAAGAAGACTCTAACATAATGCCTCTGCGGCTCTCTTCAACACGAAACAAGGATATCGTTTCGATTAAAGATGGGAATTCAGGTCTGCCAAGAATCTGAATTCATACAAGATCAAATTCAGAATTTAGGCCAGTCAAGAAATCATAGACTCGGTCCCTTTCTATAAACTTTTTGATAGCCACTGCACATTTGCTATAATTCAAATCGATTGTTCTGTAATAATCCAATTCCTGCCACTGGTTTTGGAGAAAATTAGCATACTCTGTCACTGTTTTCGACCCCTCTCCATAGCCGGTTGTCTTTGTCTTGATATCATATAAGAGCTACATCGTTAACCTTGGAATACGTCTGATGAAGAGCATCCCAGATCGTCTTTGATGTAGGGAGAAACATACATGTATCACTGATTTCGGGGCTCATGGAATTCCATAACCATGACATGATCATTGAATCCTCTTCTTTCCACGCTTCAAATCCATCTTTTCCATTCTCCGGTGCCGTCTCCAATAGGTGACCCAACTTCCCTTTTCCTTTCAAGAATGTTCGAACTAATTGAGACCACTTCAAGTAGTTTTTTCCATTCAGTTTGTATGATGCTTGGACGTTCTAAAGCTCCGTTGTCCTCCGTGTAATTTGTTCTTCCTCCACTGTTGAAGACAGTGGTGGCGTTGAAGATGAAGTATCCGTCATGGTTGAATAGGATTAAATAATTGGTGAAAGAGAGGAATCGGAAATAGAAACAGCAATGAAGGCTGAAGAGAATAATTTAAGAACCAGCAATTAAGACTAGGATGAACAAGGATCGACAGTCATGTTTCCCCCGGAAACCCTAGCCAAACAGTGGTGAAAATTTTCCAGAAACCCTAGTCTGGCTTTGATACCATGTTGAAAAACCCAGCCCGATGACTCCTTAAAACTTAGGTGTTAAGGAGAGTGGTACTAGAGTCTTATAACTAACACAAAATGGGCAAGTCCAGGCGATATGGGACAACATTCCAACACACCCTCCTGGACCACAACACGGTAGCTGAACTAAGCAGCATACCGAACAATCCAAACTAAGCAGACATAGAACCGAACTAAAACCGCACAAACAAAGGCCCAACCAAGCTCTAAAACAATGTAGAAAAAGAATTCTGATTTTTCTATATATTATTGTATATTTACAATTCATACTAGACTATATATAAAAAAAAATTAGGTTACACTAAACTAGGAAAGATCACAACTAATTTCCTTCTCACAACTAATTTCCTTAATTTTAGGACTAGATTATTAACCCTGATATTAATATTCAGGAACATCCCTAATATCTCTCGCCGAGATTTCCTACATATATATATATATATAAATAATCTATTAAAATATGTATATATTTTTTGAAACATAAAAATATATGTAGGCCCAAATTATCAAAGGACCAAAAATTAGTGAAATTCCTGAAAAAGCCCAAATTAATGAAAATGCCCAGATACCTCTTCATGAAAACCCTCATCCTTTCTAGGTCATGACACCCGCACTCTCCCTCTCTCTCTCATTTCTTCTCTCTCTCTCTCTCTCTCTCTCTAAGATGCTAGATCGACCAACACCACCCACACCAGCCTTCTTTCTCCAAGCTTGCATTCTAGTTCTCCCTCTCAGCCGCACTCTCCCCTCTCTGTCTCTCTCATTTCTTCTCTCTCTCTCTCTCTCTGAGATGCTAGATTGACTAGCACCAACCACACTGGCCTTCTTCCTCCAAGCTTGCAGGTGCCGCCAATGGAGGTGCCAAGTCGTCAACGCAAGTGCCGAACCTGGCTCGTATCTTGCACCCGAACATGTGTCGTATCGACGTAGGTATGGCAGATGGTTTTGAAGAGTCCATGTAACATATCCCTAGTCACATAGTGACAATTTTGATAATAACAAACAATATGTTTGCTAATGGTTTAATCACCTTTATAGGTTCGAAAATAAGGATAAAAAGTGTTAAACAAGTAACCAAACAGCATGCCAAAATACACTCCTCATGTAGAATATGATTACTCTATTTCAAATGAAATATATTATAG
Source organism: Datisca glomerata (assembly GCA_003255025.1). Lineage (NCBI taxonomy): Eukaryota > Viridiplantae > Streptophyta > Magnoliopsida > Cucurbitales > Datiscaceae > Datisca > Datisca glomerata. The sequence continues at coordinate 197,596 of QANY01001705.1, forward strand.
GTCCCATAAGAAAGATTCAAAGCTATTGTTAAGGGGTACACTAATATTCAAAGCTATCGGTAAGCAGATGGTTCAATTGAAATGATTCACAAACTATTGGTGGCAAAAGGACTTTTAGGTTCTACCTTTTAAAGGATTGTGAGCAAGCTGGGTGTATAAGATATCCTTGAACCAACTTGAGGGGAGTATTGGAAATCTTTACATAATTATTATTTTCTAGTTGTGGAAATATGTAATTATGGTGTACTCAGGGAATGTTGTTAGGAGTTAATTAGGAGATTTGATTTATATCTTTTATCTTTTACCTTTTATGGTTCATATGGGTTCACTTCTCTTCTTTTGTAAACATGAAAACGTATAAATGAAAATACATTCTTCAAACCAACACATTTCACACCCAAACTCATAACTCAAAGAAAATGCAAATACTTGTAAAGTTCCATGGGAGCTATTGCTACATCTGATATTGCTCAAGAGGTCAAAAAATATGTATAAATGTGTCACACGATCCTGGTCAGCAGACATAGCATATCAAAAACAAAATAATTGTGCTATTTAGTTGACTTCCACATAGCATATTTCACAGCCACAAACTCATAACTCAAATAAATTGAAAAAATATAACTCCAACTAGATATTCTTAACGGTACTCTAAGAAATAGAAAGAGAAAAAAGGCATAGAATATGTAGGAGGTACCTTTTCTTAACGAGAGCTTGTGATGAAGTTGATTAATCACCTTCAAGTCAAATTCTGCGGATCTGCTCCACCCATTTGGCAATTTTGCAGAATCTACAACATCCAAATACATAGACAAATAGTCCACACCATTTCCCTTTGGAAAAATAAGCACTCGCCTATTAAAAAAAACAAAAGACTGAATGAGTGACAGATCAATATGTATGCATACATGTGAACAGATAACTTAGCTAGTTACGCATGTCAAAAAACTATCTTAGCAAGTTACATCTACTATGTCAGTAAGAAATTAGAATAACAAAGGCAAAATGAAATCAACAATACCAGTTGTAACCACCAACTTTAAACGGTTCAGAATAAAACTTCTTTCCATTTTGCGTTGAATATTTATCAATTCTCCATGTAAATTTCGACGACGGAAGATTCCCAACTGGTTGTTTCACCAACTTATCTGCAGTTTCAAGTTCTTCAACTAATAATTTGCAAAGGAGACACCAACAAAAGAAAGATAATGTTAAAACGCTAGTATAGTTGGAGGAATAGTTGGACAATAAAGTTACACTAATAACATCTTTGTTTTATCGATACTTCGATAACAACAGTTCTGTGATGCCTAATAATTCTGTAGGTGTTTCTACTCACTTTCACCAATTGAAAATTACTATAACCACCATAAGGGTAAATGGTACTTCCTTATATATTGCGTATTGATGATTTTTTTAATGTGTTTTTAGTGCATGATTATATTAGATGTAATTTGTTTGGCGAAATGACACAAGTTTTATCTTTAATATTACACCAAAAGTGTATTTTTGTCTTTTCATATATGTACGTGATCTGTAATTATTTTTGCACGAATCAGCTTATTTGAAGTCCCAAAAAAAGGGTAATTTCAGATTTAAAATTGTGAAAAAATGGACAAGTTAATTAAAATCTAAATTTTTCTCTCTTTTCCAGACTGGCCAGTTGTATAGTACTTGGAGGAAACCTTTTAACGGTAATTTTCTGTTCTATTTAAGCCCACTCTTAGTTATCTAGCCTCCTAACACAGTAAAAGAGCACAGAAATAATATTATATATAAAAAGAGAAAGAGAGAATGTACAAAGTAGGTTAGGAGGAAAAGAATTCCTAACTGAACATCAAAAGCCTATAGTTAGTCTATACAAGCAGCCATCCAATTACAACTGAGGATAAATAAAGGAATATCCTTAAAAGCCTTAGTATTGGCTGCCCAACAGTAAAAGAGAACTTTAAATACAAGTTGTCATCACCTTGGCAAAATAGAAGAATATACATTGTTTGGGTAGTTCGCTAATGCAGCTACCTGAGTCTTTGTTGCAGCAGATTTTTTTTCTTTTGTTTTTCGTCTACTGATAAAAGTAACAAGGTCCAATCAGTTTTGATGCTAGTCATGTTCTAAGTATGATTAATGAGATGATTTTCTATATTCTTTAAAATTCAATATACTAGTTATATGGTTCGATAACACAAAAGTGCCTTGTAATGTACTTGTCCAAAATAGTGGTTGCATTTGGAAGGTTTCTAAGAGGTACATTGCATCAAAGTTTAAGGCTTTATTTATTTTGTAACTTTTCATGACTCTAATGATAAAAAGCAGGTAGACTAGAAGATTCGATGCATAAGAAGATTGGAATGTGACTACTACTCAACTACAATGTAGGGGTACACATACTACCTATTGTTTTAAATTGAAAATAGGTGTTTTGCAGATCTGTATAGGTATCTTATTTGAGTGGGTTTTGAATGGTGTAGAGGACAACACATGCTATTGAATCAATGCGTGGAGTTTCATTGATTAAAACTCTTTTTATGCTTGAAATTGATTCTAACATCAAGAGACTAAAATTTACAAAAAATGTACAGATTATATTGATTCGTTAAATGTAAATTCTTGGGCATCTGAATAATTTAGTGTTTTTTAATCAAGATTTTAAATGTCAATTCATGAGCCCTTGCATTGCTACTTCATTGGTAGTTCTTAAATTCTACATTAGCATGAATATAGACTTGATATTTTGATACATCAGACATGAATAAATTTGTATGGCATCAGAATATGTTTTAGAAATGATGGTTTAGAAACAATTTCGACCGAAAGAACGTCAAAATTGGGCTAAAGAAGCATTTTGTGGGTTTTACTCCAGTTCAAGGACTCAGTTTTTCACTCTGTGATAGTTGTTTGTTGTGATAGTTGTTTTATATCAATAAAGACAAGCTATCCAATTAAAATTTCCTATCAGTAAAAAAGCATTCTCATCAGATAAATAAAGCCCGACAACTAAGGCACCGACCACCGAGTGACCGAACTGATGAGAACCAAGAGGAAACGAAATACCTTCCATGGGGTTTTGATCGACTTCAGCGAAACCCGAATGCGGGACAAGCGTCACCTATTCTTCTTGTTGCTGCATAAAAAGAAGTAACTCAAAATACGATATTGTATCCTCCAAAGTCCAAACTAAAACATTGCTAGTACAACAGACACTGAATTACAGAACCCTGAATTGTCCTTCGAAATAGGTGATGAAGTGGTGATGATTTGGTGGATTTTTTATAAAACTACAGTAATTTAAAAAAATTACTTTTTAGACCGGACGAAAACGTTTTTACAAAAAACAATTTCATGGTGGACATGAGGAAAATGAAGTCACATGAAAGTCATCTTTTGCAAAGACGACACCGTTTTAATGAAGTCGTCTTTGCAAAAGACAGACTACATGGTGCCGGCTTTTAAAATCGCACATCACGATTTCACATAAGCAAAATAGTTATTTTTCACTTATCCTCTCCCCAGTCACCGTTCGCCACAGATTTTCATCGTAGTTGACCGACATTTCGCCAGCACTAACCCTTTCTCACTCGCATTCACATAGAAACTTATCAATCTCTCAAATCACAAGTAAAAACTCCTCAAACGCTAGGTATATTTCTAACTCATCTGATCTCTTAAATTTGTTATTCCATCAATTTTGTAATATATTTCTCTCTCTCATTATATCTCTCAAACCCTAGATTTCAATTATAGTTATAAATGTGTTATGGGTTCTCAAATTCCAGGTAAATTTTCTCAATTAAGTGTTGTTTAAACCTCTCAATTTGTAAAACTTTATTTATGAATGTGTTGATATGTTATGGAATTGTAGTTATTAACTTTGAATTGGTAGATTTATTATTAAATTCTACATCTAGTCCTGAAATTGTTGTGGAGTTGAGGTACATGATAATGCAACAATTTCTCCATTCCATAACAATGAAACATGTCCTACAATCCAAAAAAATGTACCTAGTAGTTCTTTGCCACATGAAGATGCACATGCTCATGCCATCCATGTGAATCCATCTAACCCTCCACATAACTTCTTCTTGGCAAAGTTCGAAGAGATAGAAGCTTGTAATGTTGAAATTGATGAAAATGATCAGGTGAAGTGGATGATGATGTTGTGAACCCCTCACTGAAATACGAGCATGAACCTTCTTCACCTTTCCTTGCTTAGTTGGATTGAAACGTTGTAAATGCAAAATTAGATCAGATACTCATCCAATGTACTGGGATATAAAATGAAATAGGTGAATTATACAAAGTTTACGACTTTGATAGTAAGGTAGACCTTAAGTATGCTTTGAAAATGTACTCGATACTCAAGCATCAACATTTTGGTGTGGTAGAGTCATTGCCAAACCTTTGGGTTATAAAATGCAAGAAGTACAATGAAACTGTGTTGGAATCGGCAGCGTCGCGCGACAGAGGCATGGTACTTTTAAAAATTTATTAAAATTGAATCTTTTTCGATAAAACAAAAACAAATGCGAAGCTACAGTTTTCAAAATAGAATCTTTTATTGAAAATTCTTTTTCCATCTGATCCATTATATATTTGTATATTAAATCAAAGTTATACATGGATATAGAATATATACCTCTTGTAGTCCAATCAAACGCCCTAGCAATACTATGATCTTGTTATCCCACGAACGACAGACTTCGAAATCCACACCACAATCTTCTAAGTCAATCCTAAAACACACTAGGACGTGTGTGGGCACATAGAATATCTCAAGAACAATTTTTTTATCTCTAGATGTACTCAACACATGAGATCTAGAGATTTTAGAGAATGACTAATTTTGTGAGACAAAAATCTATTTGGCAAAATAATTGATTAACTCATAGTGCTCTAGATTAACTATTTAATCTTAGAGAGTTTCACCATGATAGCAACTGCACAATTCTAAACTGATTCCAGTATTGAGTCCAATAGAATAATATCAATATATATTTTCTAGGTCAAGGCAAATCAGATTTTTAAGGATATACACAAAATAATAGTTATTGAGGCCAATAGAATAATATCAATATATATTTTCTAGGTCAAGGCACATCAGATTTTTAAGGATATACACAAAATAATAGTTCATCAAAATAGAATCTTTTATTGAAAACTCTTTTCCATCAGATCCACTATTAAATCAAAGATATACATGGATATAGAATATATACATCTTGTAGTCCAATCAAACGTCCTTGCAATACTACGATCTTGTTATCCCACGAACGGCAGACTTCGTGATCCACACCACGATCTTCTAAGTCAATCCTAAAACACACTAGGACGTGTGCGGGCACATAGAATATCTCAAGAACAATTTTTTTATCTCCAGATGTACTCAACACATGAGATCTAGATATTTTAGAGAATCACTAATTTTGTGAGACAAAAATTTATTTGGCAAAATAATTGATTAACTCATAGAGCTTTAGATTAACTATTTAATCTTAGAGAGTTTCACCATTATAGCGACTGCACAATTCTAAACTGATTCTAGTATTGAGGCCAAGAGAATAATATCAATATATATCTTCTAGGTCAAGGCACATCAGAGTTTTAAGGATATACACAAAATAATAGTTAATCAAAATAGAATCTTTTATTGAAAATTCTTTTTCCATCAGATCCACTATTAAATCAAAGATATACATGGATATAGAATATATACATCTTGTAGTCCAATCAAACGTCCTTGCAATACTACGATCTTGTTATCCCACGAACGACAGACTTTGTGATCCATACCATGAACTTTTAAGTCAATCCTAAAACACACTAGGACGTGTGTGGGCACATAGAATATCTCAAGAACAATTTTTTTTATCTACAGATGTACTCAACACATGAGATCTAGAGATTTTAGAGAATGACTAATTTTGTGAGACAAAAATCTATTTGACAAAATAATTGATTAACTCATAGAGCTTTAGATTAACTATTTAATCTTAGAGAGTTTCACTGTGATAGCAACTGCACAGTTCTAAACTGATTCCAGTATTGAGGCCAATAGAATAATATCAATATATATTTTCTAGGTCAAGGCACATCAGATTTTTAAGGATATACACAAAATAATAGTTAATCAAAATAGAATCTTTTATTAAAAACTCTTTTTCCATCAGATCCACTATTAAATCAAAGATATATTTTGATATAGAATATATACATCTTGTAGTCCAATCAAACGTCCTTGCAATACTACGATCTTGTTATCCCACGAACGACAGACTTCGAGATCCACACCACGATCTTCTAAGTCAATCCTAAAACACACTAGGACGTGTGTGGGCATATTGAATATCTCAAGAACAGTTTTTTTATCTCCAGATGTACTCAACACATGAGATCTAGAGATTTTAGAGAATGACTAATTTTGTGATACATAAATCTATTTGGCAAAATAATTGATTAACTCATAGAGCTTTAGATTAACTATTTAATCTTAGAGAGTTTCACCATGATAGCAACTGCACAGTTCTAAACAGATTTCAGCATTGAGGCCAATAGAATAATATCAATATATATTTTCTAGGTCAAGGCACATCAGATTTTTAAGGATATACACAAAATAATAGTTAATAAAAAAAGAATCATTTATTGAAAACTCTTTTTCCATCAGATCCACTATTAAATCAAAGATATACGTGGATATAGAATATATACATCTTGTAGTCCAATCAAACGTCCTTGCAATACTACGATCTTGTTATCCCACGAACGACAGACTTCGTGATCCACACCACGATCTTCTAAGTCAATCCTAAAACACACTAGGACGAGTGTGAGCACATAGAATATCTCAAGAACAATTTTTTTATCTCCAGATGTACTCAACACATAAGATCTAGAGATTTTAAAGAATCACTAATTTTGTGAGACAAAAATCTATTTGGCAAAATAATTGATTAACTAATAGAGCTTTAGATTTACTATTTAATCTTAGAGAGTTTCACCATGATAGCAACTGCATATTTCTAAACTGATTCCAGTATTGAGGGCAATAGAATAATATCAATATATATTTTCTAGGTCAAGGCACATCAGATTTTAAAGGATATACACAAAATAATAATAAATCAAAATAGAATCTTTTGTTGAAAACTCTTTTTTCCATCAGATCTATTATATATTTGTATATTAAATCAAAGATATACATGGATATATAATATATACATCTTGTATTCCAATCAAATGTCCTTGCAATACTACGATATTGTTATCCCACGAACGACAGACTTCGAGATCCACACCACGATCATCTAAGTCAATCCTAACATACACTAGGACGTGTGTGGGCACATAGAATATCTCAAGAATAATTTTTTTTATCTCCAGATGTACTCAACATATGAGCTCTAGAGATTTTAGAGAATAACTAATTTTTTGAGACAAAAATCTATTTGGCAAAATAATTGATTAACTCATAGAGCTTTAGATTAACTATTTAATCTTATAGAGTTTCACCATGATAGCAACTGCTTAGTTCTAAACTAATTCCAGTATTGAGGCCAATAGAATAATATCAATATATATCTTCTAGGTCAAGGCACATCAGAGTTTTAAGGATATACACAAAATAGAAGATTAATTATAAATGTGTCATTGCAGTGGGACTCACTACAATTGTGCACTCATGTGGTGCACGATACTGCATTGTGCCGTGAGGTGTCACAGCTCCTTATGACACTGTAGTCTCACTGCACCACTGTAGTACTGTGAGGCACTACAGTAGTCCATGTCAATCATTGATTCCTAATCAGTAATTGACATGTGGTAGTCAAACACAGCCACATGGCAGTTTCTGTAAATTAATTATTTACTTTAATGCAATAAATACCAGAATATCAGTTAATTCAAAATTAACTTGTATGATCATCCCTATCAACTAGCTTATCTATTAGTTTACATATAACAGATTAGCTGATTCAAATGTTGAATTATTATCTAATAATAATTTAACATTATCTAATTTCACAAATAGATATATTGTCTCACTTATCGATAATTACAAAATTAATCGATATAATTATTTATTTATAATTTCTGAAAATTACTTTAATTAATTTAATTAATTAATCACACATAATTATATCATAATTATGTACTTGCCCCAGAAATATAATTCTTTTTGCAAGTTAGTCATTTTCTCATGCCTTGAAATATTCACACCCTAAACTGTGTAGTACAGATGTGGCTTAAAGACTATGGACTCATAATCCTAAGTTTCAATAAACTAGATTATTAATTAAACTCTTTAATTAAATAATCTTATTTATTAATTTCATTATTACTCCACTATAAATATGGAATTGCACCCTTAGAGATTACAAAATGTATTTACAGAGTATTCTCATGTAGTCCATTGATATAATCATTTCATCTAGTTCTATTTTTCAATTATTGGTTCGTAAATTAGAGATGGTCAAGATTATCGTCTTACCCTTCTAATTACCTATTGATCCTTAAGTGTCATTAATTCATTTGTGAATGACTAATTTATAATCGAATTATAAATTTGAGCCTAATAACCATTCAGTTCCAGAATTAGCACTTAAGAGAACCAATATACGAACCATTATGAAAGCTTGGATTACAAATCTTATAAGATCATGTTCCCAGCCATCCATATCACTGAATCTCCAAAACGAAAGTCATTAGTCTATTGTAGAAACAAATCTTAACGAGTGAATCTAAAGATTCAGTAGACATACATAGGGGTTAACATAACTACTCAGGATTCAGACTGATCTATATATCATTAGATTGATGTGTATTAAATTTTTATGATAAACGGCAAGTTAGTAAACATATTAAGCCACATCGGTCATGTCATATATAATATTATTATATAAAGTACTTTCACTAAGGTGTCTATCAACATCAATGATACGGATCTAGATCACATGCATTCATAATACTTAGTGAACCGTACTAGCAACCAATCATTAAAGATTCCATGCTTTAATATGTTGCTGACAATTTTATTCGTTATCTATGATCTTAATCCTCTCGTACTTATACAGGATTATAGTCTCATTAATGATTATGAAATTTTCAGATAGCTATATAAATTATTCAATAATAATTTAAAAGAATAATTATAAGAAAATGTAATTCCATTAAATTTCATATTACAATGTCAAAACACATGTTTTGGGGGTACTACGCCCAACAGGTTGTCAATAAAAAGTTCACGCATCTCGTTGAAAAGCACATAATATGTTTGAAATAACTCAATACATCGGACATTAAGACACTGCACATTCATTCTTTCACGTTTAAAACCTTTCAATCTTAAATTAAAAATTACCCAGCAAACAATGACATGCAATGCCTTTTTCAACTCATACTTATTCTTATTCATAAATAAAGCTATTTTATGTAAAAAAAAACACTGGAAATATTTTCAAAATCAATTGAGTCAATAAACATTCTTTCTTTATGAATATCATGATTGAGGAAGAACGACCAACCTCACCCAACAAACAATTTCCAGTCTCTATATAAAATAGGTTTGTCAATAACTACTGTCAACTATAAAAGGACAAACAACATCATTCTCACTCTTTAGAAGAGAAACATACCTTTGCACATCCTTGTCACTTTTAATTTCTACCATAGTAGATGAAGTATTACCAAACTCCAAAATCGACTGCCATTTGCAATTGACTTCGCCTACAATGCAACTCCAACTCCACCATAATTAAATCAACCAGAATTAAAAATGTCATATTTCCCTCAACCAATAACTGCTCTGATCCAATCAACATAACGTTTTGTATCTGTAAAGGAAAAAATTCACAGTCTTTGATAATAGATCATGAATTTCCTGCATCATAATATGAAAATCAAGAGAATAATTTAGAGAGAGAATGAGAGAATAAAGACACTATGATTTACGTGAAAAACCCTTAAAGGGAAGAACAGTCACGGAGAGACTTTGATAGTATTTCATTTGGAGAAAGGGTTTACAATGCTAATGAAAGCTACAAAGTCAACTTATTTCTTATGGGTGTTTATGGTTGTTGTGTTCTGTTTGGAGTTACATCTGGCCTCTATTTATAGGTCTTCATATAATCTGATACAGCATATCTAATTCTATCTGAAAATAATATCAACACAATATGCCTATGAGATTTAGTTTATCAACATTGACAACCTAAGTATGACCATTTGATCAATCTAATGGTCTTGCACTACAAGAAAAATGGTATTTCGTGGCGGTTGTTATAGAAACCGCTGAAAAAAGCGATAAAACTTTTAGCCGCGGTTTTGGCAAAATCGTCGCTAAAAGTTCTTTTAAAATCACATTTCCCTTCCTCGCGTCTTTTCCCTTGAAACCCTAAAAGTTGCAACTTTCCAGAGATGCCTAGCTCAAAAAATCCTAACCCTTCAATTTTCTTCAAACCCTTTCTTCTTCTTCTTCGATTTCACCGGAATATTAGGGACTTCGAACTAGCAATTTAGATAATCTTCTTCTTCTTCTTCCTCCTTTCATTTCAATTTCAATTATATCTTCATTTCTAAGGCATGTTGTTCACTAATTTATTGTTGTTTCTGAAGTATTACATCGTGATTATAGTCATTTCTGATTTATTGTTGTTTACTGATTTGAAGATCATTGCAGATGATTAGCTGGTCTGCTTTTTGTTAATTAATTGTTCCTTAAAATTACTTAGAACCTATATATGTATGCATTTTCCTATTACATACATTACTTAGAACTTATTACAACATGATTATAGTCGTTTCTGATTTCTTGTTCAGTTTTCTCTTCAAAAGGTTTCTTAATTGGTCCGTTCAGTCTAACTCCTTCCTTTGTTCATCTTTGATCTTCAACATGGGGCTTTCATTCTTCCCCATTCTTTTGCTAATTAGAAAAAGCTGGAGTAGTTTGAAAGGAGTTCGTATCTACAAGATCATGTTTTCAGTTTCCTTTTTTCTGTTTAGTAATTCTGAAGAGGGGGCATCTCTTTTTCTTTTCCTTTTGGAGATGTTTTCTTTTCCTTTTTTCTGGAACTCGAAGGGGTGAGGGTTGGCATTTCTAATCTTTCTTCTAGATTTTAATTATAATAATTAGTTCTCCTTTATCATTTTGTGAAATTATTGAAGATCATGATCCTGAAAGGGGATTTATTTGCTTCACACTCTTATATATGACTGAGTCTAATTGCTTTTTGTGCATTTTTGTTCTGCTAAAGTCTATTTTTATTCCTGTATTTGCTATATCATTTCTTTAAACCATTTCTTAAATCATAAGATGGTCCATCATAGTTCATAAGTAGAAATATTTGGTTAAGTTTAATAGAATTCATTAAGTCACAATTTCACTAAACCAAGTATGTTTCATTTTTATGCCTTTTGATTTTGAAGTTGAATATAATCTGAAATATCAAGTACTTCTTTTTAGATGCTTGTAAGCATGTTTTATAGTGATCATGGATAGAAAAACTTTATGAAGATGTTAGGAAAATGGGACTGTTTTGATGTTGTGATAGTAGACTCTCATTATTACTCATAAATGGTCATTAACTTATCTTAATATGGCCAAACTATTAAACTGTTTAAGCTAAACCAATCTTCAACTTCTAACATGTAAACCACTGATATTAGTTTTGAAGACTTGTTGTTTTAAGGATGGGATTTTGAAAAACATGAATGTACTCTGCCCTCAATAGATATGAGCATATAGCTATCTCTAGCAGGTCTGTATGATATATGAATGACATATTTTTCTTTACAAATAATATGCAGTTTATTAATTGTATTGAATCACATGTTTTTCTACATTGAATCATAAATTGATGTTGGTTTTTAGAATTGCTTACTTATATTTTTGTTTTACTTTTGAAATTGTTTGCTTATATTTTTGTTCTGCCTTTGGAATTACTTGCTTATACTTTTGGACTTGTTATCATTAAAAAGAGAAGGCTAAATACCGAAACACTCTTTTATTATATTTTGCAATGACGCTCCATGAATTTTTTTGGGGTTAATTGATCTATATGTCAGAAGCATAAAGAAATCTGAAGAGGACATACGTGTGCCACTTCTTGTGAAGAGTGCAGCTAAATGGAACATAAACTTCAGTTTTTTTAAATTCACCCTATGGTTGCATTTTAAAACCGCCACCATATTTTGTAAGTTTAATCATTTAGCGGCGGGTTTAAACTGCCGTTAAATGTAAAAACAAACCGCCGGCAAAATTGTATTTTTACTGGCAGTTGGCAAAACCGCCACAAAAAATCTTTATAGCGGCGGTTACAAAACCGCCACATAAATTTTTTGCAGCGGTTCTAAAAAAACCACCACCATAGGCAAATTTTCTTGTATTGTTGATTAACTTCTCTTTGGATTACCACGTCGATAATCCATGTACTTTCGCCTGATTGGTCTGTTCTTCATAACCGCCTAGTTGATCCTAAGGTTCTTGCTCTACCTCTCTTTGATGGAATCTTCGATCTAGATCTTACCATATGTCATGTGAAATTTTACCTGTACAGTATCATCCCACCTTTCATAATAGAATACGATTATGGAAATCTTTAGTATACCTGAAAATTTACATGATGTTATATACATAACAGATTGAAGGAAACCTTAATGCCCAAATAAAATATTAATTAAATCAGTAGTAAATAAATGAGTTATTAATGATCAATTAATATTTGATTAACAATAAATTGTTATATATTGTTATCCATACTGCAATAAGAACAATACTATAAGAATCAATAGAAATAACATATTTTAGTTTACGGGTTTGCTTATTAATCTTACTAAGGAATGAATCATTTCCATTGTTACTGTACCTATTGTTAAAATCAAGTCTATCTGTTGAAGATTATATCTTGGTGCCAGTCCATAACAATCAAAATTGAATCATGAACCTATTAATTAAAAAAATGAAGTGTTTTATCATAACTTATATGAATATGTTTTTTGTGTATGCGCTCACCCCAGGTTTTCTTTATTTACATCCCATGCGTTGTATCTTGTATATCCTAAACCAGTGTAGTCCTAAACCTCCAAAAGATTCAAAAGTTAACTTTTGCTATATGACCATAAAAAATGAGTGCCAAAGCAAGTTAAAGTGTTTTATGTAGAGCATAATGGAGCATGTGTCCAGATGACGATAAAGTTATCCAAAGAATCAAATTGTCAGACAATCATCATACAATGCCTAAAGATATAACAGGTAAGAGATGTAAACACAATATCACTACATAAAGACAAAACCAAAAAGTGTGTTTAGGCTTTCAGCTTGAATGTGTTTTTGGTGATAATAGCAAGTTGAAACAAAACAAACAACAGACAGATAAAATTTAATGTGCCAAGGAAAATACATAAAAAAATACATGCATCTTGTAAAAAATATGCATGTCGGTGTTGTTCAACATATTTTCAAGCACCAATATCTGCCAATACGGAAATAGTTATTTGAACTCACGAACTAAGTAAATTATAGTTTCTATTTCCATGTTCATAATCCCATGATAAATAAGCAAGGCACTGCAACAAATTTAACATTGAAGACCAGCTAGTTGAAGCAGTACCTTATTCTATCCATGCATAAAACACAAGTTTGTGAAGTGATACCCAACTTAACAACATCATAAAGATGACACCAATTGATGTACAATAAGTACCAGCATGGTACTAGCAGAGGGAAAAAAAGTACCAACACTTGGTTACGCTAGAACATGATAACTCTACAAGTAATTTAATTTCTTTCTAAAATTTTAGAAAGCTTTAGCATATTACATTCATGAATCCTTATCAAAGAATTGATTGATAATTTAACAGGCATAGGACAAGGGAAGTATGATAATACATCAATTTGATACCTTTGAAAAGAGATATAGTCATAGGGGTGATTGTGCTGACTCTCGGATCTAGGCGATCGTCTTTCTTGATACATACTCCACTTTTTAATGCAGGATTGCTATCAATGATGGCAACATTCAACTGCTTAGCCAATGGCATACCAGCTGCAGCAACAGTTAGATTATAACTATAAGACTGACGTGACATGCATGCGATTACAATAGATAATAAAACTAAAACTTTGTTTTTTATAAGTACAATGCAACTTTTCTGAAATCATCAATCCCAAAATCCAATCAGACGCAATATTCCTCAGGAACTAGAAATTAAAATCTTCCAACTCTGAACCACCAACGAAAACAAACAAACAGAGATTAACAAAATGAAGATGACATAAACTACTTACTTATTTCATAGCAGATCTCAACAAATGAACTATATTTAAAGGCCCATCACAGGAATTTTCAAGCATAACATGGAATTAGGGATTTACCTAAAACAATTTGCTCCAAAACCTTCTCTTCCAACCACAACCTGTTATTTAATCCACTTCTTTTCCTAAAAAAAACACAGCATACCATATTTCTCGTCAAACAACCAATCATGAACATCCCACATCATATCCACCAACAATGCATCCACAAATATTGTTTGGTTCCCACGAAAATTTCACTTCAACCTATTCACCTCAAACATTTTCATTTTATCAATAAAACCAGACAAAATTGATCTTTTCATCATCAATCCCTCCTCTTCTCCCCCATGCTTAATCATAATTTCATGACCCATTCCCCCACCTGAAAACTTTGCCTTCGTACAATAAACATAATTATTACCATAAAATTGCTCAACCCTTGAAATTAACAATAGTTTAAGGAATATATCCTTTGTTTTAATGAAATTAATCTGTAGATTATAGAATGATGAAACATTATAAGCTGCTAGATTCTTAGGTAAGTAAAAAGAACTAAAAATAGGCATATTACAGAAGTTTGAACTAAACAAAGTAGAAATATATTTATTGGGGCTATTACAATAGATTTTTTGACAGATTCTAGTATTACTATCAGGATTTCTTTGAACATAGTAGGCAAACAAGTTTGGTTTTCCAGCTTCAAGAATAACCAGTGAGTACAGACCATCTTAATTTGTGTACGTGTGTGTATGAGAGAGAGAGACATGAACAAACAGATGCAGATAAAATCATACATCAAAGATCAAAAGCAGTAAAGCTCCTTAAATCAATGCTACAAGAAATCAGCAGAGAAAGATTCTTAATCATAACAACCAAAAGAATGTCCATTTCATGTTCTGAACCAGATATCTTCAAACGTGTTTCAAACCACAAGATAAATTAGCCATTTTTTAGAACAAATTTCGCAGAAAGAAAAGTTTGAAAATAACTCTGTTCAATAGATTGATACCATGGCAGAGGAAGAGACAGCTCACATTATGTGTCAAAGAACAAGCTTCTACAATAAACTTTTCAACAGAAACAAAATCTAGATTCCATATATATATATATATATCAACCCCTACACCAGATTAAATACTTCCATTAACATGTTCCACATATTCTTCCTCTCTATGCATTCTTTGAAGCTCGACTCTACAACATTGGAATCATAGAGAAAAGATAACAATCAGAAGAAAAAATTACACAGACGAGAAAAAGAGAGATTCATAGAGATAAAGAGAGGGAGACACAAATGAAGAGATTGAGAGTTAAAGAGAGAGTGTGTGAGTGTGTGACTAGAAATGGGGATGGATACCTAGTCTCACCACACTAGAAAGCAGCACGCATGGGAGTTAAGGCTCTTACTGAGAGATGGAATTTTACGCGCAGAGGAGTCGGGGCTCTTTTTGAGAGATGAAATTTTACGTGCATGGGAGTTAGGGGTTGTTCTAATGATGGAGAAAGATAGGTAGAATCACCTTAGTTGTTGATTTTCACCACCTGAAGAGCTGGGCTACTGCTGATCAGAAGATGATCGAAGATTGCCACTAGGGATGGGAGAGCTCTGGTACCGCAGATCTGGTAAAAGAGAGAAAACAATTTCACAAATTTATTTTTTGATAGAATAGTAAAAGAGCAAAGTCAGAGAGTTTACCAAGGGAGAGCTCATGAGAGAGGATGAGAGGCCAATCGGGAGTGTTTCTCGTTGAACAAGAGTCAAAAAGAGACCTTAAAATTTTTAGGGGGATTTCATTTTGGAGGAAATTAGTAAGGCGCCGAACAAAATGAGAAAAAAATAAGCGCGTCCTGAAAATTTTGATTTCTTTTTACCGCTTTTTATATTTGATTGCGTTTTTACTAAAAATGCGGTAATCCAATGCTATTAATAGAGGGTTTTCTTATAGTGTCCTCATATCCCAACTGTGTCTTGCTTGGGATTCTCAGCGAACAAGAGCAAGGAGCAAGGCGAGCTTTTTTCTTTTGATTCCTCTTTCGATTCTTTAGGGCTCTTTGGTTCCGAATCTCCCTTTTTGTTTACGTCTCTTCGATTTAGAGTTTTTGTTAAGTATAAATTCATTCGAGAAGTTAGCAAAAAAGTTTATCTTTAGGGTTCCATTCTTGATTGCAGAAGTTATTCGCATGGTTGTATTATGAATCTGGTAAACTCTAAGATTTTTTTGAGTTGAGAACTTGGGAAAAATTCTTAGATTTTTTTGAAGCATTATCACATTGCAGTCTTGCATTTCTACAGCTTTGTCTCCCTGGTGTTGATTGAAATTGAGGTTTTTGCATGTGTATGTATTTCATGCTACACCATAAACTTTTTGTGACCAGGCATCAGGGTGGGATTTAGAAAGGAGATAAACAAGTGCGTGGAAAAAATTTCAAATATGTCTTTAAATTCATTCGAGATGTTAGCAAAAAATTTCAAATTTAGGGTTGCATTCTTAACTATTTGCTTAGTGATGGTCTGTGAATAATGAATGTTAAGTTTGTTGCTTATGGATGCCTTTTTCCTCTTTGCATTAGTCACTGAAGAACATTAAGTTTCCATGAATTCATCATCTTCTATGAGTACTGACACATAAAATGTGGAGGTTCCATATTACTTTTGTGGTATCACGGCTCGAGTTCACAAATCTTTGATCAATTCAAATTCAGGATGAAGATTCTACGGATGTCGATATTATTATTGTAAATCTTATTTGAGAATAAAACTAATTTTCTTATTATTTATGATGTTCGTTCTATAGTAACACTAATTTGAGAGTAACACGCTAATTTGGTATTTGTGGTCGATATTAGTTTTTACAGTTAATTGATCCTAAACGTGGCTCTTTTTAATGGCTTGATCTACAATAAAGGCAATGAATGCAAGATTGTGCAAAGTAAACCAGGTGTTGAAAGATAACCTAGAGTCAATTGATCCAATGAATGTAAGACTGCAAAAGAAAAAAATTTGTTACCTAATTACCTTATTATTTGTAGCTTGACAAATTTTCATTTTATATTTTAGAAAAGAATAGATAGTATAATTGTGTAGTAACATTTGATGTAATGTACTCTTTGATGTAATATAACCTTGATGTGATGTACTATTTCACGCAATGTAAACCTACCAATTCA
The DNA here is from genome assembly GCA_003255025.1 of Datisca glomerata. Lineage (NCBI taxonomy): Eukaryota > Viridiplantae > Streptophyta > Magnoliopsida > Cucurbitales > Datiscaceae > Datisca > Datisca glomerata. The sequence goes on from QANY01001705.1 coordinate 215,051, forward strand.
ATTCAGTCCCTTGTATTTATACATCAATTACTTTATGTTCAATATCAAATAACATAAACTCTTTGTGAATATCAACTACATCACGTTCTTATCAAATACATCTTGTTCAATATCAAATGATAGACTTCTTGTCAATGACAAAGGTAATACTGACACTAATACTGATGAAAGTTAACTACATCCTGTCAATTCATAGACTTCATCATGATAGTAATATTGATCCAAAATAATTACATTTGTCAATACTTAAACTTCATCAAACAAGATCTAGTTCATAAACATCCTACTACCCAAAAAACAATGCATCGTCGTCAGTTTTACATCCACAAAACAATACACAATCAGTATTACATCCTCAAAAACTTGTACATCTGTTTCTATACATCTTGTGCATAGAGATCATTCACGACCACGAACATCTTGTTCAACTTGAGATTTCTACAAGAGCAAAAGATTGAATAATTAGTATATTACCAAAAGGACGAAGAATTAGTTTTGTATATCACCAAAAGAATTAGTGTATAGGTAATTGGACTCACCCATGTAGGATTAGCATCAACTTCACTCCTAAATCCCATGAATGTGCTTCAATTTCTCATATACTGTTTCATATCACAATGTTAGTAATCTAAAGTTGTCAAAATAAAAAATGAAGCATAAATGCATACAACTTGTTTTTTTGGTAAAAGATAAATGTATTAACCAAAAAGATACTTACAAACATAAAGGGGCGTACAAACATGAAGGGGCATACTCTAGGAAAGAAATAAAATCATTTACAAGTTACTGACCCCAATGTCAGAACAAAATAAAAACTAGGAAAAATAAAGGAAAGTAAAGCCTTTATAGTAGAGGCAGAAAAATATTCTCTAAACAAAACAAGTGGTCAACAAAAAATCAACTAGGCAGCTCCAAAATGGAGAATTTCCCCTGAAAATAGGCATTCCACAACCTTCGAGATAGCACCTGCAAGGAATTAGCAATCTGGAGAAGCCAAAAAGAGCAAAATCCAAAAAGAAATTAAAAAACACCACTACAGCTAGGCAGTCCAGAACAGTCATCCAGGGGGGACAAAAAATGCCTTTATACACAGGCTACAAGAAGAGATTAACACAGATTAGCCAACAGAGCTCACAAGAGAATGACATTAGCAAAAAGCACACCAGACAGACAATGCCTTTATAAACTAGGCAGATCAAACGCAGAAACGCAACAAACACAATCATCTCAGCAACAAGCACTAGACAAAAACCAAGACAGAGCTGAACTTGGCCACCAACAAGAGAATAAAAGAATAGTGGCGGGTTCCCACAGAAACTGCCTTAGAACAAAGGATACAAAAAATGGGAGGTGACTTTATAACACAGCCAATAGTTAGGCAAACATATTACAATCAAGCTCCCAAGATGCAGTCAATTCTAAACTAGCAGCATCACTTGGCAAATTTCTGGCTCTGAAGAATCTGGATTGAACAGTCCTCACTATAAGCTTGATTAGCACTGCTTTGTCTCTGATTTTTCCCTAAAAAATCATTAAGTTCCTCTCCTTCCACAAGTAATAGATGAAGGAGGTAAAGATGATCGTCAGCAACTGAGCTCTGAACCCTTTCCCTTTCCCCATCACCAGGAGCCAAGAAATCAATTATGTCCAGTTACGAGCTCTACAAGTTAAATTACATCTTGTCATCAAGTAGCCCCAAAAAGATTTTGCAAACCCACAGTTAATAAATAGGTCAGATGAATCCTTCAGGTGTCCTATGCAGAACACACAGTCATAGCTTCCTCCAACTTGAGAAGAATCCTATTGTGCAACCATATCTCTAGTAGCCAGTTTGTTTAGAATGGCTAGCCAAGAGATAAAGTTGCACCTTGGGATGTAATACCTAAACCAAATCATTTTTGCCCATCGCACTAGTTCCTTGAAAGACCTAAGGGTTTTATAGGTGTGACTGACTGAAAAGGTGCCATTGGAGCTGCCTGTCCCTACCCAAGAATCCTCAGACCAATGGTTTGGGGGAGGAAGGGGAAAATTTCTCAATTCTAATAGTTCCCCCTATGAGAAGGCCACTTCACTGTCCATCTATGATAATATCATAGACCTTTGAATCACATTGCCACCTTGTCCCAGAAATTAATCTTTGACCATATCTAGCTTCCAGATTCCCCAAAGGATGCCAATTATCAAGAAGAAGTTTCACATTCCTGCCATTGCCAATCTTGACAGAACAAAATGGTAAAAATTTGGACCTGAGTTTGCGTATCTTCCTCCAGACCCAAGAGGGGTTATAAGGAATAGGAGAAATAAATATAGAACTCTTCCTGATTAAATAAACCTCACACCAGTCCTTCCATAAAGAATGCTTGGCAGATAAGATAAGAAACCAAAGGTGTTTGGCCACAACTACTTCATTATACAGAACTAAATCTTTAGTGCCCAAACCTCCTTGGGCTCAGTCAATACATACATCAGCCCATGCAACTTTAGCCCCAGAATGCTTAAGCTCATTGTCACTCCAAAGGAAGTTTCTGAGATGGTCTTGAACTCTATTTACTATATTCTTAGGAATAATGAACATCCCAGCTCAGATCTGGAACATAGCCAACAAAACAAACTAGATAAGTTGAAGTCTCCCTGCATATGACAAATACTTGGACTCCCAAGATTTGATCCTGTTTGTTATGATTTCCACCAGTGAGTCACAATCTGACCTACACAACTTTGTCGATATTAGGGGCATGCCTAGGTATTTGACTGGTAGTTGCTCGATAGGGAATTGCAGAATAGATTGAATAGCCTGCAATTGGCTTTTATAAGTATTAGGCTGTAAACCTGACATGGTTTGAAATAGGCCAAGACTATCCTTTATGATTTGCACTGAACATGGGTCTCCCTTACAAAATAATAGCAGATCATCAGCAAAACACAAGTTAACCAGTTTTAACTTCTCACACCTCCAATGGAACTGAAAAGCAGGATCTGAGGCAGCAAAGGTCAAGAACTCAGAAAGAACTTCCATAATAATCACAAAGAGATAGGGAGATATGGGGTCACCTGCCTAATCCTTTTAGCACTCCTAAAATAACCATGGAACTCCCCATTAATCATGACAGAATAAAAATGGCATGAGATGCACTCCATAATCCAAGAGATATAAATATCAGGAAAATTCATAACTTGCATGGCTTTACCTATGAGACACCAATTGACACTATCATAGGCCTTTCTAAGGTCCACTTTCATTGCACACCTAGGCGTGCCCAAAGACCTATGGTAGCTCTTGGTAAAGGAAGATATTGTCTGCAATCCTTCTCCCATGTATAAAAAAACACACTGATTTTGGCTAATCAGGGAGGGAAGAGAATCTTTAAGTCTCTCTGCAAGAATCTTTGTGATGCATTTATAGATAACATTACAACAGGATATAGGTCTACAGTCCCTAACAGTAGAAGGGTTAGGAACTTTAGGAATAATAGAGATGGTTGTAGAGTTAACCTCTTTTAGCAGGTGTCACGTCTCAAAGAATTCTAACACTACATTAGTGACTTCATTACCCACTATATGCCAAGCTTTCAGAAAGAAATTAGCCGGGAACCCACCAGGGCTAGGGGCTTGCCCATACTAAAAAATGTCCACTTGATCTCTTCAGCTGTGATTGGGATACTGAGGCTATAAGACAAGGCATCACTAAGCTTCTTGGGCAAGATCCTGTCAAGGATATTCCAATTAAGCATTGGTTCAGGGTTAGGGGAACCAAGGAGGTCAGTATAATACTCCATAATGTGCTCCTTGATGTCTTCAGGGGAAGAAAGGAGGGAACCTTGGTGCATTAGCTGAGAAATCCTGGATTTTATCCTGATTTTCTTCATGCTTTAGAAGAAGAAAGCAGATTAAGCCAATCAACCCTTGATTTTTGTTTGTAGAAGCTTTCTTCTAAATGCCTAATATCAAGATACTCTTTGCTAGCTTCCTTTTCTAGACCGGTAAGAAGAGAATCAGATGGGTTGAGCCACAAGACACTGCAAACTCTCCGGCTTAGCCCTAGCAATCTTGGTCCTGACAGGAATATCACTGCAGTATTTCTGGTTAAACTCTTTTAGGGCTGATGTAACAGCTTTCAGCTTTTTACAAAGTTGAAACATTACAGCCACTGAACTGGATGCCCCAAGCTTGTTCCACTGTTGGCCACAAACCTTCTCTATCAATCCAAAAATTGAAGAACTAGAAGCTGATCATGGGCCTATTGGAGCTCAAATCCAACTGAGTTATAATATGGCTATGGTCTGAGATTCCTGAAGGAGCGAAATGGCACTTGGCATTTGGGAACTGATCAACCCAATGAGTGTTGCACAGAGCCCTATCCAGCTAACTCATTATAAAGGTTCCATCCCCATGCTTATTTGACCAAGAGAACTAATAACCAGAGTAAGCTAGGTCGTCGAGCTCCAGGGTGAAAATGCATTCATTAAAGTCAGCAATACCTTCATCCAAACCTTGGATGCCCCAAACTACTCTGAAGGATTTCTGATCACATTAAAATCTCCGGCAACCATCCAAGCTAAATTAGAGCAATAAGAGAGTGGATTGACTAAAGTATCCCAAAGTTGCTTTCTAACCTAGCAGGAGTTAGATGCATAGACAAAAGAAATATGGTAAACCAAGATGTTATTCAAATTAGTCAGTTTACAAAGAATTACCTGATCAGTAGAGTCCAAGACTGTCAGGTCTACTACAGCCTTATCCCATGCCACCCACACTCTCCCATCAAGAGAAGAAGCATAGTTAGCCACAACACCCCAATTGGGGAAACGGGATTCAACCAAGCTTCCAAAATTGGCCATCTTAACAGAAAGATTGAACTCTCTACAAAGCTTTCTAACATCATGTTGTTGAGGGAGTCATTAACCCTAACCCCTATCAGATTCCAAGTAGCAATATAAACCACAAAACTAAGAGTGGGAAACCCAACTAGTATTTAACTTTGAACCACCTAACTTCACAGAAGTGACCTTTCTTCTTTTTCTTCTTCCCTTTACTCATAGTTGAGCCAACAGAGAGAGACTCAAGAGTGACTAGGAGAGGAGATTTAGTAGGATTCTCATCACAAGCTTCAACATGGTCCTCCTCTTTCTCAATCATACAAAGAGGAAAAACACAAATAGGTTCTTCCTCAGAAGCAACCAAAGCAAGTTCAAGTTGTCTAGGTTCAAGATTCTTTTTGGACTTCCTAGAAGTAGCAACAGTCCATGGTTCCTCAAATGCAGAAGGGCAGGGGGAGTAAGAGTAGGGGAGTCAGGTATGGATAAAGGGGTAGGTATATGCTCAGAGGAAGAGTCATGGTCAAAGACACTAGGGTTAGGAGATACTGGGGTAGGACGGGGTTTTTGAGTAGTTGAAAGCAATTTAGATGGAGAATAGGGGATTGTGTTAGGGGCTGTCTTGGGAGCTTGTTTGGTAGATGGCACAAAACTACAGTCATGGCCAAACACAGCACATTTGTCACATTTTTTAGGTAACCTTTCATACTCTACATTGACTAAGATAGGGTCCCAACCATCTAGACCCAGATCAATGTCAAAGTGTGTAACCAGCCTCGTATGAACACTGATTTCCACATAAATCCTAGCATAACCCTTTCTTATTCCTTTAGCAGTAAGAGAATCAGAGTAGAGAGGTTTACCCACTGCACTGGCTATGTGACCCAGACCTTTTCATTCCAAAGCTCCACAGGAACATTCCAAAGTTTAATCCAGATTGAGAGAGATTTAAGCTTTTCTTTGGAGAAATGTACATTCGGTTGCCACTGTTGAAGAATTATAGGCTTTCCTAGGAGATGTCAGGGCGCATCCTTCATGGAATCATTCATATTCTCAACTGAGTCAAACCTGAAAAAAGAAGAGGCCTTTAGAGACAGAGACATCCTTGAGCCCCTTGGTGTTCCATAACTGGCAAGCTATCTTCTTCACAAGATACAATGGACCAGTTTTCCTTACTAGGTTGTCCTTTGTAATGCATCTAGGAAGCATCATTGTAACTCTATGTTCATCGAAAATGGTGGTTTCTTCATGAACCAACTGGAGCTTCGGCCCCTGATTCTTTTTTACTTTATCAGCCCAAGAGCCATCAACCTCTAGGCTAGAGGAAGCATCATTAAGCTTTTTGTACACACCATTTCCTTCAACTGAGGCAAGGGGGGATTTCCTTTCGAACTCCCCGTGTAAAAAAGTGTCCAATTCTAATTCTTCAACAGCCGAGTTGTACTCGGGGAACTTAGTGGGCCCAGGCTTACAAATTGGGGGGCGAGAAGAAGACGTGGCTTGATTTCTTTCGATTGTTCCTATCGCGCATGTTACCACGTCGCAATTAATGAGATTTGGCATAACGGCTATTGGGACCACAGGGCTATGAATAACGTCCAATCGTTGGAGCGTTAGTGTCTCCCCTCGCCAGCTGGAGGATAAGAGTGAGGGCTAGGGATGACTTGGCAACATCTGATTGGATCTCCCTAGATTTCCTTAGCTCTGCTTTGTCCAACGCAGATTTAGAATCCATCTCTATCGGATACCCCTCGAGCACCCCATCCCGCTTTAATATGATTTTTAAAATAAATTTTAAAAATAATTTAATTTTGAAAATAATTTTAGAATTATTATAAAAATGATCACGTTGGAAGACGTTTTTGGTAAAAATGACTTCGAGTTGATAAAAATCGTATATACAAAGGACGTCTTCAATGCAGATACTCCCACTTTACAAAAATCATCAACACAATCCTACATACAAAAGGCATATATCATGCATAACATTTTATAACTTTATCACACGTTCACAATGAAACATCATACGTTTTTAACAAATTTTATGACTTTACATTTTATATTATTCTACAAAAATCCAAATACAAAAAATATAAATCAATCACGTTCTGCATGATGGTCGTCTTCTCATTTTTCTTGGGCGTCTTTCATATGTGTGTAGTTGAGTTACTTGTGCTGATGGATATTCCTCCATAATAGCTGTTGCTACACTTTCTTCCTCTACAATATATGAGACTTCATCCACAATAAGAGCATCTCCCACAATAGGTGAGTTTCGAGCACTTCTTCTACCTCCTCCTCCAGGAGCACTAGCCCGTCCTCCTCTACGCCGTTAAGGTTGATGAAATAGTTCAGAAGTAGAATCAAGTTGAGTCACTGACTCACCTCCAAATCAATAAAAGACCGGCGGCGTGTATGGCTCTTACTGAGACATAAATGGTTCGTCTCGAGGCATGTGTGATTCTTGTTGACTTTTTTTAGATGAGTTGTGCACTCCATGCCTTCGGAACAAAGGAGCTTGATAAGACGCATTCACTTGTCTTATTGCTTGTGCGACTGTCTCACACACATTACGGATTCGAGGCATTATCCAAGACGGCTCAATATCATCAAATGTCAAATTGTTAATATTGTCCAAACTCTCCGTCTGCATAGATAAAAAGACATTGTATAAGTTACTTATTAAATGACCATATAAGCCTCATTAATTGCATAAATTAATAAAAAAATTACCATTAAATCATATAACGCTCTTTGTTGAGTTATGTATCGCCGTGTGGTTCTCAGATATCATAACATGTATGAGCTGTCATATCCATATTCATCCATATGCCCCTCAGCAATGTGTGTCCTACGCTCATCTCATCTCTCAATGTATGATTGATGTTGGCCAATTTAGTTCATTTCTCTCCTTTAAGTCTACGTCATGCAACCTTCTTTCGATATCACATGGCTCAGGCACACGTTGAATCATACCGAATTATTTTAGAACACGATCCGTTTGATGCCATTCCACTATACGAAAGCAAATTAGGGGAGAGACAGACCGTCATATATCTCCGTGCATGATGCAGTATTCAGGAAGTGTATGGATAATATTATTATAAGGTTGCCATATGACCTATAAAAATCCGAGTATTACCTATGCTATAAGTAAAAAACAAAGTATTACCTGATCTGGAGTTTGTCTATCTAATGCAAATCGATACATTTTAAGAACATGTGTGGAGCTCTCTGTGAGACTAAAAACATCTCTGCATCTATGAAAAAGACACCTTCGACTATTAGTGAAGGCGTCTTTTGCAAAGACGCTTTCTACGTGGCCCATATTTGGGCCACGCCACCACGAAGGCGTCTTTCGCAAAGACGCATTCATCATAGGTGTCCAAAACTACTTTATTTTTGGAATTAGTTTCAAAAGTACCGTATTTTAATTATTTTTTTCCAAAATTACTGTAGAATACTCAAAAATCCCACCCCTCCCTTGACCTGGGTGTTTTTTTTAATATTTCGAAGGCTCTCCGACAACGGAAACCGGTCTCTGGCATTTTCTCCGACAGTCGATGCAGACTTACCTCTCGAATTATCCCCATCATTAACTACCGTTGAGTGTAGGTTAGAACGATGCCCCTTTAATACAGGCACGGGATTAATACTAGCATTAACTACCCTTTGACTTATAGGATTTGATCAAAAAACGAGACCATTTGTCGAAACCTCGGACTCACATGGAGACAAACTACTAGCTGGAGCTTCATCAACTCCAAACCCTAACTTCGAAGGATTTTTCTTCTGAGCATGCAACGCAACTTCATGAGCTTCTTTCTTTGTACAAACATTCTGGACATCTAGATAATCTGACACACTAAAACTCTTAACTTTCAAAGGCTTAGGCTCACCTTCAATGGGAACCAAACTTGAAACAACATCATGCGTATTTTTCTCCGCAAGAACTCCTATATTAGAAGCTGCCACTTTACCCCCAGTAAATTTACTTACCCGCTGAGGGGAAGATGTTGTGGCATTATTCACACAATAGGTTGAAGAGATTCTACAAAGGAATCATTAACCATGTTGAATCGGATGCTCAAAAGACGAGAGAAGTCAGAGTCTTTCACTGAGTAAAGGGCGGAGCTAAAAAAAATGCATACAACTTAAGTGACACGTATAGATAATGAGGGAGAAAAGTGCAACATTTGTTTAGTTTAAGATTCATATTATAACATTTTAGAGTTCAGGATTTAAACAGACCATTACCCAAAGAGATTTTCCATTTTGTTTGTAATGTTCTTTTTTCTTGCGGCCTTTATAAGATTCCACGTACCCGTTTTGTGATAAAAGGAAACTAACTATTCCATGATCCAATACTTTAACAACCGTTATAAGATATAATAAAAAAAACCGTTTAATGAAATTTTTTACATTTATCACAACCGTTATAAGATACAATCTTGATTTCTTTTTTACATTGCAATGATTTCTAAGCAAATTTTTCTAAACAAATGGTATTATACCATACAGAGCAAACAGAAACATATCAAAAGAAACAGAAACAGATCATTTATCCCCTCAAACTCACTTACATTAGCTCTCCCAATATTTTTCCTATTAAAATAACATTGGATTTTCCTTCTGTAATTCGCACCGATGATAATTTGAAGAGACTCAAACCTGACTTCAGAAAGCAGAAGTTTTTCCTGGACAAGTCACAATAGTTTTAACGCATTTCCATAGACTTGAAAAACGTTTCACTAATAGGTCTGAAATTAAAAATTACAAAGACAGAAGAACCAGGGCCAAGTTGAGGGAGAATAACAAAATCTGGGCATGATCATGAATAATAGAAACAGAAACGAAATGGCCTGTGTAAATTCAATTGATACATTCAAAATGATTTAAATAGAAGGTCCGAATGTAACTATCAGTAACAATTTCCGATCGTTTCAAAACATGGAATCTAGCCTCATCATTGGTTTAATCATATTCCCCTCTCCCCAACCAAAAGAAACAGTAGTAACCTAATAAGAATTCACGATTCATCATCGTCTGGTTGAATGTTGTTGAATTGAGATAAAACCAGCTTAGAGAGTTCGCTAATTGCTGCTTGCACTTGATAATCACCTGATTCCCTCTTCCTAAGCCACCCTAGTGATTGTAATCCTGGGTATTCACTTGCAGCAACTTCCGTCTTTCTTGATGTCGTAAGAACTTTCTCAAAGTCACACTGCGACAATGGCCTTGGTGTCTGAAACAGGTAACAATTGCCACAGGAAATCAATACCTAAGCTATAGTGTAAAACGCTATTCTCTTTAATGTGAAAAGCAACTTATCAATATTAATCTGTGTTTCAAGGATTTAGGGGTTTAGGGTGATGTGTGTATGAGTGATCTAATCTATGCCAAATACATCTGGGAACGTGAGAGCTGGTGGTTGGAGGGTGAATGACAAGCAACATCAGGCAGCTGTCGGAATGTGACAAATGCCTCTAAGACTCTAAAGTGAGCGAGAACTTCGAGCAGAGAATATTCTCGAGATTTGAGTCTCGGGAGTGGTGAAAATGGTTCCTTCAATAATGGTGCTAGAGACCTCTTTTTATAGATGGGGTCAAGTGGGGACCACACGCACATCCTTTACAACCGCATGCCAAACGCGTGTTCAGACAGAAACTGACACCAATAAGAATCACGCTCAAATGTAGTCACACTAAAAACGTGACATCATGCCTAAAATATGCCACATCCCTAAAACACAGCAACATGAGAAACCGCGCCCGGGGTTCCCCTGGGGTGGCATGGGGAGCCGTGCCCGCGGCTCCCCCTGGGGTGGCATGGGGAGCTGTGCCCGCGGCTCCCCCTGCGGCGGCATGGAGAGCCGCGCCCGGGGTTCCCCCGGGGCGGCATGGAGAGCCACCCTCGGGGTTCCCCCCGGGGTGGCATGGGGAGCCGCACCCGGGGTTCTCCCGGGGCGGCATCAAAGAGGCACTTCCAAGACTCGTAAGGTGGCTACATCCTTCAAGGAGATCTTCTCATCCGGTGTAGCGAACATTGTCCTAATCCTTCCAGACCACAGCCCCTAGATTGTTCCCAGGCAAGAAAATACCTTCGAATCTTTGTCACTAAACTCGAAGACAAAGTACAACATTTAATACCTAATTTCATATAATGAGATCGCCACCTTTATAAAATAGGAGCGTCCTTTACAGGCGTTATTTTGTCATTGTCACGCACCGAAAAACGTCATTCCACCTAAGTGCCACATGGACCTATCTTTAGACACCACGTGTTCTCTTTAACACGTTACTCTTAACGACGTGACTCACTATTTACAATATGTTTGCTCAATTTCTTTGGAAATTAAAATATCAAATTTGGAAATTCAAAACAAGTATTAGCAAACCAGAAACAAATCCAGCACATGACAGAATCAAAATTTAGGAAGAACCGTGAATGCAAATGAATAAGGTTGGTATCTTAGCACAGTATAAACATTCATAGCCCGTCATGCAAGAAGTTTCAGTAGATTTTCATGTCTCTTTGGAAATTCAAAAGCCAGCGTTAGCAAAAACAAAGGATTTTTTTTGGGGATTAGCACCGGATCTCTATAACGTAGTTCTCCGACTAAAGCCAGGGGTGCACAGGCGCTCAGCTATGATTTTGTTTCGCGTTGATCTTGTAACATTATGTAAGATCAAAGAAATAATTTTATGCATTGTCAAACTCAAGCCCGGCCGATCAAAGAAAATCAACTAAAAAAAGATACTTAAGGGAAAAACTCACAGCAGATTTCTTTCCATTCTTTTCTTCATCCAATAGGTCCCTGATTGGGAAGTATGCTGCTTTCTTGCACAGCTCAAGAAGATCTGAACCCGTGTACCCTTCACACAAGGTAGCTACACGGTCATAATCAATCCCGTCTTCAACTCTCTCACCCTTCAAAATCACCTTTAGTATCTTAACCCTTTCCCTACGGTCAGGTATACCGATCTCAAAGGCCTGAGGAAGACGCCTGAGAATTGCTTCATCAAGTTCTGATGGACGATTGGTGGCAGCAAGAACCATCACACGGGCATTTTCTGCGGGAACCCAAAAAGATCATCAAAGCAAAAGAAACAACTAATTTTAATGATTATATTAGTTACAGTAATTCGATATTCCTTTGACAGAGTTGATATTTTTACGTTGCAAAGAGAATTACAAGATACAACTATTGTATAGAGTATGATAAACTTACGATCTGTGGTAAATCCATCCCATAAAGCCATGAATTCAGTCTTCATGTTCGTCAATGCTTCATGATCTGTATTTCGCCTCTGCCCCAAAAAACTATCAACCTCATCAATAAATATGATAGCAGGCTGAAGTTTATAAGCCAAGCTAAATACAGCAGCCACTGCAAAATTAGTAAAGAAATTGATGGATCAATTATATCAAAGGACCAAATAGGAGTGTTTGTAAGACATCTTGAAAAATCTTCCTTATTTAATGATAGCTACATAAGTTACAACTAGTATAAAACACAAGGACAGTTTTCAGTTGTCATCCACATTTGATTGGAGTTAGAGAGTTGGTCAATACTACGGACCAGGGGAAAACTTATCAACCATCTACTTCGGGTAATTCCTCCTTTTTTGGGCCAGTCATTGAAAATCTCCCACTCATTCTTTCGTGGTGTGGTCTTCCATTAATCAGTTGGGTGTGGCATATGAAGTGTGTGCATGTACTTGCACTTTCTGCCAGAAATTAGGAGATGCAAACATGAATCTTTGGCTAAATACAAAATTTTTCCTATGAATAAAATCTTTGGCTAAAGAGAATAAATAGAAGACTAGATCATGAAGTGTTCTTAGTTTGTCAAAATCAATTCTATTGTTTCTCAATGCATCGAACTACTTGAAAGATAGGAGTAATGTATACATTATAAAACTTACCCAGTTTCTGTGCATCACCAAACCATTTGCTCATAAGATTAGAGATTCTAACGTTGATGAAAACAGCACCAGACTCCTTCGCAATAGCTTTTGCCAGCATAGTTTTTCCTGTACCAGGTGGTCCATACAACAATACCCCTTTCTGGGGACCAAGAAGCCTCCCATATGAAAACAGTTCAGGTCTCTTTAAAGGAAGTATCACCAGTTCAAATAAAGCTTGCTTGATAGTTTCCAACCCACCAATAGAATTAAATTCCACATCAATATGGTCAGGGTTGATAACATCACAAGCAATAACATCCTGCAAAAAAAAACATTCTGTTTCAGAAAGTTTCAAACATCTGATACTCTTTCAGTACTGTTCCAGTACCAAAAATCTAATACTCTTAAGCTACTATGTTTATACCGGTTCAACGCAACTTGTCCTTTTTTTCTTTTAACACCGACATAAATGCATCTTGTGCAAAAAGTAACTAAAACAAAGTCAGGGCCACAGAGATGATCGCAATTCTCAAGGCGAGTAGCACAAATGGATGTCTAAAATCACTTTAAAGCAGCGCCAAAGCTGGACGAACGTTTCTATCGTAAGGAACGAACAAAATAAAAAAAAAAAAGTCAAAGGCAAAATTTTCTGATTCCCGCAAAATCTGGGTTCCACGCCTTATCCAACTCAACCAAGAAAGAACCCGAATCGATTTTTTATACATATATTTGTTTGTATTTGTCTTTTGACATATACCCCAATAAATTCAAAATCCCTAAATTACAGATAAATGATACAACTCTGTTCAGAAAAATGACTTTCCTCGTAACAAAAATCCGGAGAAAAGACGGTGAAATCACACGACGGAGATGCCAAAACGGCAGTTAAAGGTAAAGAGAAGGAAATGGACCTCGTAAGGGTTGGTCTGAATGAGGGGTCGACCCAAGCGTTTGGCTATCTCCTTCTTGTGCTCGAGGGCCTTCTTCGAGGACTCGCGGTTCGGGTCAAGGTGTCTAAGCCCCGCGAACAAAACCAAGCAGCTCAAAGCTGCGCTAGCAGCGTAAAGCAACAGTTCCTGCAAGATTTTGGACTCCGAAGAAACCCCCATGGTTTCTTATGATCTTCAAAGCAAAGGGCTGATGTGAATTATAAGTTTTCCAAAAACCGGGGGGGGGGGGGGGNGGGGGGGGGGGGGAGAGAGAGATGTGCTGCTGGGAAGATTACGGGTCTTCAGGGGAAGAAGAGGAAGCTTTGTTCTTGGACATGGAAATACAATAATCGATCCACGTGGATGGCACTGACGTTATCAATTTGGGAATTTGGGAGAAAGACCTTAGAAAGTCATTTCCAAAAAACATGTCAATTTGTAAAACTTTTGGAGTTTTGATCCTTTTTAACATATTTACCCCTTTTAGAAATATTAATTTACTTTTGCATGTTCAGGTGTTCTTATTTCATATTGCTACTTTTTGCTACTTGAAGAGTAACATTGTAAATAGTGTCTAAGTACCTACTTGAAATATTTAGTACTGAAGGAGCTACCCATAGCATCTAAGAGCATGTCTACTAATCAGATTCAGATTCGTGTGTCGAATCTAGCATATTTTTGTCAAGGATTGAATTCGGCGTTTACTAACATTTGAATGTAGATTCGTATGTCAAATTTGAATTTTGGTAACAATGTATTCGAATTCGACATGAGATCCATAATTATTACTTGAATTAGATTGACTTGAATCGAAGATTACGAATCTAGTTGGGGGTTTGAATTTTGAATCATGAATTCAGATGAAATTCGGATTCACATTAAAATGACAACATTACTCCTCATATAATAATTTAATCACAAAAACCCTAAATCTTACATATGATAAGTCATTCTTATTTTTTAAAACTTCTTGCTCTTCTATGTTAAATCAGTACAGTAGCGTAAACCAGTTATGGAAGAGCCAAGGCGATGCGATTCGTATGTCCCCATTAGCTAACTTATAATATTAGTTTTATCTAGAGGTGTGCAAAAAAAACCGACAACCCGACGCCCCTCAAACCAACTCAAACCATAATCTAGTCGACGGTTTAAATAGTAATAATGGTTTGGTTTCATTTTTTAGGAAACCATTAAATTTGGTTTGAGTTAGGTTTCCTCTTAATATCACCTAACACAAACCAAACTGATTATTTAGGCATTAAAAAGTCTAATTTTATACAACTTAACCCAACCTCCATACAGGACATGATCTCAACTTAATGAAATAAGATCTATTTTTATTATTTACTGATTATGTAGAAATTATTTTATTAACTAGGTAATCTAATAAAATAATACTCATTAATTAAGATGTGTTAATTTTATGTATTAATTATGTTAACTTTAAATATAATGAAAATAAAACCGTCACCCCAACCCAAACCAAACCGATACTTAATGGTTTGGTTTACTCATTTATTAAACTCATTATATTGACTTGATTATAGAATTGATCTAAAACCAAACTAATCTGCCAAATGAACACTCCTAGTTTACCGTTAACTTGTTCCGAGAAATTGATTTTTCTCATCATCTCGTGTTATTGTGTTAATCTAGCCTAAGTCCATATAAAAGTAAAAACTAAATTATGAAATAAAATAGTGTAGTATTTTATAGAATTATAACAGTAACCAAAGAATATAATTAAATTAGTAAATGGTAAATAACTAGAAAATAAAAGTAGAAGATAATGAAGACAATAATAATGCACGTAATTTTAATTAAGTGTGAAAAAACTTAAAATATTGAGTTTTTTATGGAAGAAAAACATTAGACTTTCGTTTTAGACTAAGTTCGCAAAACTTTTATTTAAAAATCTCAATGAGAAAATGATTCTTATATATTACTTTTGTTAAAATAAATTTCATCGGCATGTGTAATGAACTTATCCATTTATTATTATCTATTTGAGGTAATTTTGTATTATTTTTATATGATATTTAATTATATCTATTTTATTATGAGAAATTAATTTCAATAATCGTGTGGCAAAAGAAAAGTTTTGTAGATACTGTAAAAAAATTATTTGAGCGAAATCTAGTAAATTATAAATTCAATCTAATCCAAAACATGATCTATAAGTTTGAAAACACAATATTTGAATCCAAACCCTAAATCATGATAGTTAACAAACATTAAATTCTAAATTCTAAATTCTAAATTTAAATATTGAATCTAAATCTTGAATCTGAATCATAAATTTGAATCTTAAATCTGAATTCATTATTTGAATCCTGAATTTGAATCATGAGTCTAAATCTTTTTGATAAACATGCCCTAAGTAGTTATCTACAAGAGCATATTCGTTAATTTAATTCAGTTAAACCAATTTCTTTAACATCATATTATATTTTTCCCAGTATTATTTTTTTTGCTATTTACTACAGAGTGTTTTTATGGTATATGTTTTAAGGTATTTTTTACTGTACATTTTTTCAATAATTGATTTTTTATAGTATATTTTAAAGTCACACTTAATATGGTGTTCTCTAAGAATGGGGTGAAATTAGTGGCAGTCCATTTTATTGGGGGTCCACTATGGCCTTGTACAGGAGTGATTATTGTGGGTGTTCACATTACAGCATGGGCTCCACATATGGGAATCGTGACCGGTTAGATCAAATCTGAACAAGCTAAATTTTTTAGTAATGAAAATCGAAAAAGAAAATTATCTTTTATTTATTATTCTTTTTAAATCCAACGGTCAGATTACCGGTACAATAGTCCTCATAATCTCTCCTTGTGCAGGTACACTATACAAAGTAGTTGAATTAGATTGGTTAACAGTCTAGACGTTCTGGTGTGGCCTCCATCAGAACTTTTAGCACCTATGCACAAAATGTTGTTCTGTATTAAAAAAATTCAATTAAGCACCTTAAATTTCATAAAACTAGTGAAATTTAAGGTCGCTATTAATAACATTTCATATTTGCATGGTTTTACTTATTTATTATCTTCTAACGAGTTTCATTTGAAACTCTCTCAATTTTTCGTATAAATTCACTAACCTACTTTTTATGAATGAAAAATACTGTAAAAAATCTAAACCGATCAGACCGAACTTCAACGGTAGATTCAGATAGATTTCACGGTCTAACTACATGTTTTATACGCGTGATAAATACACATAATTTTCAGATTAAAAGTTTAATACACAGTTATTACATTGGACGTATTATACGCGTGATAAATACGTTTTATTTCAAGGCATGTTTTAATAGCACACACATGTGGACGCTTACTTCATCACAAGGAGGTACATATAGTACTTTTATAACTCATTCTCATCTTAGCTCTTTATTTCCTTTCCGATGTGGGAATGGGGAAAAGTCACTTTTTACTTGAAAAAGCATTCTATATATATTACACGGTCGGTCTGGTCAGTTCGGCCCTCTCTAAAAGGAGGACCCAACCGACCAAATATGAGGAAAAAACCGTTCGGACCGATCAACTTTAGTCCGGTCTGGATCGGATTATACGATCTAAACGGTTTTTGAACACCCCTAATAAGGACCGAAAGTGTTTGTCAGATGAGATCGGGAATCGAAAGATGTCTATCAAAGAGTGAAAGGGATTGATTAGACCGATGATAACCAGCTTTGAAGGCTGCAAAGCCTTTAGAGTGCCCCTGAACGGAAGGAAAACAGTGAGAACTCTATCTTAGCTACCGGGGAATGGGAGAGGATAACATAGATAACAATCAAACTATAGAACCTCACTTCAAATTAACACCCTTAGAAGAGCCTGAAGTAGAGGCACCTACAAATAACAAAATAGCTTTACCTCAATAAACCTTTGGAATATAGATCGCTGAGCCGCTGACAATTCCTAAGGTTCGCTAAAACTGAGATCCCGTAAAGTTCAACGAAGCCCAGCTAACTTCTTCGATTCGATCAAACTTGTGTCAACAAATAGACTCCAAGTACCCTCAAGACTCTCCTTAATGCTCGACAATATTTGTAAACACGAGCTCTCAATCATAGATGAATTCGAGTACAAGAAAGATTTTAGTTGTAGATCCATATAAGCAATGGCTTCTCACGGAGAGACAGCTAAATCTTTTAAACAACAGTTGTTCCTAATTTTTTAAAGCCTTCAAAGCCCAAAGACCAGCCATGACAACCTGGGATAGTAACCAACCGAAGAGGCTAAGTTGACAAAAATAATCTCATTCCATAAATCACTAAAAGAATCCCATGCCAGAAGCTCAGAACGAAGACTCGAATTAGGGTTAACAGATCAAAATTTAGAAGCAAACTAACAACCGAATAAAAGATGTTTAGGAACCTTCTCCTCCTCGCTAATAAATCGAACAAATAGTCCCAATATTTATATATCACGCTTGGCAAGTAGTCTTCTCTCTCTCTTTTACTTCATTTCAATCTCTATACTGCTTTTACCCATTTCTCTCTTTATGTGGAAAAAATGGATTCAACATATTATGTTTCTGCATTTGAGCTCATTATGAGCTAATCACTTTGAGGCCAGTATGGTAAATTTAACTTGGATTTTACTTTATCGTATTGATGTTTTTATTGCAAGGCTCTCTTAGCATTTCGGTGCAATTGTGTTGAATGTTCATTTCTATTAACGACTGGCCACCTCTTATAGAATACAAGTTAGATTAAGATTCGAAATAATTTAATTTAATAGAAAAGTTTAGCCGATGCTTGAATGTTTAAATCGAAAATACATGGGCATAATTTGTGTAGATTTAGGCATTTTGTGAGTTACATAGATATATGAACTTACCTAGCAACCCTTTTGGCTAGAACTTAATTGATCAACGTAAAACACGACTGAACTTTGATACGAAGAGAGTTAGGCTATACTTAATGATCTCACAAATGATGATTTAGTGTGCTTTTGAGCTAAGGTAATAATGAGAAGTTGTAGCAATAAAAGCCATAAAAGCATGATTAATATTGATAAAGTAAATGATAAGGTATTTGACTATACTAACCCATCTTTCATATTGAATATCTCATAAATTTTAGTCACCTTTCCCTGTGTGGTTGTCAATACAATTTTGCTTTTTATTTATGCACTTTACATTTAAGATTAAGTCAAAATCACTAAAACAATTTGCTACAGTCTTTTCTTATAAATTAACTCTGTTTTGGTCATTTAAATATTGTGATTCTATATTCTCTATGGAGATCGACACTCACTTATCGCTTATCCATTTATTACTATTAACGATATGTGCACTTGCGTATATATACAGTTCACACAACAGGGTTCAATTGCAGAAGCCTACATTGTTAATGAATTGTTGACTTTTTTCTCATTGTATCTCTATGGCGTTGAAACCAAATTCATGTAAAATGAGAGGAATGGTGATGAGTACTTTGACAAAGTAAATGAGGCACCAGTAGTAGTCTTCACTCAATGAACTCGCCCAATTGGTGGTAAGAAAATACTTCAGCTTTCTAACATGAATTAGAGATTGCCCAATGGTATGTGCTGAATAATTGCGATGAGGTACAACCTTACTTAGTATAAGAAAATCAATAACATGATTAAGTTTAATTTTCAATGATTGTTTTTTGTATGGTAAATCCTTAAAATAATATGAATAATATGGCTAAGAGCACATGAGAGAATTAAACAAGGGAAGTCGGGTTGGCTTAAGTTCAAGATATCGAAATCAATTTCCTGAATGTTTAGAAATCAGGTATGTGTATGTTTTTTACTATATATATATATATATCATTAAATTTATTATGAAAGTGACGAATACTTTTGTTTTTATTAGATCATTGAGTTGCGCCGTCAAGGATCATTAGAAGCCATAGATGATTTATATGATATATCATTTGATCCAGATAATCGTGTTAAGTCATATTCTGATTGTATTGTCAATGGTGTTCGATATCATAACATAGATCGTCATCGTACAACCCAAAAATAGTGGTTTAGTAGTTCCAAGAGAACATGATGGTGAAGAGACTGAATTTTTTGGTAGGTTAAAAGAAATGATTGAGATGTAGTACGTTCGAAAAAGAAGAGTTATATTATTTGAATGTGATTGGTTTGATACAAATGCAAAAAGAAATAGAATGAAGAGAGATCCTGGTTTCACTTGTGTAAATATGAGTCAAACTTGGTATGAAAATGAGCGTTTTATTCTCACATCTCAAGCACAACAAGTCTTTTATATTGATGATTGTAAATTTGGAGTCAATTGGAAAGTGATGCAATAGGTTTAACATATACATTTATGGGATGCTCTTGAGATAGAACAAGGGATAGCATAAGATGAAGTCATAGGGCCTATTGAAATAACTTTTCCATCTATCGATCTAGATGAGTCAAGAATAATGTAATTTCACAAGCATGATGTTGTACGTTCTAAATAGATCCAAATGTTATTGGAGTAGGAGATAGCAATATCGAAGATATCGATTTTATTGATGATGATGTTTATGAAGATGAGACTCAGATTAATTATGATGATGATTCAGAGGATATTATACAAAGTGATGATAATATAGATTGAATTTTAAACGGTGAGCCTCTTAGCATAAAATATTTGTTCATATCTTCTTACATTTACTTTAATTTATTTTTTAAGTAATAACATGTTTAGGATCTTCGTTCATGCCTCTCTTATCTTATGCAGGTTAATGTCTCCTGGAAGAAATACTCTTTTTCCAAATCCAGATCATGATGGTTCATTATTCTTTATTCTGTTGTAGGGGCTTCATTTTCTACAGGGAGTGTGAGGAAGGTTCACAGGCAAACAAGAGGGATTGAGTTGGAGAGGTTAGTGAGCCTTATAGGAAAATTACCAATCGATACCCCCTCCTCCTGGTGCTAAGAGACATGTTGGAATGTGGACCACCAAATTCAACCATGAGATTGGTGTTCTCGTATGACAATTCGTACCACTTCAATATGATGGTTGGTTCAATGTGCCTCCAGAGTTCTTGACGGTTATAGTTGATAGACTCAAATAATAATGATATATCTATTTTTGTTATATTTTCTTTATTGCGTGACCGATAGTAAAAGGTTATTTACAGGTCTATTTCGACTTTGAATCAACCAATAGTCATATGATTGAATGCATTAAACATGAAGCAGCTAACGTATATATCTGATATAAATACACATTGCATAGTCATGACAATAAACTTAAAGATCATATAGTAGCACGACGGCATACTTATAAGCATGTATCATTGGCTGATCGGGAATAGCTATGCACAATTTGGGAGACGGAGAAGTTTGAGGTAATTCCTATAACCAAAACTTAAAACTTTTTAATTTCTTCTTTGATCTGTACCAGCATGTCTGGTTTCATTTTTCTTAACTTTTACCGCACTGGCTTACTTTCGGGCATAAGTGGCAAATGATGAACCATGATATCAGTGTCTAGACCTGGCATATCTTGGTAAGACCATGCAAAGACGGCAATATACTCTTTGAGTACGTCAATTAATTCTCGGCGGCCTTGGCATGTCATAGAAGTGCCGATTTGGACCTCTTCCGTCTCTCCCTCCTATCCCAAATTTATCACCTCTGTTAACTCTTGATATGGTTGAGTTATTTTTTCATCCTCCTCTACTATTCTTAACATTTCCGGAGATGGTTCGAAATTATCCCCGTCACATTCATCTGACTCTACGCTAAGAATGAGATTCTCAAAGTTATTGCTTATGCTCTTGCTTTCAAGATCACCATTCTCGAACCTAAATCGGATTATTGGATGAAAAGAATGTGAAAAAAAAATAAACAATGCATGAGTATGAACAACATTTCAGAAATGAAAAAGGTAGACATATAAGGAAGAACAAAAAGAACTGGAATTATATTTATCATTAGCAAAAGAAGACAAAACAAGTTTTTAGATTTTCATTCAAAAAGATTACATGAAATAGACGAGCACATAGGCCCATAACAATGAAATTCCTACAGCATTGGGTAGAATCATTAGAATTTTGGCATGAACACATTACTCTTAAAAATTCTCGAGAAACCAAGTACTTTGTACTTGAACTTGATGATTTTCCCAAGATTGCGGATATTGAAAGTTCGGCGATATCATCTTCAAGGTTGTACTGATCTACTATAACCGGTTCTTCGAATGAAATTCCCCCACTTCTAAAGGATTTAGAAATATGGGGTATGATCGTCATTTCCATATCGATTTCCCTATTTTCGAGCCTAGCAATCCTCTTTTCTTTCTTTTGAGCTTTCACTCTCCTTCTATCAGCCTTGGTCGGTCTATATCCAAGCCTAAACCTTTGTTCATTCTTATCCCACTCGATTAACTTATTTATTCCATGATGCTTACCCCCGAGTCCTTTGCCTGGCTTGTATCCCCTTTTATCATCAAATTTGCCACCGTCTGAGATGCTTTTGATAAGCTTGATGTTGGAGTAAGTTTCCCACTAAACCCTAAACCCTAAACCCAACAAATGTAGTGTTCGCAATCTCAAATGATCGAAATGAGCACTCCAATACTTCTTCTGCCGCCTCAACATACGGCATGGACGCCGGCTTAAATACCAGTAAATCTTCTTTCCCATATATACAAATGAGTTTATGATCCATTATAAATTTCAGCTTCTGATGTAATGAAGACGGTACTGCCCCGGCAGAGTGAATCCATGGTCGACCTAAAAGAAAACTGTATGCTGGATTTATGTCCATCACTTGGAAAATAATATTGAATAGGCATGGCCTGATTATTACACTTTGACTATTTGACTAATTATTTCAATCATAAAACTCATTGATTACAGGCACGCTAAAAAATCAATAATCATAACTGTCAACAACTGCCATACAATCATAATGGAGGAAATGTAACTTTTTTATCATCAATTTCGTCAGGTGAATCAAAATGTTATTTTATTACTCTTAATAATCTTTAGTATGTAATATTACTAATGACTTAACTTTTGCTGGATTTTGGATTGGGAGCTTCAACTGGGGTAGCACCTACTCGAATTGAAATGTTTCACAACACTCATTTTTCAGCTAAAAGAGGTTGACAAAATAATACAGCTCGAGAAAGATATCTGAGTAATCCCTCTAAAATTCACTGATTGATGATACTTGTCTAAGATAATAGTATTAGTTTCAATGTGTAAAGCTAGATTATGGAGGTTATCACTTTGTATCTGATTCGTTAGATGTTTTTTTTAATACTTTGTTTTATTGATGCTGCTTATCTAAGATAATAGTGTTGTTTCAATGTGTAAAAGTGATATTAGGGGGAGGTTATTACTTTGTATCTGATTCTATTGATGTTTTTTGAATACTTTTTGATTGACGCTACATGTATAAGATAATAGTGTTAGTCTCAATTTGTAAAACAAGATTGTGGGGTATTACTTTGTATATGATTATGTTGGATGTTTTTAATACTTTCTTATTGATGCTGTTTTTCTAAAATAATAGTGTTAGTTTCAATTTGTAAAAGTGAGATTTAGGGGGGATTATTACTGTGTATCTAATTCTGTTAAATGCTTGTTAAAAATCTTTTGATTGATGCTACTTGTATTATAAGATAATAATGGTAGCTTGAATTTTTAGAGAGCGGGTTATCATGGTTGTTAGTCCCTTATCATGTGTTGTGATGACTGATATTAAAGTTATACTGATTTATTTGTAAAAAAAAATGAGTATATTTATCTTGAATTTGGTTCATTGATATATTACAAGAAAGCATGTATACTTTACGGGATGAGCCTATCATTGAGGATGTCATACCTCGTACTAAAGAAGAGATAATTGAAGAAGTCATTAGGTGAAATAGAGGTATAGGACATGGAGTTCTACCCACATCTTCTAAGAAAAAGAGTCGTGCTGAAATCGTTTTATAAAAATAAGTTAAGTCGTTGGAGAACCAAGTACAAATCTTAATGACTTGCGTTCGTCAAAACAGTTTTCCAACTCCCGACTAACACAACAACAGAAATATGAGGTTCATAACATTTGTTAAGCAAACTTTAGATACTATCTTTTGAACTTTCTTTTTTGGATACACTTGTGAATTTTCTTTTATACTATGTTTCAGGGATATTTTGTAATGAATAACTTTGTTACATTACATATATTTATGATCAATATATGTATTTCTTATAAAAATATTGTGTATGATAATTATTCTGATGATATGTGTCTATTAGGTATACGAAAACTTAAAATATAATATGTTTTAGTAAATTATTCTGAAAAATAAGGTTTTAGCGACCAAAACAAAGTTCGTCCCTCACAAATTTTGGCGACCACTCTCAGTGTCATCGCAAAAACCTTCCACGACCACTCTCGGTGTCGTCGCCAAAATATTCCGTGACCAAACTTAGTTCGCCGCGAAAGCTTTTCACGACCAGATTCTAATATTGTCACCATAGGTTTCAATATGACGTGGCATTCCATCACAGAACGTTTAAGCGAAGAGAGGAACGTCATCTTTAAAGGCTAATGCGACAAAAAAAAATCGTATGTCTTTTCTGACGACCCTAATGCGCGGAACTTCGTGACGGCCATTTTTTCGTCGGCAAAACCTTTGTTGACGAAAATTGAGGGTTTTTGCCATGAAAAAAATTGGTCGCTAAAACCCCAATTTCTTGTAGTGTTGGTCTTAATCACCAATCTTATTTGGCTCGAAGTTAACTCATACCAAACATGTAATTAAATTAAAATTGGTTTTTTGTTTTTTTTAACTATTAAAAGTCGTTTTCTACATTAGAGTTTTCTAACAATCCATGGAGGGAAGAACTGATGAACTTTATTAGCATTACATCAGTAATTATATCTATTTGATGGAAGGAAAAAAATGTTTGGATTGGCCGCAATTATATGGACCAATTATAAGAGAGGAAAACTGAAAGTAGAAAAGAAATATACAAGCAATTTGAAATCTAGTATTATTTTATTTAATATAAAACTAATAACGGCATAAAAAGAATAAAAAAAATATAGGGAAAAGTACACAGACATCCCCTAAGATTTACTTAAAAGACACAGACACCATTCATAGTTTCAGAAAAGGTAAATAAGCACAATCTGTTACAAATAGTTTAAGTTTAGAATGAAATGTCCAAAATACCATTGTATTTTGACCATTACCTGAGATCCGTGCACCCGTATCCGAGATCCAAATACCCGGACCTGAGGATTTGGGCTTGATATAACTCAAAATTTTGGGTTTGATATTACCCTAAACCCAATAGCAAAAGAGTTGATTAAGGGCATTCTTGGTATTTTAAAAAATTAACGCTGGGAGGTCCGTGTTTTTTCTAAAACTACAGGAGTTATTATTATCCACCCTTCAGATTTCTCAAATGTGTGATTGTGAGGTATTTAATTTTTTTTCCTTTTTTCAATATGAAAAATACATTAAAAATATAATTTACAATAAATGCATGCATGCAATTGATATAATTTACTTTTGTATATCAAACAAGTGCATGTATATCCAACTAGTTTAATTGATTTAATTTATTAAAATGCATGTTTAGTACGAAATTTAGTCATGAACTCTTTGATGTCCTCCCCATTGTCATGTGTATATATCAAAACGACGATATGGTTGGCAACGTAGTTAACTCTTATACTTGTATATTATGAAAACATAAGTTGAAGTCATAATATCCTTAAATTTACGTAAAATTCTAACTTTGACAAAGAAAAATACCGATATAAAAAAACATAGGAAAACGCCTGAGAATTTGCTTCATCAAGTTCTAATCGACGATTAGTCGCGCTGGCAACGAGAACAATTCATCAAAGGGGCATTTCTATGTAAAGATAATAAACCATAATAACCAAAACGATAAAATTTTACTGAGTTATTTAGTGTCTGACATTTACAAGCTAAATGAGATTGTGAATTTGAGTCATAGTATTCTCTAATATTTGTATAACACTACAATAACAAAAAATGTTACGATAGTGGCCATCATCGTATCATTTTGATAACGTTTCTGAAAATGTGATGCATTAAGGTGTTATTAAGAATTTGAGTCCTAAGATAGTGCATTTTAAACACTGTGGAAAACGCTATGGAAAACTTTGTTATAGCGTATAAAAAACGGTATCAAAAGCTTTTTATAGCATTTTTAACGGTATCAAAAACTTTTCATAGCGTCTTTTAAATGCTATCATTTGTCTTTTATAGCATTTCTTAAACATTATAAAAAATCTTTGATAACATTTTTTCGTGCTATAAAATATTGTGAAACGTGTTGTTACATTCTCCATAATGTTCTGTTAATTGTATAAAATAGCTTATAATTTTTATTACTTATTCTTGCAATTGTACAAATATAAAAAATAAATAACTTTTTGACAAAGTATCACGAAATAATAAAATCACATATCATTTTATTTAATTACTCAAAAAATTTGCATATTAATTGTCCACTAGAAATCATATCTCAAAATGATAATTATATGTTGATTTTTACATAGAGCAAGCAAAAATAATCTATCCTAAGAAAAAGATTAAAATCTAGTGTAAGTTCAAATCTAAAGAAATCTTACAACTCACCATTAAGTTATGTAGATCTAGGGCGTTGGCCGTAGGAGGAGAGGGAGTTGGGATTCCTCTAGGTATTGAAGGTGTAGTAGCTCTAGGAGGTCCACTTGGTGATTTTTCTTGGAGTATTAGAGGTGATGGAGGGATAACTGTCTTGGTGAAGCTTCAAGAATTAGTAGGTCGTTGACTGTAGGAGCATCTTGTGACTTGCTTGCTTCTGTTGAGTTTATTTTGAAGTATAATTATAACCGTAAATTTTTAAACAATCCAGAGAAACAATTTAAAGAGAATAAATACATATCAAACGAGAAAAAATGCATAGCATAAAAGTGTTTAAAGAAGTAGATCCAACAGTCTAACTGCCTCATACGACAAACTAAGCAATCTATCACAAACCTGTATGGAACTGAGTGATTTGTTCTTAGGTGCTTCTATGATCCAAGAATTTATGTACAGCCCTCGATCTGAAGCCAAAGGGCGAAAGAACAAACAAACAAAAATCAGATAAAAAATTCCTTTAAGCAAAACCCTAATTATTCCTCTAAATTTCTACGATTATATTAAATTTCTATGTCTGAAGTATATTCTAGATAATTTGCAATTTTTTAGGAGCCAATGTTAAATCAATCTCAATGCAAACCGCTATTTAGATGCATAAAGTAGCTATTTAGTTAAAGTGAAAAACAGTACCTGAACCTGGCCAAGATTTGTTATTGAGATGTATGAATCATCCTTTATCCATTGAACTAAGGAGACCCAAACGTTAGGTGCCAAATCATACAATTTGGTCACACTTGAGAAGAAGATATTCAAAATAAAATGAAAATGACACTGTAGCAATCATCTGTAAATAAAGAACTCAAATGACTGTTCAAACGTTAATGTATCCTTTTAACATTAGAAAATTAGAACATGCTTGCATTTTCAGTCCATTTTAGATCTATTTTTCCGAGTTTTGCTAGTTTTTTTCTACACAAAAACTTGTTTGTCCTTCCAAGAACGTAATAGGTTGTTAAATGAAATGAAAGTTAATGTTACTCCTACTGTCTACTATGCATCTGATGTGAACAATGATTGTATTATACATTCTGCTCAGAACACTATACCTAATATGCATCCTTCTATGTTTAACACGCATCACTAACTCAATGCCTAATTTACACTTGAGAATAGTTCATCCAAGTCCTAGAGTTACCCATCGAGTTCTGAACAGTCTAAACATTGAATCTGATTCTTTGTCATCTACCTTCTATCAAGCTTATTAGAGAGATTGATGTCCGTATACTGGTAAGAGATGTATGGATTCTCAAGAAGAGAGGAGCACATATTACTAGTAATTTTTTCGTTATTGTCAAATTGATTGATAATCAAATCAATCTTTCAATGAAAAAAGAGATTTTTTTACTTTATTCTTTTCTTAAACTTTATACTTACAGATCCTAATATAAATCGAGATCATTATCAAGATCAGAATTTGTAGAAAAAGAATAAAAAAATAAATAGAGCAAAAAAAAAAAAAATAGAGAGATATCAGAAGATAAGATTCTTTTTTTTATTCTTCTGCATCAAACATTTTGAAGAAAAACAAATGGGTTATATCATTTCAGGATGGATCACTGAATTATTGGGTCGAGCTGGATTTGAACCAGCGTAAACATATTGCCAATGAACTTATAAGTCCAGATCGTGTAATTGTTCTCGTAAAGCACCTACTCCTATAGAAATTTCTGATTTCGAAATTTATCGAAGCCTTGGGTAGTAAAAAAAGTGGATTCCATGATTGTATTTCATATTTGAATGAGCCTCGTAATTTTAAGAAAGTAGGTTTTTTAGCTATGGGCCTAGTAAAAGAATTTTTTTGGATAAGATCATATAGGATCTCCCCCTTTCAAAATCAGACGTGAAAGTTTCTTTTCATTCAGCTCAAGTGGTTACACCAAATAAAAGAGTTCCCACTTTTAAATTCTTTAAAACCTCCAACTATTCTTTACTCAAATCCTTCATTAAGACCACGCAACATTTCATTGATTCTCTTTATTTTTTTTGTTTCTATTTTCTGAGTTCTTTATTCAATATATCAATTATGGTATAAAAATAAAAATTAAATTAAATTAAATTATGAATATTGAATATTGGAAATGAACTAAACAATAAAAAGAGAATATTCATCGGAGAGATGTAAAAATGGGTCAAACTAGAATTTTAGAAGAAAAAAAACCTTTTTAAAATTTCCCTAATATCGTATTCTTTTTATTTTCCTATTACTCTCTAGATCATATATATCTCCTTCTTTATATATTATTTGTATATTTCCTAAGGAGATTATCTTGAGCCACGTATACATAAAGTTGGGCTAAGGAATCTTGTGTGAATCAGCGAGGACCACATTGCAAGTCTAAATACTCGTGGTGACTGATAGTGAAGTAGTATCATGAGGGATGGATGAAAGGAACCATCATCGGGGAATGAAATAGAACATAAAACCTTAAGCTTCCAAGCAGCGGGTGGAGACTAGGGCTCTCACCACATGCCTGTTGAAGAATGAGTCGGTGACTCATAGGCAATGTCTTGGTTAAGGGAACCCACTAGAGTTGTAGCAAAATCGAGTCTTCATAGCGCAATTCTCACTGCTTATGAACCTGAACCCAGGTGATCCATCCATGACCAAGATGAACATCCAAGCCCAGACTGATAAACTATTCGTACCAAAAGGATTATATCCTTTGATAAGTTGTGAAGAGTTTAATCATAGATAATTTCATAACCATCTCATCAAATAAGTGGAAGATTTATTAAACTGTGAAACGTTACCCTACCATAATGTGATGTGCTTCCAATGCCAATAAAAGGCAACCCATCCAATGATACTTAACATCCAAAAAACTGCTAAATAAAATGTATCTGAAGATCATAAGTACCACTTCGTCCCCGACCGTCGAAAGGAAAACTATAACCAAAATTCTTTTTTATCCGACATTAATTTTGAATCATCTAAAGCACATTTTACTAAGACCAATGTAGTTGTATGTAAACCTAAAACAATATCATGATGAACCAAGAAGTATTTGGGCCATATTATTAATAATAATGAATTACTATTCTCATTAATAGCAGTCTTCTTCGACCTGTGTTGAATGTTGGGTCATTCGTTGAAGATAAAAATACATCAAAGCCATATGAAATTTTACCATGAGCAAATTGAATCCATTGGAAAAATATAGATTCGATTAAGATTTGTTTCTCTGAAATACCAAAAGCAAGCATGACATCATTATGAACATAAAGCCCCAATGTATGGAACCCCAGAAAAAGGCTGGCCCAACTTAAATGGGATGTATAGCTTCTTTATGGTCTAACATTCTTGTTAATACATTATCCTCATTATGTTCTGGATTGTAATCTCTAATAAAAAACATAGGTCCATGAGCAAATGCAGCTTGAGCAGTAAAGCCTTGTGCGATGAATGCATAAGTAGGTAAAGAGCACACGTGATGAGCTATCAAGGAAGTAATAACCCCTAAAGAGACTAGAGCAAGGCCTAATTGAAAATAAATTGAATTATTGATTGTGTCATAAAGACTTCATGTCCCACCCCAATCGTCCCCCTGACGGAATATGTGCTTCTAAAAAATCTTTTATATTGTGTCCAATCTCGAAGTTCGTTCTATTTCGTTCTATTTTAACAAGGAAATGAAAGAATTGGTTATAGTTTTCATATAATCTCCTTCCATAGATAAAACGAATTATCTATTTATTTTACATCTTTCTTTTTCTTATATTTTTTTAATTTACTATTTCTAATTAGAGTAAAAAATATATTGATTTATAAATCAATGGATTTTTTTCACTTAGAAATTTCTAACAAGAATGATACTTATTCAACTTCAATTAGGTACCAAGTTTTATTTAGAGATTCTTTCACTATTCCTACTAATATGGCTCGGTAACAAATCATTTCTTCCAAAGCATGCCTCATTCGTTCCGCTCACAACAGTCCAATTAGTTCTCCATATTAAAGAAATTAGACATTCCATCTTCTGAAACCAACATTTTTATGTTATTTGACGCACAATAATTTCTACATGTCTGTTATAGGAGTTCTCTGACTACCAGTAACACGAAACCACGTGTTACACTACGCCAAGAGGTTCACATCAGACGAAGGCTTTTAAGGCCCGACCACCCAGAAGGAGAAATCTGACCTTGCTTGGTCAGTCCCCATGTAACTTGGGTTGCACTGACCTGAGCAGGCGAAGGGCACCAAGGATGAAGCCCCTGGAAAGAGCTCAAGTGACTCTATGTCAGCATCATTATGACCCGCCAAAGCAGCATACCATGTGGCACCCTCCTATTAGGCCCAAACGCTCAACAAGTCCAATAATCATGATTGGGCGTCAAATCAGCCATCATTCAGTCATTTTGAAGACACGTCAACATTTAATAACCATCATTTTATGTCAGCTCGAGGGACAATGACACTAAATGTCACCTCCAACTTGTCATATTAGGAACAAACCGCCACATCACCAAGGCTTTTTCGACACACATCCTCCAAAGAGGCTTCGGGTATAAATATCCACATCTACTCAGACTAGTCCAAAAGGATGGTAAGTTTTTCTCCTCTTAGGAAAACTCTGCCAAATTTCTATCAGGACACTAACTTAACATCGGAGGCCCTTAGGCGAGGAAATCACCCCCAGTTCTTCTCGTTCTTTGGGTTCCTTGTTTGTGTTTTACAGATTTCTGGCCAGAAAAGAGTTCTAAGCTAAGAGGGGATTACACGTGCTGTTGAGAGATTTTCGACCCCAACAATTGTCGTCGTCTGTGGAATTGACATCTAAATCATTCCTCTCCAAAACACTTAAGAATAGAGAAAAAAATTGAGTTTGTCATCCTTCTCCCAGTCCGATGAAGTCCATGTGGAAAGGGGGGACCCACCCTCATCTTCTCTAAAATAATAACTTCATACCATTGTCGCGTTCAGACAATGCAAGAAATATACAGTGGCCACACTCTCCAAGGTGGCCAAGAGAATGAGGAAGAACATGTTAGCCCCTACTCAGATTGTAGCATCCTCTTACACAGAGATAATCCTCCCTTACGGTAAAAATACTCACCGACGGAGTCATCACGTGCTCGGAGAGCTGAAAAGGAAGACCATCCCGAAAAAGGAGAGATGACCCCCTGATTAGGAGAAACTGCAACCTCCTAAGGAAATCGGGACCAAAGAGAAACCATACATTGGGTGGTCAGGCTTCCACTTGGTGGTGGAGCCTTTGATTGGAACCAACCAAAGAAAGCAAACGAAGGAACTGTGTAAGGAGAAGGGTTCTGAAGGAGGACATCGCATTATACAACCACCTGGTATACTTATGGCCACCAACAATGCATAGACTTTTGAAGAATATTTTGAAAATAATATGTGAGCAGTTGCGGAAGATGAAGGAAAACATCGACATGCATTCCTTGGCGAGGTAGATGCTTGGCTTTCGTTCAAACTCTTGGCATCCTTTTGGCCACCAACAGTTTTGCAAAGCTATTGCGAAAATGAAAAGCCACAGTAGGCAGATAAACAAGTTTGGTATCATTCCCAGTTGCAGAGCCTTACATTAGCTCTCCGTAGCAGGTCATTCCTGACAAGTAACGGACATGCGCCATGTATCGTTAATCTAAACTAATATAGCCTCCAGCTCTCGAGTCCCACCTCGGGTAAAGCAGGAAGAAGTAGACTTGGTCAATTTTGACACACTAGCTCACAGGTCAAATCTAATCTAGTGCTCATGTTAGAAGATGAGAATAATCGCAAGACTTCTTACACAAACTTCGCCCAATGGGATTGAGCTTCTAATGGTGGAACACATGAGAATGTGCTTCCTAAGAATCAACATGGAGTAGATAGACCTACGAGAATAGAAGCAACCAGGAAAAGGTCGTGGTCAATGAACCGCCAGAAGAGCAGCCTAGAGAAGAACCTGAAGAACCGGTAGGATCAATTATTCTTTCACCAGAGCAGCCAGAAATAATAGTTTAGATGGGTCAATGCTCACTCCTGAGCAGAATAAGGAGTTCATAGGGCTCCACTAAGAAAGAATTAATAATACTTAAAAATCCCAGTACGTGAGGTTCCAATGGGACATGGAAGGTAGAAGCTCGGGTAACAGGAAACCTGACAGTCTTTGGCGTTCCCCCTCAGCCCCCAATCAGAGCAGATAGGTAATATCCCCTTTAATAGCCAACATCGAGGTGTGGCAGACACTGATAAGCTGTGTACATTTAGAAGCATTTTTCAAATAAAAAAATGACTCTTTCACCAAGTGCTACAAAGGAAAATGTGATGCCTGGCGCGCATTTTAGCTCGTCAGACAGGAAAAAGTGATGTCTGGTGAGCATTTTGCTCATCAAACGGGATAAAAAGTGATGTTTGGCAAGCATTTTAGCTCGTCAGACGGGATAAAAATGATGTCTGGCGAGCATGTTAGCTCATTAGACGGGATAAAAAGAAGTTCGGCTTGTACTCTAGCTCGCTAGGTGGGAAAATGCTCTAGACATAGCAGGAACGTCTGGCTAGAAGCCAAATAAAGAAAAGTAAACTCAGTCTTGCACTCTAGCTCATCAGACAGGAAAATGCTCTAGTTAGAGCTGGAACGCCTGACTAGAAGCCAAAAGAAGAAAAGTGAAGTCTATCTTGCACTCTAGCTCATTAAACGGGAAAAAACTCTAGTCAAAGTAGGAACGTCTAGCTAGAAGTCAAATGAGAAATAACAGAGAAGTCTAGCTTGCATTCTAGCCCGACAGACGGGAAAAGACTCTAGCCAGAGTAGGAACACCTAGCTAGAATCCAAAGGGAAAAAAGAGAGCTCGCCAGATGGGAAAAGGCTCTAGCCAGAGCAGGATCACCTGGTTAGAAGCCAAAGGAAAAAAAAGTGAAGTCTGGCTTGCACTCTAGCTCGCCGGATGGGAAAAAGGCTCTAGTTAGAGCATGAATACTGGCTAAAAGTCAAAGCAAAAAAGTGAAGTATGGCTTGCACTCTAACTCGTCAGGTGAGAAAGGCTCTAGCCAGAGCCGAAATGCCTGGCTAGAAGTCAAAGGAAGAAAAGTGAAGTCTGGCTTGCACTCTAGCTCGTTAGATCGAAGAAGGCTCAAGCTAGATCAGGAAAACCTGGCTAGATGTCAAACGATAAAGGTGAAGTCAGACATGCATTCTAGCTCACCCGACAGAAAAAAAAAGTTCTATCTAGAGTAAGAATACATGGTTGAATGACAAAGGAAAAGCAGAGTGGCTTGCATCCTAGCACGCTAGACAAAAAGTGAAGATCCCTCAAGTTTTAGGTAGGTCCGCCCAAACAGACCTCCAGTAAAGGACAACACTAAAAAAGTGTCCAAGGTAAATGTAAGAATGTATGACCCAACCTCCCTCAAAGGGGGCAACCCACTAGGAAAGAATTAATAAGGGTCAAGTCCATTATTAAAGGCCCACTCAAGTTCAGGGTCAAGACGACTTTGCAGCTCAAGTCGGTAGACACTAGTAAAAACATTCACAACCTGAAGCAATGAAAGAGCAAGAACAAAGAAAATATTAAGGTCTCTCCCGAATCGAATCAAAGTTTGGTGGAAGTAAAAGTGAATCTTCATTTGCTTAAGGATCAATTACTTAAAAGTATCAAGTTCATTGCTTAAAGTTCACTTAAAGATCTAGACTGACGGCCAAGCTTATGCAAATACGAAGGTTATAACAGAGGAAATAAACAAGAGCATGACCAAAAGCAAAAAAGAGTCAGAGCCATTTAAGAAAACTCATTCTTATTAGTGAGAGGAAAAGATTACAAATAGAAAAAAAAAAGGAAAAAGTACAGAAACCCCCTCCTCAGGCAGAGGACAAACCCCCTCATCAAGCTAACCTAAAGGTAAAAGAGTGCCCCCCCTTCAGCTGGGTCGAATGTTGTGGGGTTTTCACAGCTTTCATGAACTCTCTAAAGTCTTGAAGTCTCAGGTCACTTATGGCTGAAAGTTTAGGATCAAGATGACTTGGCCTAATGCTTTCACCAAGTCGAGCCAAAAAGGAACTCAATCTCCATTGTAGCAGGCGATATGTCCCTCCATGCAGAAAGGGTTCAATCTCTCCCATGGAGTGAGGAAGAGAAGGAAGCAGATGTGCTCGGACCCAAAATTACCCGGAAGGCTGCGATCAAAAGAGGTATTGTACCCACTCCCGTCAGCTAAAATCATAACCGGGAAGGACTCCTTCGAAGAACCAAGTGTGACTTTCTATGCCAACCACACGTACGTATGCCTATTAGCGTGACCAAGAACCATCTAGTAAAAATACAATAGTTTGAAGCAGACGGGCGTAAGTTTATGAAAGACCAAAAGCACATGGGTGGTAAAAGATGGAGATGGTGAAGTAGAAAGCAGGAGATGGATTGTGGCTGGTAAAGTTGCTTCACTATGGATCAAATGTCAAAACTGTCTACTAGGTTACAAACATTTCCAAGGGATGGCTTTTGGCAACAAAGGAGTGTTGCAATTGTAAGCCGGTAACCAACAAAGACAAGGGGCTTATCACATAGGATCATCGACGGTAAGAAAGTCACCACAAACTGAAAAATAATGACTTTGAGGCACGACATTCGAAAGAAAATGGAGAGGAAGCAGCGACCATAGAAAGAAAAATCGAAAGAGGTTCGAAAGGAAACCTCCAAAACAAAAGGATCCCTGGAAAGAGAGAAATTTTTGTTCTCACAATAAGGAAAGAAGTGGGGGCAAGAATGAAAGTTGTCAAGGTCTCATCTCGCTTTGGAAAGAGAGGGTAAAGAAAATGAAACTGCCTATTTATAGGCCTTGAAGAAAGGAACAGCTCATTTATAGGCATTAAAGCAAGCTACGATCGGGACTGTTGAATCAACCCCACTTCCGAGAAACTGTCATTTCGTGAATCAATGAGATAGTTTCAGGAAACTAAACATCACTCACGCATCCGCAAAAGTGAGATGACGCATAAATGAATCAGGCCTCATGACTCTCGCCCTCATTTTCACGTGCCCACAAGCCATAATTTTTTTTAAATTATTGGAGGAAGGAATTAATAGGCGCACCGGGACATCTTAGTTAGGTTAACACCTCCGTAACACTCTCATCATTTAACCCAACCCAACATATTATTAAAATAAAATAAAAAGTCAACCAAATAAATCGTAAAAAAACCAGCAGAACCTAAAAGAATGATTTTGAATCATTGCCCACGTGCCCATCATTGTTCCTACACCTAAGATATGAATGATTTTGAATCGTAATAAAGGTGAGGGAATGCACACGGACAAGTCACGACAAAGGACTACCCGAAAATTGATCCACAAATCGAGGAACCCCCCTGCGGTTCTCATCATTCTTTAGGTTCTTTGTTTGTGTTTTGTAGATTCCCCGCTAGAGATGAGTTCCAGGCTAAAAGGGGAGTATACGTGCTGTTGAGAGATTTTCGGCCCCAACAATATCTATTATGGATTTCCACTCCCTGAGATCGATAAACATTTTGGTTCTTATAATAAAAGAAATACGGCTTTACACTATAGTTAGTTCAGCATCAATAAAAATCCTACAGGAAAGAAAACAAATAGTGACCCATTAGCAATACATAGCAGATTATTGGTTTTGCCTTACCTAAATCCTTTATTAATTATTACCTAAAATCCTTTCTTAATTCAAGTATAACAATGTGTAAATAGGTGAGCCATGTCATCAAGAGTGACGTGTCAAAAAGAACATGTGGCGTCTAAATACAGGCTCACGTGGCATAATGATGAACGATACATTATAATAACAAAACATGTTTGAAAGGGACGCCCCTAGACTTATAAAGGTGGTGATCTCAGTATATGAAGTTATACGTTACATACTTCGAACTTAGTGACAAAAGTTTGAAAGTCTTTCCTTGCCTGGGAACAATCCGGGAGCTATAGTCTGGTAGGGTTAGGACAATATTACATTATACCAAAATAAAAAAACCTCCTTGAAAGGTGTAGCCTCCTTAGGCGTATTGGAAGTGTTCCCCCTCAGGTCATCCTAGGGGGAACCCCGGGTGCGGCTCCCTATGCCGTCACAAGGGGAACCCCGGGCATGGCTCCCCATGCCACCACGGGGGGAACTCCGGGGGTGGCTCCTCATTGCGCCAACGCCTCAAGATAACCGAGGCCAATTGGTGTGTTAGTGCGAGTCTTTCATTTCAAAGTTGGTTACATGACTATTCGATGCCAGAGAGGTACGACTAGTTGAGAGCATGAAAAGTGATCACGTGTTGTGAATGCTACGTATTTTTAAGTGTGTGACTACATTTTAGACATGGTCACGTTTTAAACATGATCACATTTTAAGTATGTGACCACGTTTTAGGCGTGGTCACGTGATTTCCATGTCATTACAAAGGACGGGTCTATGTCACGTGATTTCCTTGGTGTCATTATGTGGATCATCAATTCCACACTTCCCGAGGCCAAATAGTAGAGAATATCCCTCCCTTAAAATTATCACCAACCTTAGAGTAGAAAAGACATTTGTCACCTTCCAGCGGTTGCCTATGGGTGCTTGTCCTTCACCATCCGGTCACACATCTCTCACGTTCCCAAGCTTACTTGTCATATACTATGTTACTCAAATCATACATCACCCAAAAACTCCTAAACAGGGAGAGAGTGCAAGTTGGAAAGAAATCAAAATAGTTTTAAGAGTGAGAGAGGTAAGTTTTACATAAGTAAATTTGTACTTATAACAAAAGTAAACACTTTAATACACAATACCACTAAAACATCCTGATGGAACAAAAAATTTTAAACCCTAATATAAAGATTATTTTTAATTACCCATAACCTAAGCAGTGAGAACGACTGCTCCACTATTCTCCTTGATATTATTCTCGACAATCTTTAACATGCGCTTCACCTTCACGGCAATCAGTTGATTCTCCATAAACATATCTTTACACATAATCTAAAGGCTTCAAATTTCGCATATCGTATCAGAATTTTTTGAAAAGATCATATCGTACATGATAGTCCAATCAGGTCAATGTGAACGAACTCCAATAACCCTAATCGCCTCAGGAATTCTTGTTACTCAAAAGGTCGAGGCTTCAACCAGGCGTAAAAGGAAACTGGTATGAGGGTCATGGCTAGAGTCTTGAGCTTTTTCTGAGATTTTTCCTGAACGACCTTTCACATCTAGGTGAGCTTCATGGGAGCTTCCTCTTTTAGCCAAAGAGAGAGACAATGGAGAACTTGGCGTTGGTGGTAGAATTCGTCGCATTGCTGATTCAAGGAGAAGAGGCGTTTTTGGTGTATAGGTATCCAAAATAAGAGAGCGACAAGGTTTGTGATTTGCAAAAACTTGATTTATTTCAACACCTATTGAGAAACTTTTAATCTTGCATATTTTCTTTTCCTTTTATCTCGTTTTAAAAGTAACGCTATAGTTTAATGCTATTAAAAGTGGGATTTGTTGAGGGAAGTCGCATCCGTCCCATCGCAAGCATCTACATTGTCATGATCACATTGGTTTACCCATTTTTCTTTGGTAGTTCAACGGGCGGTCGCCCCTCCAACAAGAAAATGTATAAATATGGAAACTTCAATATCCCCCCGGGAGATGCCCTTGAAAATTTATGATGTCACATACCATCCACTTGTGCTAAGAAAGGTTATAGGAATAAGGGCTAGGTTTATAGGAGCTCTGGTTCATTCGTAGTTCTGTATGCCTCAGCCTACGGAGCGGTGGAGTCATAGGCAATTGCAACTTAACTAGATTTAGTGTCGGGTTTTGTGGCAATCTCATGGCTAGTTTATGATTCGAATCCATATCCGGTGGATCGAGTTCCCCGAGTCCAAGCACAAATAGCTGGGATAACTGTAAAAAATACTACAATAAAATTCGTTGGAGATAAAGACTCTAATCGGGTAACTTATAATTTTTTTAAAAGAAAACTACAATGCATCCCGTCTTCATGCATGTCAATGCTTTATTATATGCATAAGACATGCATTTTTAGTGAAGAATTCTTTTCCTAATCAATAAGTCGACGTACCTAATTCATTTCAATCTCAATCATAAGGATTTCGTTTCAGTTAATGACTTTTGGGAGTTGACAATTTAGTTCTTTAACTTAGAATAACGAGCCTCACTAGTCCGATTTTAATTTCCCGATGAATTTCGAGATAAAGCAAGACCAACACAACACTAACCACGGTCCCATGTTGGGCACCACAGTAGCTAATTACATCAATTAGTCCTAGTCTCCAGCTCCACCTTTTACATTAATGGTCACATGAGATTATCTAATGCTCAGAATTATCAAAAGAAAAATAGGGCATCATATTCTCTATGAAAAAATTATTCTCACGAATCAATATTAAATAAAAGAAAAATGGCGGTTGTCATTTCAGGTAAAGAACGGCCATCTTTAAGGGCTCTGGTAGTCGTTAATTAAGTATATTGAGTTTTTAATATATTTCCCTGATCATATTTCTAAGCTCTCTACTAAAAACAAGAAGAAACTCTTTTATACATCCTTTTTGGAAAAACAAACCAATGATACACTTTTAAACATTAAAAGTTTTTTCAATAAAAGAAAAAAAAACATAGAAATACCATCAATCGAAGGTGAACGAGCAGGTTAGAGATGATAACAGTTTGCCACGAAAATAATGAAATGCTAGTTGAGGGAATCTTTTAGTGAAATTTTGAACACTAATGAGTTGAATGAATAATTTGTCTACGATGACAAAGTCACATACGAAATCATAATCAACTTTTATGTGCTTAGAGCGGATATGAAGGAATGATTGCTTAACATTTCAATTAAGTAAAACTAGCACACCATACCATCTAATCATTTAATTCCCCGCTAGGTTAAAAGTGATTGAAATTTTTTAAGTTCTTGAGAACAAATAAATTGAAAAGGTGCACTTGAAAAGTTGTAAAGTTGTAAAAGAACATTAAACAAATGGAGTTCAGCATTTGAGTTTGGAATATCTTTGGCACTTGTACCATATGCGCAATTCAAAGTACATTACACGTTGCATCTGAAACTCCCACCAACAAAGGGTCTCATAGTTCAGCGAATTCAAACCAACAATCCAGTTCACATTATTGTTCGTTTTCACACGCACAGAATATTCAATAAAAATCAGATCACCTTTGCATCACCCAACTTTTTTCCTTTTAATCTTACATTGATCTTGGAGCTTGATTCCCCCTTCAAACCCACTTTTTTCCCTACTTTCCTAAAGAAAAAAGTATTTTTCTAAGCACTTCCTTCCCCTTTTAACAATGCCCCTTTCTATCTTCATTATAATATTCGTTTTTTTAATATGAGACATGCATATTTTTTAGCGGTGAAAATAGCCGTTGTTTTAAATGACTGTTAGAAAAATATTATGCATTAAACTAATATAAAATAAACGATAATTTAAAATTAATATTAATTATCTTTAAAATTTGTTTTAATATTTGAATATATTAATTTGTTTATAATTTTTAAATTGTAATTAATATTATTCTTTAAATAATATAGAAAATAATTTTATTCCATCAATTTGTCATATTTTTAAAAAAATAACTATCATTTTAAGAGATAGTTAATATATAATGTCTTTCTCTAAATCATTTATATGAAGTTTTATGTTCCCGAATCATAATTATAACAACATGTTTAACTTATAAATGTCTAACAAAAAACTTATAAATTCGGTACATATAATATCTTGAATTTTATATTGACGGAGATTCATTTCTAACTTCATAATATTATAAAATTATTTAGTTTTACTAATCATTTAAAATTAAATTATCATTAAATAATTTCATTATACGAATTAAATGGAAAAAAATGAAATATCCAAATTGTATCATATTTTAGAATACTATAAAGAGTAAAAGGGGAAATAAAAAGATTCTTCATTTTAAACGTTTATGATATAGTAAGATAAAGATTTATAATCGCGTTTCACATAATTTGTTATAATTTAACGTCTTTACACACATTATTAATACATATTTTCTTATTTAACTTATTTATTGTCTTCT
The DNA here is from genome assembly GCA_003255025.1 of Datisca glomerata. Lineage (NCBI taxonomy): Eukaryota > Viridiplantae > Streptophyta > Magnoliopsida > Cucurbitales > Datiscaceae > Datisca > Datisca glomerata. The sequence goes on from QANY01001705.1 coordinate 255,370, forward strand.
CAATAGTTCTTTATGTACTAAAACTCATGTGATATATAGTTAAATTAAATATTGAATGAATTTCTACTAAATTACTTTTGAAATATAATTAAATGTTTTTCTTATGTTTAAAACCTGTGAATGTTATGTAAGATGAGCCGTAATTGAAGAAATTTAAACTCTAAGGACTAAATTAGTTTAAAAGTTGTGAATAGGCTGTGATTATAAAATAATCAAATCTAGTGATGTTTTCTCATTAAGTATGAAAATCTGTTTCGTTAGTGATTATTGCTCAATCAGAGTCCACTGTTTCCCTCTTGACATGACAAAGGCATACTGTTTGTTGCACACCATTTCAACCTCTAATTTGTTATTCTCGGATTCAGATCCGATGTTGTACTATAGTTGGTTTATTTGAGCCGTTCGATCATATTTATATAATCTTAATTATGCTAAGTAGAAATTTAGGAAGAAACACATTTAATGCAGTTAGCCTTATTCCTTATTCATATTATACTTGAACATTCGTAAAATATTCATCATGTGGTGAAAGAGAACTAATCAAAAGAGTGTGAGTAGATCTCCACTGTGAAAAATGGGAAGAGCGAGATCAGAATTGCAGGAAAATTTCGAACAGTTACGATTGAACAGGCAACTATAAAGGCAATATAATCAATATAATAGTTGAAAGAAACACACAAGATATGGAGTCACGTTTGGGGAAGATCCCACAGACATTGGGGCAAACCTTAGAAGATGATGACATTACCTAAAACGTTTGAGAAATATGACCTAGTCTCCAAGAATGACAAGGGACCCCCTTTTTATTAATTTATCAATATCTTAAAAATGTCTATAAATACAAGCTTATGTAAGAAATGAAAAAGGGCAGGGAGTAGATTGAATCCAAGAAAAGTTTTACAACAACGAAGTAAAATCTGAAATGCAAGAGAATGTCATAAGTCTCCCGTGATTTTTCTTCCCTTTAAGTATTTTCTACGTAAATGATGGTGTATTTATTCTCTCATTCTCTCCCTGAATTATTATTCGTTCAAATAGGATTTTCCATACCAAACAATCTTTTTACATTTTGGTGCTCTTGTTGAGAGCTGAGAGAAAACGCTCGAGAAATCCACCCCGGAAACACTAAGTAAGCCTAGAAACAGATCGAACATGGCCTTGAATGACGGCAACAAGACGAAACGGAGATGATCATGTGGATCAACCAACCCCATCGACAGAAATGTTGCAAAAAAATCTAAACAATATGCGTGAAAGGGAAAGAAGGAACACGGAGGCACTACGTATCGCATGGCAGACTGTGCAGGACCAGATCGACACGTTTTAGCAAAAGCTAGGAAGGACACGTGCTGAAGTCAGCCAAATGGCGAATAACGAGGAAAAAGAAACCTTATAAGGGGCAGGGTAAAAGTAAAGAAAGAACGAGGAAGACGAAGGCTTCTTATAGGCCACAGACGTGAAAAAGAAATTCAATGGATTTTATGGTTTCGAAAAAAGAGCGAAATGTGAGTTATCCAGGGAAGGCGTGAGCGGAAAGGTGTGTAACATGAATTTAATGACAATAAACAAAATGATGGCATCCGTTGTTATTTGTAGCGGGCAAATGGAATGATAGATGGAAAAAGGAAAAGAGGCGTGTCCTGGAAAAGCTTAAAACTCATGCCATAACACGAATAACTGAGAACAAAAACAGAATTGTCTTGACAACAAAAACATAATTGTCTTGACAGTGGGAACAGAATTGTCTTGACAACAAAAATGGAATTGTCTTGACAACGGAAATAGAATTGTCTTGACAGTGGGAATGAAATGTCTTGACAACGGAAAAGAAATGCATTGACAACGGGAAATGGAATTGTCTTAATAGTGGGAACGGAATTGTCTTGACAACATGAACGAAATGTCTTGACAACAGAAAAGAAATGTCTTGATAACGGAAAAGAAATACATTGACAATGGAAAACAGAATTGCCTTGTCAATGGAAACGAAATTGTCTCGTCAACGGGAATGAAATGTCTTGACAATGGAAACGAAATTGTCTTGACAAAGGAAAAGAAATGTATTGACAATGGAAACAGAATTATCTTGACAGCAGGAACAGAATTCTCTTAACAGCGGGAACAAAATTATCTTGACAGCAGGAACAGAATTCTCTTAACAATGGAAACGAGATTATCTTGACAATGGAAAATGAAAAACGAGTACAACATCCACTACAGGAACAGAAAATGAAAACAAAAACGGAAATAAAAATGGGAACGAAAATGAAAATGGAAACAGAAAAAGTTGGAAGAAAATTACAGACAAATATTATATCATCGAAAATATATGGAAGTCTACTATTTTTGTAAAATTTTACGGAAATCGAATCGGAGCTCTCGATCAAAAGTTATGATAGTTTTCGTTGCTACTATTCAGGAAAGTAAACATATTCATGTTTTTCACATTTAAATTTTAAACTGTACTGATTAAAATATAATTATATCACAAATTATATATAGTTAGAAAGTGTATAGATGTTTACTTCTTGAAGAATCTTGCAGAACTCGATTTGGAGCTCCCAAACAAAAGTTATGATAATTTTCATAACTGGAAGTGAACCGCAAGAGAAATCTTATACCATCAGAAATATATATAAGTCTACGTATCGGAGAATTTGGGGCTTTCGATCAAAAGTTATGGTAATTATTGTACATATTGCTAAGAAAAGTAAGGCTATTCATGTCTTTCAAATTGAATCTTTAAACTACTTCATTTAAAAAGTATTATATGAAAAACTATATATCATTGAAAAGATATGGATGTATACTTTTTGAAAAATTTTGCAGAACTCAATTCAAAACTCCCGATAAAAAGTTATGATAATTTCCATGAAGGTCATTTAGAAATTCAGATTACGCAAAACCGTAAACTTCAGAAATTAAACTACATTGACTGGGGTCCAAATACATTACGAATCTTATATCAACGGAAATATTTGGAAATATCTTCATGAAGAATTTAGCAAAAATCAACTTGAGCTCCCGGTCAAAAGTTATGGTAGGTGTTATTCAGGGAAGTAACATATGAACGCTTTTCAAATTTAATGCTTGGTCTATATCAATTTAGATAGTATTATATAGAAAATAATATATCATTAGAAATATATGGATGTCTACTTAAAGAATTTTGCAGAACTTGATTTAGAGCTCTTGAGCAAAAGTTCTGACAATTTTGCAGAACTTACTTAGCGTTCAAATAGGATTTTCCATACCAAAAAATCTTTCTATGGGCCATGTTTGGGGAAGACCACAGACATGGGGGCAATCCTGAGAAGATGATGACATTACCTAAAACATAGGGGAAGTATGGTATAGTCTCCAAGAATGACCAGGGAACCCCCCCTCGCTTTATTAACTTATCAGTATCTTAAAAAGACCTATACATACAGATTCATATAAGAAATGAAAAGAGTAGGGAGGAGATTGAATCAAAGAAAAGTTTTACAACAACGATGTAAATTTCAAAATGCAAGAGAATGTCATAAGTCTTCCATGGTTTTTCTTCATTTTAAGGATTTTTCACGTAAATGATGATGTGTTTATTCTCTCTCTAAATTATTATTCGTTCGTAGAGAATTTTTCATACCGAAAAAGTCATTTACAATACTCTAATTAAAAACTAATTAAATATGAAAAGTATAAATGTAAAAAGGTTTTGGGAATAAAACAAAGTAGCATTTGTATGGTCAAAATGAATTAATAGGTAAAAAGATTGACGATATGTAGCACTAAAATTCTCAATATTATTATGACATGATGTGAGATTATACACTGTTAAATATATAATTTTCTTATTAATTTATATTCAAACATGATATGAGATCACATACACTGTTAAATCATAATGCTACATAGCATTTTTCAAGGTAAAATATAATACTCTTTCCTATAGTTAGCTCAATTTTAATTTGGTCCCTCAAGTATAGTTTATCTTGCATTCCATGTTTAGTGTCACATTCTTAAATTTTGACTAAATTGGTACAACTATTCTATACTAACTAATATCTTACTATAATTTTAGACCAAAGTTAACTCAAATGAGATATCATTCTTTCATAAAAATCAATGTTATATGATAAGATATCGCGCAACACTTTAATGATGTAATATATTGTACATAACGTAAGATTATACATTAGCGTCATGATATAAATCGTCAACTCGTTGATGATGAGTGAAACATTTTTTATAAATAAATACATTAATATAAGAAATAAAAAATGTAGAGATAATATTTAATAATGAAGGGTGGCAAATTATTCTACCACAATAGCGATAAAACCCTCATTAGATCTTTTATCGTTTTCATCCTTGATGTGTCCAGAATTGAACACACTCCCATCGGTCCTACTTAACACGAAAGCGACATCCAGTATGAAAGCTATACGCATCCAAGTGTAAAAATATTTATTTTGAATCTTTGATAGATATTTATATGGAGGATCAAGATTTTGCCAACTCAGATTTTATTTACAAATATTTATTTTTTCTTGAATTTAGATCAGTGTCCTATCTGCTTTTTTAGTTTCTTTTCGACCTTGTGGGCTTGTGTGATGCGCCAAGTCAAAGCAAAACCCATGGATGACAACACTTCCGAACGAAAAAGATGGCCACCAAACTGTGATTCCCCATCATAACTACCTCTCCTCTTTCGAGAGAGGGAAGAGTCAACTGCTGCTCACTTTTGTGGATTATAAATCCAAGGTGGAGTTGAAATCAAGTAATGGAGACGATTTTGGTGTAGTACAACTACAATCCCTTCGTTTTTTGTACTTCCTTTGCAGTACATTCCTAGATGGTCTTCTTAGTGAGTAATTTATTCATATTCCATTCATCGTACCTTACCCTCTCTTGGGTTTTCAACTATTGATGATCCCATTTTGCTATAAATGCGAGATTCGGTTTCTGCTTGTGTCAGGTTTTGGTGCTGTGAGTTAATTGGTGAAAGGCTAGATTTGAGAGAGACCCTTATTTTGTATTTTTATTTCATACCCATTTGAAATTGTGATTGGGTTTGTGGGTGTTTTTGGTTTCTCTTTTGGAGAGTGATTGAGTCAACGCAGAGGAGGAGGGACCGAAATCTAATTGGGGTTTTCTTCAAATTTACAAGGGATTTTTCGGCTTGGAGATTGAAGATTACCCATTTGAGTATCTCTTAATCTGTGAAAATATTTCATTAAAATAACAATATTTTAAGAGAGTCAAAGAAGCCATACTGAAGACTTGTCCAAGTTAGGATTTTCCCGTTCCTTCAGCAAAAGCAGAAGAAGAAGAGGAGGAAACTTCGGTGAGACTCATTACGAGCTGGCAATTCTCTGTTTCGGTAGATTTCCTCTGCTATTCTAAGTTGTATAACATTTCTTCTTTTCTTTTCTCATTAGATTAAAAAAATCAGGATTCTGATGGTTAAATTGGAGAAAAGATTTGGATAAGTCTAATGGGGAATACAAACAAGGAAGAACCTCAAGAGATTGAGAATTTTGAAGGTAATGAAGTTGAAGAGACAGGAGATGAGCCAGAGGATGTAAAGAGAATTGCGCCATGGCAAAAACAGATCACAATTCGGGGTGTTGTAGCGAGCTTAGCAATTGGAATCATTTATAGCGTGATAGTGATGAAACTGAACCTTACAACAGGTTTAGTCCCCAATCTTAATGTCTCAGCTGCTCTTCTCGCCTTTGTATTTGTAAAAACATGGACTAAGCTACTCCAGAAGGCTGGAATTGTTTCAACTCCCTTCACAAGGCAGGAGAATACTGTAATTCAGACCTGTGCTGTTGCTTGTTATAGCATTTCTGTTGGAGGTTTGACATATTTTTCTTGTATAAATGCTATTTTTACTGTGAGCCTTTGTATCTTTGCACTGTATTCATTGGAAGTTTTTGGACTGCAGGTGGATTTGGATCATATTTGTTGGGTTTGAACAGGAAGACCTATGAACAGGCAGGTGTAGATACACAAGGGAATACTCCTGGTAGCACAAAGGAACCCGGTATCGGTTGGATGACTGGTTTCCTCTTTGTGAGTTGCTTTGTTGGACTGCTAGCCTTGGTTCCTCTTAGAAAGGTATTCTTCTTTTTCCCATTGTTCCCCTGTTGAATCGATTGTTAGTTTTCTATTCAGAGTGGGGCTGTTCTTCTGTGTTAGCATGTTGTCCCACATTGCCTGTTTATAAGGGAGGGTTTAATTCCCCTCTCCCTAGCACCTAGATTTTAGGAATGAACGGGCTGAGCGTCTCAATTTTCTTCAAGCTTAATCCAAGTTGGCATTGATCTTTTTAGACCCTGGTTGAGTTACACCTGAAGAACTTGAATTGGCTTGTGAATAGATGTTGGGTTAGTTTTGCAGATTATGATAATCGACTATAAATTAACCTACCCAAGCGGAACCGCGACTGCTGTTCTCATTAACGGATTTCATACGCCTAAAGGAGACAAGATGGCAAAGTAAGAGTTTTCATTGCCTTTTTAAAAATGCTTACATAATTGTAATCCGAAAGAATTGAAACGAGCCGTGGTTCTTGTTATACAGGAAGCAAGTTCGGGGGTTTATGCAGTTCTTTTCCTTTAGTTTCGTGTGGGCTTTCTTCCAATGGTTCTATTCAGGCGGAGCTGAGTGTGGATTCACTCAGTTTCCGACGTTTGGGTTGACAGCTTGGAGGAATTCGTACGTACTCTACGTACTTAGCAACTGTGATCTGATTATATTCATAAATTGATTGAAAAAGTTGAATTGTTGCAGGTTCTACTTCGATTTCAGTATGACTTATATAGGAGCTGGAATGATTTGCCCTCATCTCGTGAACTTATCGCTACTTCTTGGAGCCATACTCTCTTGGGGAATAATGTGGCCTTTAATCAAGGGACTCAAAGGAGAATGGTTTCCTCAATCTTTACCTGAGAGCAGCATGAAGAGTCTTAACGGTTACAAGGTTTAAACTCGTAATCCTCCTGTTCCGTTGATATAGAAAATTCACTTATCGTATCTTATTGTGTGTTATAGGTGTTCATTTCTATTGCTCTAATCCTTGGAGATGGACTCTACAATTTTCTAAAGATTCTGTTCTTCACCACCTCAAACATCTACTCTCAAATGAACAAGAAGAATCTTAAAACATGTAAACATTGAGTTGTATACTATGTTTTTCAAGTTGTGAAAATGTTCCTTGTACCGATAACTTTACTAACATCAAGTCTCCTGGCTGCAGTTTCAGACAACCCGAACCTTAGTTTGGACGATCTACGGCGAAACGAGGTATTTACTAGAGATACCATTCCGGTATGGGTGGCAATAGTGGGGTATATTTTTTTCTCCATCATCTCTATAGTCGTAATCCCGATAATGTTCCCGGAGCTGAAGTGGTATTATGTAGTTGTGGCCTACATTCTAGCACCATCTCTTAGCTTCTGCAATGCCTATGGAGCGGGACTAACCGACATGAACATGGCTTATAACTACGGGAAAGTGGCTCTCTTCGTGCTTGCTGCCATGGCTGGAAAAGAGAACGGTGTGGTTGCAGGGCTTGTGGGATGCGGTCTGATTAAATCGATCGTCTCCATTTCTTCCGATCTGATGCATGATTTCAAAACTGGACATCTCACACTCACGTCCCCTCGATCGATGCTTGTAAGCCAAGCAATCGGGACAGCCATAGGATGTGTAGTAGCTCCTCTAACATTCTTTCTATTCTACAAAGCTTTCGATGTTGGAAATCCAGACGGGGAATATAAAGCCCCCTATGCCATCATATACCGAAACATGGCCATCCTTGGGGTCGAAGGCTTCTCTGCCTTGCCTCACCATTGCTTGCAGCTATGTTACGGGTTTTTTGCCTTTGCAATTGCAGCCAACTTGGTGCGGGATCTTTCCCCTACGAACGTCGGGAAATGGATTCCACTTCCAATGGCAATGGCTGTGCCTTTCCTAGTCGGAGCATATTTCGCAATCGATATGTGCGTGGGGAGCTTGATTGTGTTCATTTGGCACTATCTGAATAGCAAGAAGGCGGGATTGTTGGTTCCGGCCGTGGCTTCAGGTTTGATATGTGGGGATGGGTTGTGGATTCTTCCTTCTTCAATACTTGCTTTGGCTAAAGTTCGTCCGCCAATTTGTATGAGCTTTTTCCCAACAAGGTAAAGAGTTTGTCCAAATGAGACAGAGAGATAGAGGAAATTTGTGGTGTGTAGACACAATTTGATAAGTAGTTATAGATAAGTTTAGGGATGGTTGATAAAGCTGCCAAGTTTTAATACAGGCTAATAAACTTCTTCAATTCCTATGTAACTTATTTTCATGTTTCATATACTACAAGAATTACAATCTTAACGTGAGTCCTTGGCTATGATTGCGCCTTGGAAAGTTGGCGGAAAACAAAACAGAAGCCCCGTTTGAAAAGTCTTTTCAAACCGGATAAGTTTGAAAAGTATTTTTCTATCATTTTTCATCAATGACTACTTAGTCTGAATAAATAATTTTTTATATTATTTATTTTTGTTTGTTTAGATTCATAAGCGAGTAATTTATATAAACTACTTACTCAGATTAATAAGTTTTTGCGTTAATTAATTTTTGTAGTTCATAATCATAAAATTTATTTGATCTGAACAAGTAGATTGTAAAATTTATTTAATCTGAGCAAGTAGTTTCTGTCTTATTCATTTTTCTTTATCCAAATATTTTTAGGAGTTGCGACTTGTTTTACATGAAGGGGTTAAAAAGTTTTTTCTCTAAACAAAACCGTCTTATTCTTCAAAAGAAAGTTTGTTGACCCATTTTTCTCTCATATTTCAATATTCTAAATGCAATTATTACATTTTCTTTTCCTTTTCATATTAATTTTGAAGATGTCAACATAGCCTTAATGTTTAATATACTAACACATACAAACAAAAAGTTGTATAATTCATATTTTGCGAACCCATATAAGTGAGTCATGATTAGATATCAAGAATGATCCATCCTCAAATCATCTTATATGAAAAATTTATGTCTCAATATTGCACATCAAATCATAGGTTATTCCTTACAATGAGGTAAGGTGCTTCAATAGCAAATCTTGATTGGCCATTTAAAAAAAACAAAGGAAAAAATATCGGTACGTGCAAGTTGCCCAATTATCTAATACGACAACATTTGGCGTGTTCCTCGTGAACAACTAGAAGTTCTTTTCTTAGAGGAAAGATTATTTTATTATTTTAAAAGGTAAAGTCCTAATAATTATAATTTTACCGTTTTCATTTTCAGCATGGGACCATTAACGATAAAGATAGATTAAGGCATTATGTTATATCAAACTTTTAAGATTGTTTTAGAATAATGTACATAATTGATTTTACCACATTTTAATAATAATTTTAGAACTAAAAATCCTGAATATGCGGAGTAATTAAGAGCAAATATTTTTTTCTTTTAGATCATTTAATCACCAATTTATGTATTTCTCGACCCGATCAACATTAATATTTGTCTCAATATGCTGGATGAATGCAATAGTTAAACTCATATGCATATCATTAGAGTGAGAATTCGAGTCATAATATTATTTGATATGTAAATTTTGTGAACTTTGACGAAAACACAATGTATGGATATGTTTTCAAAAGGAACATTTTACTTTTTTCCTTCGCTTCTACTTTAGTTTCTATACCATCAATTTTCACAAATTAGATAGGGGTATTTAAAATTGTCCCGAAAATGACCGATTCGGCCCGTTGTTTATATGTGTTTGGTTAAGTTCGGTTGGTTTTCGTAATTTTTTTGAACCAAACCAAAACATCAAATTTATATTATTTTTTTATTTTTATATATCATTTTATATAAAACTGAACCGAACCAAACCAAAACTTTAATTTCATATTATTATTTTTCAATAATATCATTTAAAAATTATATAAAAATTTATTTTTAATTAATAATACCGAACCGAATAACCAAACCAAATCGAATCAAAACTCACAACTCGAGTCGGATGGTTCTTTTGATATGAACGTTTCAGTTCGGTTTTATTGTTGGACCGAAATTTTGGTTTGGTTTTGGTTTTTATTGACCAAATCGAATCTTGAACCCCTAAAATTAGGAGCTATAAAAGTATTTCTACTCACATAATCAAAGCTGTTGTATATTGGTAGTTTAGGCGATTGTTTGAGACTAATGTAAGAGTTTAAAGATGGGAATGATTCCCTCTTTTCTAATTCACAAACTAAATCAAAACGATTAAAGAGATGAGGTGAGCTTTTGGTAGCAAAATCACTTTAATTCATTAGAAAAAAAATTATTTTTCAGCTAAATTTTTATTTGACAAATATTTTTATTTAAAATATATTTCTAGAAAATCTTCTAAATTAAAATAAATGCGCTTTAAACCCATTCAAAATTTCATAAAAATTTTGAATTAAAATAATTGCTAACTACGATAGTGATATTTTAATGTAAAAAATAAATTTAATTACATATCTGAAGTGACATTAGAATTTTCATCGTTAATCAAAATAATCTAGTGTATATATTATTCTTATCCACATCTCATGACATAAATCTAAGAATAATTCACATCAAAAGTTATTTTCCCAATTTCTCATAAAATTAATTAATAAATTTTGACTTGTTAATTGCTAATCATTTATGAGTTTAGGGATTAATTGATAAAATTGAAATATGGGTGTGTGTTTTTTAAAGAGGAAGGAGATATAATATGAGGTTTGAAACTTTAATTTTAGATTAAAAACTTAAACTATAATTATTTAGCTTGAAAGACGAGGTTGAAATTTAGGTGATTGAGAAAATAGAAATATGCTGAGAAAAAAAGAAAAGAAAGTATTTTGCCAAAAAATAGTCTGTAAATAATGGCAATCATGGGGGCAATTTCTCAACGTTTTTAGATCTTGGACTATATGAACTCATACCTTTTGGTTGGTGAAGCTTGTGCTTCAGAGCCTTTCGAGTCTCAGACGACGACGGTTTGTAGGTCGGAAAGGAGTTATTGAATACACCAGGCCTTTACCGCTCTTTCTGTAAGCTACGAATTAGTTTATGTTTATTCACACTGTTTCATATCAATCAGATTATCTCTTTTTTCGTTCTTCATCAATTCCGCATTTTATTCATTGTACTGAATTCAAGGTTTCCTCCTTATCCGGGGGTTTTGTATTTTGTTTCTTCGATCTCCTTCTGTGTATGTATTTTAGCTGTTTTGATTCATCTATTTCGTGGATGTTAACAATCTTCGGGTTTTTATGCGTTGGGCAGTGATAAATGGCTTCAGATCCAAAGGTTCACTCTTTTGAAGAAGTTGAAAAGCACAACAAGACTAAAGATTGTTGGCTTATTATTTCTGGGAAGGTCAGATCTTTCTAAATTTTGTTGTTTATCTCTTTTATTTAACGCACGAAATCATTTCTGATTTCATTAATTTCTCAATTTTCTATTGCTGCGGCTTAATTCTGAGTAATACGAGGGGCGTTTATGTCTTTCTTGTTTCCATTTGACAAAACCTCCCTTTGTTATGTATGAGCCCAATGTCGTAGACTCGTAATATCTGAGGGAAGAATCAATTTTTCTTACGTATTTTGTATATAATGGCAATGCTACACTTTGAATCGAAGGAATCTGGGTGGCTTTCCGATCTTGTATGTTTCATTCCATAACTTGAGATTCATTGGTATCTAATCTTATTTCTCGTTAGTTGCGGTTTGCTGCATTGTGGAGAAAATATTATGCATAGATGGAAAAAGTAGGTTGTGTTCATATACGATTATGTTCATTTATAAGTATTGAATATGGAGTCCATGATTATAGCTAAATAATGATAATCTAAGACTACTCGTAGTGATTATCAGCTCATGGAGCATTTTGCCACTGGCAACGTTTGTCAATACTTCTGTTACAATACGAAAATTTGAACTTATGAAGGATTTAAAAGACCATTCAGGTCTTTTCGTGGAGTTTGTTTTTCCATTATTTCACAATTTTGCATGTACTAATATGGGTAGCTAATTAAACATGCCGATTGATGTTCTAAGATCAGCAATTTAAGTAATTGATGGTCTCCGAAGACAAGGTCTATTACATGTTTACGGTGAACTAGTATCGGTTATTGAATACGTGTAAGTTTGTATATGACCGGAGATAAATGAGGTTGTTTAATCTGATAAATTCTGGTAAATTAGGTGTATGATGTAACTCCTTTCATGGACGACCATCCTGGAGGCGATGAAGTGTTATTATCAGCAACAGGTAAGGCTATCATATCCTAAATATAATCCTTAAATCCTACTATCTATATTTCTATCAACCAGACAATTAGTTATTTTTTCAATCAATGTCAGAAAATTCTGTTGAACAACAAAGAAAATACATCAAAGCTTACTTACAAGGAATTTATCTCGATCAATAAAACATGCAATGTTTGAAGGAATCATTAAGCTCACAGCCCTGACAATTGCTAAGCTTGGCAATAGCGTCAGCAACTATTTTACGTTTTCTTGCTACCCAAACCACATTGTCAACTTCAAATCGCCTCTTAAACTCCTTAACCATCATCAAGAAATTAGACAACTCCCAACAAGTGAAAGCTCTATCATTGAAACATTCACCCGTTCTCTTGGAGTCACATTCAATCACAATTCTTCTCCAACCATTAGTACTTGCCATTTTCAAGCCTTCATAATTTATAGCAATCACTCCAATTGAGCTACTTGAGGGGCAAGAGAAAACAAAAGCATCTACATCTATTTTTATGTAGCCCACTGTAGGAGGATACCAAACTGCATGATTAACCGCATCAATGTCATTCTGGTTCTTGCAATGGTTCCCATTATGATTCTCAACAACAATATGATACTCATTATGGTTCTCAATCTGATTTTCATTCAATCATTTTGAATGAACAGCATTAACATGTTTTTTCATTTTTCTTGCAGGGAAAGATGCTACAAATGATTTTGAAGACGTTGGCCACAGCGATTCGGCTAGAGAAATGATGGAAAAATATTACATCGGGGAGATTGACCCATCCAGCGTGCCAATTAAGCGGCCTCACATTCCAGCACACTCTTACATTGCCGAAAGGAGTCCTGATACTATGATTAAGATTCTACAGTTCTTGGTTCCCCTTTTGATCTTGGGTTTAGCGTTTGCTGTTCGGCACTTCACCAAGAATGAGTAGTAGTCTATGTCTTTATCATGTTCTATGAGCCAACCCTCATGAAGGGCAAGCTGTTGGCCCACTTTAGTTTAAGTAGTTGATTAAACAGTCTTTAACTTGTCTAGTATTAGATTCTCTGTGGTGTTTGCATGTGACAATTGAACAACGGTTTATTGAAGTCAGTAGTACCTGTTTGGTTTTAGCGAAAGTAACATGTTTCTCATATCATGGTATTCTTGAATAAAAAGCAGGAAATTTCTGTTTTTTAGATTGAATGATGATTATTCATTGCTGTCTGGTCTTCTTATGGTCAGCAACTATTTAATGAGTTTGCCCTACAAGAGATTCAACATAAGCCCGGTTCATCGTTTGTTAGATCTTCTGTAACATGATTCTTATCAAGAGATGTTATTTTTCCAAAGCCTGTATTTCCATGACACTAGAACAATTAGTTAATTACATGCCACAAAAAACGTTGGTTATGCTCAAATTTGTATGTGATATTTTATCAACTCACTCAAATTTCATTTTCTTTTTGGGGAGATGGGAAGGAGTTTCTCCAAAGGTTTTTTGTGAAAAGTTACAATTTCATAATTACAAAATTATACGAGATTGAGGTAGGTTATATGAAGTGTGGAGTTAATGAAAACTGGAGTAGGTGATATGATATGTGTGGAGTTTATGAAAAATGGAATAGGTGATGGAGAATAAATGCACGACTTTGATAATTGATCGTTAAATACATAATGAATGTGATAGCATCAGTTAGACAGCTACATCAAAATCTTGGTCCGAGGCTTACCCCACTTTGACAGGCCTTTGATTTAAAGTGTAAATTAAATCAGAGTCACGAAAAAAGAGCAATATTAAACATTTTTTTAATACACAATTGTCCCCCAAAGATCCAATAAATCTGCAACAAAAGTATTAAAAAATGCTAGAGGGAATCATTTGTATATCACTCCTATGATTCCTCATCCATCCATTAGAAGAATAACGTCAATGTGGCAGCCTCCAGCTTTCCAACCTACTAGGCCGCCGTGAAACAGGATCCCAAAAAAGAAAGTAACCACATCTTGAAACATTAATTTAAGCATTTCATCAATTACATTGTTTGCCACCCAACTTAGTTGAGCATGTAAAGTGAGCTCAAGCAAAATGAGAAAGAGTACCACCAAAAGAGAGGACATTTTTTTTGGTACTGTCCAGACATGGTTTCCATGAATAATGGCAAATAACGCACTTTTTAAACCCTTCTGCTAGAATGTAAAAAAAATTATGGGACAGTCAGAAGTTAGTCTGTACCTTGTCATGGAGACTGACCACCAGATTATGTGCATCATCCAGGAGTTTCCACACATCCAGATGCCCTGCCATGCTATTACATTCCCTGATAATTTCATCCATGCTGTTATACTTTTCTATAATTAACTTCCTCTTCTGTAATACTGAAGCTGCGATTGCGAAAAGCAATAAATCATCTGTTGGTGGGGCTCGTTGTCTCATCCTGCTCCAAGCAGACTTCCCTATACCAGCTCTTATGGCTGCCTGATCAGCCCACATTACCTCCCACAGGCATATTGTCTGTTCAAAAGTTAATTCCCTCCTAAATAACACAACAACCATCCTGTAAACGAAGAAGCAATCCTCGGCTTGAAGCTTCTCTAAGTGCCTGTAAAGGTGAGAATCTTTGGTTTTTATAATTCTGGATACAATGTTCAGTTGCCTTCTGATTCCTACCTCATCAAGTCTAAAATTGTGGCGGGCTTTCCTCATGAAACCCACAAAACACCAGAATGCCTCATGATCTTCACTGATCACAGCAATTATTGGAGAAAGTAGATCGCTCATCCCCTGGCAGTAGCCAATTTCAGGATCATAGAAAGCATATGCTTCAAGGATGGCAACCAGCCTAGAAGCATGGAAAATCCTGGAGGGCTCCAAGTGATCGTAATCCTTCAACCCAACAGCCTCTGCAGAACGCCGGGCTCTAACATCCAAAACCGCTGCTTGGGATGGAGAGTAAGGTATCCATTCAGAATTGGCACGTACAGCATCAAGCCGGATTATCCGCTGCCAAGTTGCAAAATCCTCGCTACTGCGGAATTTGGATGAGACTTCAGTTTTAGAGGGAGAAGAGCTTTGCTTGGAACTGATATCAGGATCATTATCTTCTATTCCATCAGTGGAAGGGAAAGTTTGACTAACATCCGGGTCATCAGATGAGTCTGTCTCAGAGGAGTCAGTATTTAGCACTGAGGCATCTGCATTTGTTAGTCTTCTTGAACTACTATTCCCATCTTCCAATAATATACTGGAGGGTTCATCAGAAAAACTTATATCAGGGCCCTCTTCCTCGCTAGAGAGGGACTCTCTGGCACTTTCCACATCTCCGGAGCTAGGAGAATCAGTGTCGTGAACAGGAAACCCGCTGTCTTTATCATAGGAAATTTCATCAATGGCATTGAACTTTGAAGTCTCGCTCCCATGTTTTAGGAAGCGTCGGCATTGCTTGCGGAGCCTGTCATATTCCTTTCTGCTTCAAAGCATTTACCAATGTTAAATTTGGAAATTCGAATGCATCCTCAGTGTATACAGTTTAGCAAGTGTCAGATACCAACTTATGCACAAAGCAGGAATAACACATGGTGGAATGTAGATAATAAAACACAATAAGTACCTTTTTTGAGTTCTCACAATGTCTCTTTCTTCTTTGGAACTGTTCAAGTCATAGCTGTTAAAATTGAGTTGCTCAGTAAACACAAAACTCTAGAACGAATTTGCATATATTTATTGTAAAGTAGTAACAGCAAATCAACCATATTACAGAGCACCATGGTGATCCATATAACCATGACACAATGCAATAATAACCAAGACACATACTCTATTAGCAAATTACTAAAACTCATGCCTCAACATTGAGGAAGAGTATGTCTATTTCTAATAAATGATAAAAATAATCGACGAATTTCATCCTCATACCAAAATTCAGGTTAGCGAGGGATCAAGTCAATGATTGCCCGAAAACTAGTCTTGAAAACAAAGTCAGGTCGTGAAATAAGCCTCATAGACTAGACATACTTTTTAAGGAATAAAATCTTATGGTTTGAAAAAAAAAGACTCTTGGAATCAAAAAGCACTTCTACTCTGCACTTCCGGTGTCACTCAGTGTGTGTGTGTGTGTGTGTGTGTGTGTGTGTGAGAGAGAGAGAGAGAGAGAGACTAGGTTTTTGTTTTAAGTCACTTAAATATGCATACTCAATTGGATAAAATGCCTCTAAATCCTAACAAGGTGTCGAATCAGAAGCGCCAATATCATTGGAAAAATGAGATTCTGAATCTTGAAATGAATCAATGATACACATTGGCTACATCAAAAAGATGTTGCAGGCTCAGCAGTATCTATTCTATGAACTAATAAATTGAAAAAATACAACACACTTACACTCCTAGAAGGAACGGCCAGACCTCTGACCTGATACTTGGATCAATTCCCTGTATAAAAAAGTTACAAGATCAAAATCCCACAACAGTGACATTGAAACATGTGAAAAATTTTATTTTATGAGAGAAGCAACAAAAAGGGACAAATGCAAGTCCACTCACTCCACTGCGAACTTTTTTCAAAAGCTTAACCCCACCATTGCGAAGCTTCCCTTCTGGAGTAAACAAACTTCTCCATTGTCGAGGTGAAAGCGCATGCTTTCTTTTCCTTCGTGACCATGGTGACTTCAGGCGACCCCTGAAAAATTGAAGAGGCAAACGACAGTCAATAATCAGGAGTTAGAAGGAACTAACTTCGTTAGGCAGTTCATTAAAAAGATTTCTCTCAAATCTCAATGCAGTTTTTAATATGACTTCATAACTGTCAATAAACTATCACTATTTATAAGGGAGCAGATCCACACATCTTGTTTTCTTTTTTTGATCGATGCAAATACTCCACATATAAAGATTAATTCACAAATAGTCCTGATTTCCATTTGCCATACAGCAACCAAAATACCATCTAAACCGATTATGAAGTCATATTTCTGGAATTAAAAGTTTAGGCCTGGTCAAAGTTAACCTTCATTTATAATATTTACTACCCAATGTGAACCAAGGAAACCTAAATGAGTAAGACTCTGCTTCAAGCTCCATTGGGACATAAGAAGATAGCAGGGAAATCTAGATATTTCTTTTTTCTTTCGATCAGTAGAGCACTACAGATAAATAGGTATATCTAATTTAACATATCTAACTATCCAAAAATCTGCTATTTCTAAAACCACCATGTTGATTGCAATATTTTACAATCCGAACTCAAACTTCACCAAATCGACAATCAAATAGCGACCAAGCACAGCCCAAAAGGTACCGAAATATGAGAGAGCTATATGACCCAGGAGAGGAGGGATTCAACCCAATAAAACAACTAGTTTGAGCTAAAGATTGGTACTAAAAGTACTAATCAAAGTACTCTAAGCACAAGATCTGAATCCAAAACTACGTTTACACTGAAAGTTTTACATCGAATAAACAAATCGTTAGCTGGTTAGGAAGAAGATGGGACTCACCGATCAGATGAAGAACAAGAAGCTGGTGAAGAGGAAGTGACAACGAATAGAACCGAACGCAAATGAACCCACGATGACGACGACGATGAAGGAGAACTCGAATTCGAGTTCGAATTCGAAGAAGACGAAGTTTGAGTTCGTCGAAGAGCTCTCATCTATGTGGAAGTGCAGTGAACAATTTTTTTTTCCCTTTTTTTCAACTAAATGACCACCTTTTTCTACAGGGTTTCAGAGGTTGATGATTTTTTTTCTTTATCTCTGAGAAAAAAAATTCGTGGTTTACCTACTCGCTGAGTAGAATAGGACCGCGACCACAGCAAGCCCCGCCAAAGCTGTGACTACAAAAGCTGTACTAGGCGGCGAGGCTGCCATCAGCCAGAACCCTAATCTGCCGCTGACGCCGGAAGATGTGTGGGTGTCGGTGCCGGAAGCCACCATGGAGATCAAAAGAAACCACTCACCTCTCTCTTCTCCTTCCTTAGCAGCTTCTACTTCTTCTTCTTCCACTTAATCTTTCCTTTTTCTTTTCAACCGAACCCCCAACTGCTTTGATTCTGGTTTTTGCTTCCGTTTGCTTTGGCTTTTTACTACTTTAGAGGAGTGGATCCAATAAGGGCTAGTTTCGTAATTTCAGCACCCTGGGAAGCTTTACCCTTTCTCTCTCTTTAGATAGAGCATAGGGAGATATTGAATTGAAAGTGGAAGAGTCTAAGAAGGCACAAGCTCTACTGATTTTTTATTTAAAGAGTAATTTAGGTCAATAATAATTTGTACTATTTAAAATTAGATAAGTTCCTATAATTTTATTATTTATAAATAAGTTCTTATAATTTTTTTTCTAAAATATTCTTATAGCTTGCAATTTTTTAGAAAAAATTTCTCAGACTCGCTCACTCACGTAATTTGCTTATATGCAGACACATTTTTGGTTTAAAAAATGACATAGACCTCCCTTCATGTTAAGTTTCACTGACAAAAAAATTCAAACCGTTAAATTTGAATATAATGTCAAAATTACCCCTCATCTTATTCTTAATTTTGAAAACATTACAATAAGCTCTGACTGATATTCAAACTATAATTCACTTAAACACAAAAAAATCCAAGTCGGTTTATGTTTTAGGTAAGAAAAATAATCAGATCAAATTTATTATAGAAACATAATATGATCAAATTCTATTTTTAATATTCAAATTAGAGTTTATCTAAACTCAATAAAATTAAGGTTAACCTACCTTTTGAGTAAGAAATATAGTCGGATCAGATTTATCATATGGATGATATTGTCTTACACCTTAACTAACATAGACTTATTTTTTCAGACTAGAGATCTATGTGTATGTGTCATTTCCGTATATTACAAATAGCGTCAAAAATATTTTTCCTAAAAAAATTATATTACACTAGGAAAAATAGAAACTTCAAGAAAGTATGAACAAATAATAATTTGTCACGTGTTATCACTATCAATCTATACTAGTTTATGCCCCCAAACAATAGAAAAATAGAAACTTTAATCATGAGATATAGTGTAAATGATCATTATGGGCGCGCAAAATTTATCTCTTGATTTAACCGGGGTACACTTACGAGAAACACTCAATTGAGGACATGTGCACTCCTATGATTAATAAAAATATTAGGCTCTGAAAACTTGATATTAATCTAAAAAATTACAAACTTTAAGAAAGTAGAAACAAATAATAATTTTTCACATGCCATCGCTATCAATCTATATTAATTTATACCCCAAACAAGTCATCCATAATTTTCAACGAATTTCAATTCTGATATAATATGATGAATACATCCCTTATTTTAAATCATTAAATTTCGTAGTAATGACTTCTATTAATTCATAAAATGTTGACAGATGTATAAATTTCTTCGGTATACAAGTATCAGTTGCTTAAACATATAAGATACCGTACGTCTTCTTCAATCATATATTTAGAAAATAAAACAATAAAAAATTAAAAAAATAATAGTGTGCATTTATTATGAATTCAATTTCTACCATTCATTTGTGAGAATAAATATTTATAATTAAAAAAACAAACAACAAAAAAGAATAAGCAATGGTAGGCTACCCACCAAACTTGTAGTCATTTTTTCCTCACTCACAATTTACCTCTTGGCATGTTTTTCAAATATACTGCTAACAACTACTCAAGTTACCCTTTTCTTTTCTTATTTGATGATTTTGTAGGCTGTTTTTAGATTTTAAAATTAGTTGAAAACTGAAAAGAAAACTTGAATTATTGAATTTCTGTTATTTATAATCTTTGAAATTTATAGAAGAAAATAGTAAAAGGAATAACTTTTATTATTATTAATATTTTTCTTCCATTTTTCCTTATTTCACTTATTCTACTCACATTTTTTCTTTTTTCTTTTTTCATATTTCAAAAATCTAGAGTTAAATGATAATCTTTTGGTTGGTGAAAAAGTAAGTTAAGATTTATGAAAATCTCTAGAAAACTTGGCTTGTTTATGAAGTCGAAGAGTATTATCTTCTCAATGATTTTTCATCATTAGTTTCATTTTTTTATATTATTTTCTAACTTTCAAAGAAAGTATTTAAAGATTTTATTTCATGAGTAGTTGTAAAACAATAGTACTCAAAATTTTATGAAAGCATTTTTTTACTATTGTATCATTGTATTACTTTAAAGACCAACGACGAGTTATATAAAGGGTAAGAGAAAGAATCTCTTATATATTCAAAACAAAAAAATAAGTGTTCGAGGTTAAGTTCAATTTTTTTATTCTGAATATTCAGGAACCAAGATCATTACAATGATCCCTTTCACCATGCATAAACTGCACCAGATAAACTAGTACGAGAATAATGTATATAAGTAAAGAACGGATACACCTAATACATTATAAACTCATTGCCCATGGATAAAGCATGCATCCATTTTTAGCTCTCATTAGACAGATATATTTGAAAAAAAACTAATTGGTGTTGGAGGTTGGTGTAAAAAGTAGAAGCTTAATTGGGTTAGTTTGATGATTTTGAAAATAATAGGAGTTTAGATTTGCGAATTTTGTATTAACTTTGAACAAGTCTTGAAAACTTTAAGTGGTCACGGTAATATCATTATGTAATTTAATTTTAGAGTAAGATAAATTAACCTTCTATATAATTTTATATTAGTTTTAATATAGTCAATTGTCTCAATTTAAACCCTAAATTTGTTTTTGAAACTTCTATGAAACATTTGGATACTACGACTCAGACTCACGATCTCATGATCTAAATGTAAGAAATTGATTATTCTGTCAGTCAATCTTGTCAATTGATACTACAGTTTTAATGTTGTCTTATAACCATAATCATAAAAAATGAATAATAATTACTTATAATTCTTATTTTCGTATTAACAACGTAATGACATGATTTTATAAGTTATTCTTTTGAACTATAGTGAATATGAGCATAACATAACAATAAAATTAAAAGTATAGAGGTAGAACTAAGATAATACAAAATCAAAAAGCAAATTAAAACTGTGGTTAAACAGTGTAGAGAAAAAACACATACCATATTAGTATCCGAACAACATTTGAACTTGTTAATTATAGTAAAATAATTTATCAGGAAAAAAAACATTTAACGACTTCATTGTAAAGGATTTTTTCCTCACACTCAAAAGGTAATAAGAACAGGAGAGAAGAGAAAAATAATAATGTTGCTATGAATGAGAGTTTGCTTGGTTTGTATTGAATGAGAATGTTTACAACCAGCCTTTATTTATAGACGTTCATAGAATCTAATCAAATCTCTCACAGAACGGAATTATCACTTAATCCATGGAAAATATCCTCATATTTGAGATTATCACTTTATTTACATAATATTTCCCTAAAATCATGTACATTAGCTTTAACTACTAAATCAACTCTAACCATCGGATCTCGCTTACAGTCTTGATTCTCCTTTTCCCATTCTGCCACGATGACAATCTTCACATTCTCTTCTGATTGGTTCTCCTTTGTACACATGGCTTGAGGGAGATTTTATAGTTGTTCATTTACCCCCCCCCNTCCCCCCCCCCCCCCCAATTATACTCAATGAAGTTTCATTCATTGGATATCTTGCCTTTTTCATCATTTGTTGGAATTTACAAACATAAATAACATGCAAAGATAACAATACAATTAATGAAATAAGAAGGAAATGCGTGCAGTGCTTTTGTTTGTCATTTCGTTTCCCGTTCTCATTAACGTACTCCTCCAAGATATATAACACGGCCTCTCATCATTCTTATTAGTCACTTCATCTTCCCATTTCCAGTTCTTTTATTGGGAACGCACGATGCGAATGTCAAATCTTTTATCTGGCAGGACACGCCTTCACTCTTTTCCAGCTGTCACTCTTTCATTTGTTAGTTTCAAGACGGTTCACCTCATCATGGTGTCAGTTACGCCCATGTTATCAAGTACCTGCAAAGCGTCCCTTCGTTTGTTTGTTTCAAATTTTATAAAGCATTTCTCATTTTCCTTTCACGCCCGCAGATTATTTATGTTTCCTCCATTTCATTTTTTCTTCACTTTCAACTCTCACTCTTAGTAAGTTCTTCTCTTCGCCTTCCTCATTCTTTTAAAAAAATCTTTATGGGTTTTTGAGTGACGGAAGATGAAGGACCCAGTTCAAACCTCCTGTTCCCCTAGTCAGGACCCAAATCGAGTTTGACCAGTTTATAGCTTCTCATCGGGATGTTTTTCCACTAGACGTTATTTGTGCCTTAGGAGAGGGTAGAGCCACTAGAGTCCAATGAGTCCTCCCTATCAAATCACCCTAGCCATTTTGTATATAGCCCTAGGTCTCAAACTCCCTTTTTACCTTTTTCCATGAATTTTTTCATATACCGTGGGTCTTGCCTCTTCTTAATCTACTATGAGCTCATATAGAGTGCTCATTGGCTTCGAGGCTATGAACATGAGGTACAACTTAGGTTTAGGGGTAGATGAGCTCCATTATTTTTACATAATTAAATGCCGAGGTTACTACCTCGCCCTTCGTCCATCTGAACAGCAAGGGCTAGTTCTAACCGTGATCCCGAAAGGAGACAAAAGATGGGAGCGGGATACCATATTGGTTGGTGGGAATTGGGGCGGTGATTACCGCCTTTCTTTTGCCGACTGCCAGGGCGTACTTGACCGCCTCGCTGCTGACAATGAGTGTTTGAAGAATAGTGAAGCTGGCCTTCAAGGTGCTATAGAAAAATTTGCTTGAGAGGCAACCACGACAGCCGAGGAGCACCCGAAGCTTGCTAACTCTTTGAATGCAATCAAAGGGCTTTGGAAGCTGCTGAAAAGTCATTGGCTGAGTCTAAAGAGAAATTGGTAGCAGGTGAACTGGCCAAGGTTGAAGCTGAAGGGAGAGAGAGAAGTAGACTGAAGATGAATTCGAGGCCTTGTATGATAATGTGGGAAGGATGGTCTACGGTGGGGGCTACAGGGATGGCCTAACAAAGGCTTCACCTCAAATGCCTCTCTATGATCTCCCGGAGACTCAAGCTGAGGTCAATGTGTCTACGGAGGATGTAGCCTTGAATGCTCCTGTTGTGGGGCTGCTACAGCCAATGCTTCAGATCCAGCTACTGAAGCCACTGCCGAAGAAGAGGGTTGACTTCCTGTTTCTTATTTCATATAATGCTCTTCTTTCCTTGTTCAATCATTGTAATTTTCAATCAACATCAATGAAATGAGCAATTTTGTTGTATTCTTGTTTCACTTCTCCTTGATCTTTTATTGGCACTTTAATGAAACTGAAAATATATTGTAACCAAAAGAACTTGCAATAATTTGAGTTAAAACTTGAGGAATTTACTTAAAGAAAATTTTACCAGTTTCATCCGTTGTAGGACTTACAATGATTTAAGCTGGAGTTGTTGGCGCGACCACTTTCTTTATGATCCACTCTCAAGGACTTCAATTTCTGCCTTTTAGTCTTTTCTCAGGAGTTGGACGTTTTGTATGCTATCTT
The DNA here is from genome assembly GCA_003255025.1 of Datisca glomerata. Classification (NCBI taxonomy): domain Eukaryota; kingdom Viridiplantae; phylum Streptophyta; class Magnoliopsida; order Cucurbitales; family Datiscaceae; genus Datisca; species Datisca glomerata. The sequence goes on from QANY01001705.1 coordinate 279,113, forward strand.
GAACGAATTTGTTGTCAATCTTTGGCACCGTTTACTTTTAGAAAATGCGCGCCCTCATTTTCTTCTGAGTTGAAACCCGCTATCAAGGCTTCATACTCTACTTTGTTATTTAAAGAGTTGAAACCAAAAGAGATAGATTGCTCTAGTGTTTCTCCAAACGGGGTCTACAACACTATTCTCGATCCGACCACTTTATTATTCAAGGCTCCATCGACGTATAACTTCCAGGTCCCATTTTCTCCTTTGATCTATGGTTCGTTGTCAACTTCATTTTCATCCCTGGTGAAGTCCACTACGAAGTCATCTAGAACTTGCCCCTTAATCGATGTTCTTGGCTCATAATGGATTTCATATTTGCCAAGCTCTATTGCCCACTTCGCCATTCTCCCCTGGCTTCAGATGAGTGTAACAAGCTCCTGATCGACGAATCTGTTAACATTTTTATGCTATGTGCTTGGAAGTAAGGCCTCACCTTTCTCATAGTTGTCACAACAGCTAGTACTAATTACTCCACTCTCTTATATCGAGTTTCGCCTGCTACTAGACTTTTGCGCATGAAATACACGAGTCTCTATTTCCTTTCTTCCTCTCTGATAAGAACGACACTAACAGCCGTCTGTGATACAACTACATACAGAAGCAGTTGTTCTTCAGGTGTTGGTTTCGATAATAATGTGGGAGTTTATAAGTATTCCTTGATTCGTTTGAGGGTCTCTTCATGTTCTTCATCCCATTCGTTGATCGAATTTTTTCTTAACTTTGAAAAGAAAGATTTGCACTTATCTATTGACCTCGAGAGGAATCTGTTTAGAGCCACCAACTCCCCCGCCACGCCTTGTATCTCCTTTCAGTTTCTAGGGGATGTCATCCCCATAATGATTTTTATTGGGTTAACCTCAATTCTCTGTTGCGTGATCAGGTGACCCAAAAAGTTTCCCGCTGCTACGCCAAAAGTGCATTTCTCTGGATTCAACTTCATGGAGCTTTCTCTTAAGATTGAGAAAGGCTAATCAAGATTCATGATGTAGTCTTCCCGTTTATAACTTTTGACCAGCGCGACGTCCACATAAACTTCCATGGTCTTTCCAATCTATAGGTGGAATATCTTGTTCACGAGCCTCTGGTAAGTCGCACCTACATGTTTTGACCCAAACGACATTACTTTATAATAGAAAGTACCATGTTCGGTTACAAATGAGGTTTTTCCCCGATCAGATTGGAACGTTTTGACATGGTTATGTTCGGAGAAAGCGTCCATAAAATTGAGGAGCTCGTGTCCTGACATGGCACCACCATTTAGTGCCTTCTTGGCAACGGATATTCATCCTTTGGGCAGAATTAATTGATATCAGTAAAGTCCACGTAGATCCTCCATTTTCCCATTCTTCTTCTTGTTGGAATCATGGTGCGCTCTCAGCGGAAGGGGGTTTGGAAATTTTATTGACCGAAAAACCAATTGCGACACCATATATCCTAAAAGATAATTTTTGTGAAAAACAAATTTTCTATACAGATCCATTATATATTTATACATTAAATTAATAAACATTCAAAGAAAAGTAGTTTACCTCTTGAAGTCTATCAAGCGTCATCACTATCTTCTAGTAACAACAACTGACGTTTGATTTCATGATGTACAAAATTTGAGATCCACACCAAGATCTTTCAAACCAATCCTCAAGCATATTAGGACGGTGTGGGCACGCAGAATGAATCAATAACAATTTTTTATCTCTAGATGTACTCAACACATGATATCAAGAGATTTGGAGGATGACTTTTGAGATAGAACTCTGGGAGAGAATTAGAGAATTCATAGAGCTTTGATGAACAATTAATCAGTCATATCTCAAAAATTGTGAGGTGAATATAATATTATATATATATATATATANACAAACGCGCCGTTGTAGTGGAACCCACTGCAGTCTGCGCTATGCTACAGTGTGCCATGTCAATCCCCGATTCAAAATCAGTGACTGGTGTGTGGCAGTCTTATACGCCACGTGATAATTTTTTCATATTTATCATTTAATTAGATAAATATATAAATATCAGTTAATTTAAAATTAACTTATGTGATGACACATATCAACTAACTTCTCTGTTAATTCAAAACTAACAGATTAGTAAATTCAAATTCAAATTATCATCTTATACAATTTAATATTATTTAATTTCATTAATCAAGTATATTATCTCATCATTGATTAATACATAACTAATCAACATGTATAGTTAATTAATTATAATTTCTGAAAATTACAATAATTAATTTAACTAATTAATTAAAAATTAATTAATAACTCATAATTATCTCTGAATCATATATTTGTCCCAAAAATTTAGTTCCTTTTTCAAGCTAGTCTTTTTCTTATGTCTTGAAATATTCACACTCTAGACTGTGTAGTACAAATGTGGTTTGGGGACCGTGGGCCCATAAGGTTCTGTTTCTCCTTTCTGAAACAACATTTTGTTGTGGCGTTTAAGGTACTGTGAGTTGGGATAGAATGTCATACCCCATCAGGTAATCCTTGAATATTAAATCCAAGTATTCACCACATCGATCAGATTGACGTGTTTTCAAAGATTTACCTAATTTCTTTTAAGGTTCAGCTCTGAAATCTTTAAACTTTCCAAAAAGTTCTAGATTTTCTATGCATTAGGTAAGTATAACAGTATCTTGAGTAATCATCAATATAAGTGATGAAGTACATATACCCACCTCTAGCTTGTACATTGATCGGTCTACAGAGTTACTATATACTAGCTTAAATGGTTCTTTAGCTCTTTGACCCTTTGTAGAGAAAAGTCTCTTTGTCATTTTACCCTCTAGATATGATTCATAAACCGAAAGAGTTTTAACTTTTAGTTTTCTCAAAATACCATACTTTGTTAATCAGTTTATTCTATCAAGATTAATATATCACAATCTAAGATGTCAAAGATACGTATCATTTTCTTGAGAATCTTTTGTCGTTTGTTATTTTTTGAATTTACTACTTTAAATATTTTTGAATTATTTAATGTTAGTTTAGTTGGTTTAAGCATATACAGTCCATTTAAAACTTTTGCATGGAAAATATTGAAATCATTCTTTGAAATAAAAACATAGTATCAATAAAAGAAACATCTTCTGTTCATGCAACAAAGATAAAGAATTATATTTCTAGAAAGTCCCAAAATAAAATAAACGTTGTTCAAAATAAGAAATTTATTTCCAAAACTTAAACGGATTGTTCCTAATGATTTTACTGAAACGAGCGCATCACTGCTAACTCTCAATATCACATCGCCATCAGCAAACCCTTGAATAATCAAGCATATGCAAATAAGAACATACATGGTTAGTGGCTCCTGAATCAATAATCCAGGATGACAAATAATATTTCACTAAATAAGTTTCAAGTACAAGTAAATCAAATTTACCTTTCTTTTTCAGCTCGGAGAGATACTTGTTACAATTTATCTTCTAGTGACCTTCAACTCCACAATGAAAACATTTTTCTTTGTGTTCTTTTTTCTTGGAGTTGTTGTCTTTCTTGTTCTTCTTGGCCTTAGGCGACCTCTTGGCTTTCTTTCCTTTCTTATCCTTACCATTGTCCTATCCATTGTTCTTCTTCCTTTTATCTTTAGAGGAAAAAGGTTTTTGCTCAGCAACAATTGTCTCGCCATCTTTGGTCATACTATTGTTGGGTGACTCAAAAGTCTACAGTCATTCAACAACTGGGCCATATTAAATTGTAACTTGTTCATAACATAGTTGGTAGTGACCGCTGAAAAAGCAGGTGTGAGTCATTCAAGTATAATGCTGACTTGAGTTCGCTCATCAATGATAGCCCCATATACTTCTGCCTCATGTATTATGTTGATCATGTTCACGCACAGAAGTACCTTTGTTCATCTTAGTTTTCATATAGCTCTTAGTAGCTTCATGACGACTTTGAGCAGATTGCTGCCCAAACATCACCTATAGAGATTCCATAATCTCATAGGCAGTTTCCATGCTTTCATGCTTTATTCTCGAGAACATCATTCATGCTCACAAGCATGCAGCACTTAGCCTTGTTGTTGGATTGAATCCAAGCTTCAAATTTGTCCCTAATGTTTTTAGGGGCATTGGCAGCGGGATCTTCAGGATTGAAATAAATATAAAAAAAAGTTCAGAAAGTAAATGTGATGCATGAATGCAACATATCAAACGCATAAATTTAACAATTACTAATCCGCGATAAGACAACACAACATTAATATGCCGCCTTAGAGTTTGTCATATTAATTGTAAACTATCTATGAGATATTCTCATCCTTATTAATTAAAATTTAAAATATCTCATAATTTCTCTTTTAATAATAAGGTACAATTTATTTGTTCAAATCACAATTAACTACTCAAAACTTAATAGTGACTTTGTGAGTATAACCCATTATTTCAGAACCCATGACTTAATTTAGAAAATACCGCCTTAGGATCAGTCAAGTCTAAAATACATCACTTAATCATATCTTCATAAGAAGTTAACATTGATATTGATATAGTTCGAAACCTTCCTTAGAGGGACGAAAACAAAGCCGTCTCGAAGCCCTCACCATATCTCACGTTGTTGTACTAATAATGGAGAACGTGTGTTACTTTGATATGTCAACATTCTCCCATTCACTATTTTACAATAATATGTTTCTAATTAACTAATCAATTAATTTCAATTTAATTACCAGTTATAATAACCCTATGAATGTAAAATTAATTAATAATTTAATCTAACTGCCCTGAATTCATTTAACCTTCTAAAGAGCCTAAGACTAATTTAGGTGAACTTAAAACAATTAGCCAATTACATTCATCTAACTTTAATAAAACACTTTTAATCAAAGTCGGTTATCCTAAAGGCCTAAGTAAACTCATGCCTTTATAGTAGTGTGATTACCAAGTTGAATTGATTACAACTTAGCAGTTTATATGCAATTGATTTCGTAAAATAATCCATTTAAACACATTAAGACAATCTTAATAAATCATGTTTCTACAAGTGAGATGCATGATTAAATAAAATTACATGAGATTTCATGTATGACATGCGATCGACTAATGCACAGTCATTTTATTAATCAAATCAATAACTATTTATTTAAATAAATAAATAAATAAATAAATGATGAACCGAGTGACTATTGAGTATTTCTAAATTTACTACATTTGAAAAATTAGAAAAAATTACAAAGTGAGCTACAAGAATACGTATTGCCGATGGCAGCGGGATAGTCCTGCGGCCGACACCGCCGATGGAGTTCCGTTGTGGAACTCCTCCTTTGCTTCTCCTCCGCACCCATCTCGTGTGTTATTCGTCTTCTCGCGTACAAAAATTTTACAACATTATATTCAAAATAAAATTAAAAAAAGTCTATGCCCCAAACGGCTTGCACAAGATCTAAAGAAAAATAAGAACAAAGCCTAAACCTAAAAGTCACCATACAATTAACCATTCATCATTAACCATACATTGAAAAAACATAACGGTCAATTCGTTCATACATATCAACATATATATTGAATAATGCAAGAAAACCCACACAACATTTAATATATGTATATATAAAGATCTCTCGGATATCAATTATTGTAATCATGGTGCACGCGCTGCGAAAGGGAGGAGGTTCAAAATTTTTATTGATTGGAAAACCAATCGAGACTCCACATATCCCAAAAAACAATTCTTGTACAAATATTTTTCCTATACGGATCCATTACATATCTACACATTAAATTAATAGACATTCAAAGAAAATGATTTTACCCCTTGAAGTCTATCAAGCGTTCTTGGTATCTTCTAGTAACAACAACGAACGTTCGATTCCACGATGAACAAAATTTGAGATATACACTAAGATCTTCCAAACCAATCATCAAATACATTAAGACATGTGTGGGCACGTAAGATTAATCAAGAACAAATTTCTCTCTAGATTTACTCACCACACGAGATCTAAAGATTTTGAAAAAAGACTTTTGAGATAGAACTTTAAGAAAGAATTAGAGAATTCACAGAGTTTTGACATAGCTTTGATTAACAATTGATTAGTCAGATCTAAAAAATTATGAGGCCAATTGCATATTGTCTATATATATTCTAGTTCAAGGCTCATTAGATTTAAGTTTAGATAAAATAATAAATTATTTATGAATGTGCGACTGTAGTGGGACCCACTCTAGTCTACGGTAATGAGCCTTATTAAACCCATTATACTCCACTATGTTATGGAATTACTCTCTTAGTAATTACATAATATATTTATAGAGTAATCTCATGTAGTCCATTGATACAATCACTTCATATAGTTATGTCCTCCAGTTATTGGTTTGTAAATTAGAGCTGATCAAAATTATCATTTTACCCTTCTAATCACCTCTTGATCCTTAAGTACAATTAATTCACTAGTGAATGGTCAATTTATAATTGTATTATAAATTTGAGTTCAATAACCATTCAGTTCTAGAATTAACACTTAAAGGAACCAATATACTGTCCGTTAGAAAAATTTAGATTTGAAATCTTATAAGATCATGTTTTCAGCCATGCATGTCACTAAATCTCCAAACCAAAAGTCACTAGCCATTTTTTATAAACAAATTTTAACGAGTGAATCAAAAGATCTAGTAGACGTGTATAAGAGTAATCTTCAAACCAAAAGTCACTAGCCATTTTTTATAAACAAAATTTAACGAGTGAATCAAAAGATCCAGTAGACATGTATAGAAATTCATGACTACTCAAAATTTAGACGGATCAATATATGATTATCTAATTGATGTGTATTAAATCTTTATGATAAATGGTACGTTGATAAAGATATTAATTCACATGCATTCAAAATGTTTAGCGAACCGTACTAGCAACCATTCATTAAAATTTTCATATTTTAATATGTTACAGACTATTTTATTCATTATCTATGATCTTAATCATTTCGTACTAATACAAGATCACAGTCTCATTAATGAATATATAATTTTTAGATATTTATATTAATTAGTAAATAATAATTAGAGAATACAATTATAAGAAAAATGCATTTTTATTAGTTTTTAAATGAAATATATTTATACATACTTTGAGAACTCTATGCCCGACACTTATTTAACATGACGACATTGGCGAAGCACTCCGGATAGTCCACTTTGTGGATGAAGCCAGCTTTCAAAAGTTTTGCCACTTCTTATTTGATTGCCATGTTCCGTTCCAGAGCGGAACTCATCTTCGTTGCTTTACTGGTTTGACAGTGGGATCTATATTTAATTTATGGCGTATTATTTTTTCGAGAATAGCTGTCATCTCTTGTGCCGCAATTGTGAATGCCTTTGTTCCTTTGGAAAAAATTCGTCAATCTTTTTTTTTTCCGTTTGCTCAAGATGGGCCTCGATGTTGGTTGTCTTCTGGTTTTCCTCATCTAGGCAGATAGGTTCAGTCTCTTCTCATGTCTCTTACCTTGGACCCACGTGCTTGTCTTCTTGCGATTGCTATTATTCCATAATCGCCGCCTGCTCATCCACTTTCTTTTCCATTGTTCTTTTTCTGGATTATAATGCAGTTACAACACTAATACAGACAGTAGCTTGATCTCCCTTTATGGTGTTGATTCCTTCTAGAGGCAAATACTTTAACACTTGGAAAAGGTATAAGTTATGACTCTCAGTGATATCCCGCTTGTTGTCGCCCCGTCCATTTTCTTTTTCCGTTCACTGCGTTCTCTTCCTGTCGGTTCTAGAGTATTGTTCTCATTTTCGAGGTTCCTTATTCCTTCGTTCTGCTAGCTTTAACAAGCTTTTCCTTTCTTCTTCCAGTATGATGTAGGTTTGAGCCCCTTGGAATGATTCAGCCATAATCAATGGTTTCACCTTTGACAAATCTTCAAAGAGGGGTGAGTTTGGATCCAACCATCTTCTAAAAGCCAGTCTGGCAACTCGGTCATCGCAGTTCTCCACCTTGGTCATCTCTTCTTTGAATCTGTGAGTATATTTTTGTAGGGATTCTCCTTTTTTGGCAGATATAGTCAAGATGTACTCTATGTCCTCCATCACCGCACGGTAGGTAGAGTACTACTCTAAAAAGACAGAAGAGATGACAATAAAGTTAGTAATTGAGTGTACAGGAAGAGAATGATACAATTTCAAGGCAGTCCCCTAAACTGGTAGGGAACATTCTGTACATTAGCCCATCATTGTGTTGATGTAGCGTCATAACTTATTTGAACCGTCTAAGATGGTCCACCGGATTAGACGTTCCTTCGTAACATTTGAACTTAGACGCCACTAATATCTTCAGTATGGGGTCGCTAGGATCTCCGGACTCAGTGGAGTTCGCGTTTGTGATTTGAGGTCTCCTAATCTCCATCATCTTTCTTTCCGACATCTCTTTCACAGCCTCTTCCGTTATAACTTTCGGCAGACGAGCTTCTCCCGTTGTCTCTTTTGTGTGAAGTTGGGATTGGATTTCCCTACCTTCATATTGCACGTTCTTGCTGTTCTCCTTATCAACCCATCTAACATCTTGTCTGCCTATTTCTGGATGGTTTTTTCGTTCCTCATTGTTGGTTCGTTGGCTAACCTTTACACGTGTCTATGCCAAATCTTGTTGTAGTGCGTTGATATAGTTGCACCATTTACCACACATTGCGCGTCGTTTTAGCATTTCGTTGTTCCATCTCTTACATTCCAGTCAAGATGGTTTACGACATCTTGAATGGTGGAGCGGGTTGATCGGCGTGATCTCCCCCATTCCCAATTCCACTTCCCTCATTGATAGCAGCATTTGATCTGGTTCTAGGCATCATTGGGTCTTGGAAGGGTTTCTCTCGAGACTTTCTCCTCGCTCTTAATGAAAACACCAAAATGAAAATGATTTTTTCCTCACACTCATAAAGTATTAAGGAAAGATTGAAAGATAATAACAATGCTATGAACGAGAGGTTGCTTGGTTTGTATTGAATGAGAATGTTTACAACTAGCCTTTATTTATAGGATCTTACACAATCTAATCAAATATTTCCCAGAACGGAATTATCATTGAAATCATGGAAAATATCCCCATATTTGCGAGATTACCACTTTATTTATAAAATATTCTCCTAAAATCATGTACATTAGCTTTAACTACTAAATCAACTCTAACAGTCAGATCGTGCCTACAGTCTGATTCTCATTTTTTCATTTTGCCGCGATGTCAATTTTCACATTATCTTCTGAGTGGTTCTCCTTTGTACACGTGACTTGATGAAGATTTTATACCTGTTCATTCACAATTAATCATATTTTCACAACCAAGCGATATAAAAAGGTGAAGTTATTGTAATATTATCAAATTTCAAGTTGGTTTTATATTGTTATTCTTATATTTTAATTATATTAATTATAACACTGTTTGTTGATCCAATTGCTTATGTTGAAATATAATTCAAAAGTCGATCGCCGAAAATTCACCATATTCTTTGAAAAACAAGCTTATTTAATTTTTAAAGTAATACTGATAATTATGCAGGCTGAGTATTTTTTTATTTAATTTCTAATGTAATACAGATAATTAAGCAGGCTAATATAAAGTATTGTGAGGATAAGACCAAGCACATATGAGTTTCGTGTTGAAGAAATCACTTCCAAGCAATTGATTGGAAATTTTGACCACATTGGATACTTGAGGAGTAATTCACTAGTGGAATTAAATTTAAAATAATAATTCTTTTTCAGTCAACAAAATCAGGCGTCATTTATTATTTTAAGATAAGAAAAAAGAACAAAAGATGTTTAAAGAGGAAAAAAATAGAAGGGCAGAGTGAAAAAAGTATTTCATTTGCAGAGTATGAAAGTAAAGACGACACTGTGTAATTTGTGACTGTTATTAGGTATTGTGCTGTATAATATTATCTAGATTGATGACAAATGATAGGTTTTATGGACAGTTGTGATAATCAAGTGAGGCTATCGATTTAATCTAGACGGCTCATAATAGGTAAAATTATAAAATATCAAAAAAATCTTTTTTAATTTTTTTATAGTTGATAATACGATCTGATTAAAGTAGTACAAATATGATATGACCGTCTTAAAGAGCTGAATTACCAACTGTTTAGGTTATCAACTAAAGACAACCTCGATTTGACAAAAAAAGTTATATTTGTACTTTCAAACTCTTGTGAAACGTATCTCGTATATGTAAACAATGGTCTAGTTCGATGCACACTCAAAATTATTAGAGGTTTATTTTTTTGGTTAACTAGAAAACCGTTAGCACCTGAACACTTATTTCGGTTATAAATTGTATAAAATGAGTTACTAATGAAACGTAAAAATGTATGACATATGAGATTAAATTGTCACTTGACATATTTAATATTTCATGAGCAATGGATGAAGTCATCGTGTATATATATATTTTAGATGTACGTGACAATTCAATAAAGAGACAATAAATATTAGATTCATCAAACTAAAAATTTAATGATTAATTACGAGTTGTAGCTTAAATGGTTAACATAGATTTAAGAGATTGCTTTCTCAGATCACGAGTTCGAACTAGAGGTCATATTATCTCGTAGTCATCAAACTGCTAATGTACTAATTCTTTCGCCAAACTAGTTATTTAACCAATTTTCCAAAGATTCAACACCGAAATCACACGGAGAAATGCTTTATAGTGATGGTTGTAACATCAATGATGACAAATAGAACAAAGGGACCAAATTTTTCTGAAGAAAATGGAAAAGATGAATGAATGTATAATGTACGGCCATTCTACCTAGAAAGATGGTTGTGACCTGACCTCTTCTTGCATATAGCAAGCAGGCCCTACAGTTCCATCTTTTTCTTTTTTTTTGTTGGTTCAATGAGAGAGCACAATCATGAAAGAGATTTATGAGAATAAACGAGGTCTAAAGTGACCTCTGTCTTCCATGGGACAGTAACATTACATTTAAAGGTGTTTTAGAAGTTCTCTTGGCAACTTTTTTATGCTAAGATTATTTGAATCATATCCGTGGAGTGTCTCCCGAAATGTCAATAAACAATATTAAAATGATATTTTATAACATTGTTCGACTAATTTATCTATGTTCGCGATTATCTAATTATCATCGTCACATTAGATACCCAATATCGACATAATCATCTAACTCGAATCTTCTTACGCCTAAATTTAAAACTCAACACAAAACGAATCATACATTAGAAATAATAATTAGCTTAGACAATAGTCATCATTCTCGATCAGGTTTTAGCAACCCACTGACTTAGAAATTGTATTCAGCACAAACAAAATCTTCTGACTAGTTTCTCAATATCATGAGATATCTTCTCTTAGGATAAAACTCACTCTGATGTCTTAAATTGCCTTCTATTTTTCACGGTAGATCTCCTCACAACGAGATGTTTCCTTTAGGGTAAGCCGCCTGTTACACTATTTTGATGCAAAACCTCCAAACTTTTTTGATAAGGACATATTTATAACATCTTAAAAATCCTAATTACTTCCTACTAGAATTAGAAAACTCATTTAAGAAACAATATCACATAGTATATTCCTTAAAACATTTTCATAAATAATGAACTTGCTCACCAAAGAATCAGAGGCATCCAATTATTGTAAAAACATTTTAATATGATTTTTTTTAAGTACCAATCAATTTTAAGAGTTTTAGTATAAGTTTTTCTTAAAAGTTGTCTAAAAACAAATTTAAAAAATTAGCCAAAAATCATAATATACATATCATAAATTTGATCCTTCTGGTTTATTATTTTGAAAACAGAAAATCTTGATACATTCTTCTACCAAATTGGTAGTCATCGAATTGGTAATTAACTAATTAGTTATAGCTCTTCAGCACATGAGAAAGTTCTTTATTTTAAACGAAAAAAATATATGGGAATATTGCTAGGCCAATAGTTTCATGTAGAGCTTCACAAGATCTACTAACAAGTCAACAATCAATTAACTTAAAGTCATTCTCCATTTGTCAGCATTTCACGCAACTAGCAATTAAAAAACTGCCCAAAAAGTAAATCCCAACAACAAATTATACAATAAATAAATTAAAAAACCCCACCATCTCATAATATAAATATCTTCTGATATATGCTGTGTATTTTTTCGGTCATGATTTTGTTGAACCCTTAAAATATATTTATTAAACCCATTTTAACTCATTTGTTGAAGTCTTACTTATTGAATCATAAAACACATTTGTTGAACCCTGCGAAATCAAGTTGAAGAATTTTCCTTGTAGTAAATATGAAAACTGAACTATTGTGTCATCTTATTAGGTCCCTTATGTCAGTTTTCCTTCTAATTAACATCAATTATGTTGAACAAGCCCATAAATTGCTTAAAAGCAAAGGAATACCTTTGAAGGCAATGAATACAAGTTTAGAAGCCCAAGTCACATTAATTACATAACATTATTACTTTTGAGCAGAAAGAGAAAGGTAGATAACTCTGATAAATCCCCATATAAGCAAGCATTTTAAAATATCTTACGTCTTCAATGTAACTAAAGTTAGATATGGTGGGATATGGAAAAGACACCAAAAACAATCCACTCCTGCATTCATGCACTCAATGTAGGCATGCATGGAACATGATAAAATTTTGTTCTATCTAGGTTTTTTCATTGTAAAAATGGATGGTTCAATTTTGTTTTAAGAAAAAAGTAAAAGAAAATGTAATATGTTCTTCCAAAATTGTACCGACCTAATCTTAGTTGTCCATTTTTAACGTAGACGGCAAAGATTAAAAAAATATATCTTATTTTGTTGAGATCTCCAATAAGAAAATATACATTTAACTCTGCAATAACCAATCCTATAGTGACTTCTAATAGAAGCAGATCTCCAATAAGAAAAGATTCATTTCACTATGTAATAACCAATCTTATAGTGACTTCTAATGGAAGATTTCTCTTGAAGACTTAACTTACTGAGGCTACCAATAAATCAAACATGAGACATTAAATAAAAACCATAAACCATAAACATCTAGTATGCATGATCATGATTAGAATGATGTGTAACTTTCAAGGAAAGTTTCATTTTCAGAATCTCACATAACACCTCATATTTCCTGCAATAGGTGACTATTTTTTCATATTATTTGACGTGATGAGTGACATAAAAACTCTTGTGAACATTACTACTTTATTTCCGTACTCATGAAGTATCCAAAATTCAATAGTCAACATTTAGCCTGTTGAGAGCCCATTTTTACTTTCACGAGATGATCATAGACGTTTCTCTCTCTTTTTCAATATCTCTTTTGCTTTATCTGAGCATCCACAAATAAAAAAAAACACATGTTTAAAGATGTCATAGTCTTTAATCAATGTAAAATCTCAAGCAGGTCAGCAGTAAAATTACAATAGTCTTTGACTAAAGGACTAAATATCTTCACGGTATTTGCTCTCACTTTCATTGCGAAATAAAAAACAAAAATAAGAGATTTGCTGAATGAATAGCCCAAAAAATGAAGGCAGGGGCAGTGTATATGATTTCAAGCCCCTAACAGATGAGTGTGCATAGATACATACGTATGTAGCAATTTAAGGAGAAATTTTCATTGAACCCACTTTCTTATAGCTGAAATTATTCATAAGAGCAATATCCTCAACAGTTTCACACTGGCATTCAAAATCCACAGCCAACTCTCGTAAAGATCGGTTATCCAGACAAACATATATGACAAAAGATAAACTCACATCTCATATCCTATAGGCTTTCCTTCCTCTCCTACAGCTTCGAAGCAGCATCCTTGTCCAAAAACCAAGCCAACTCCCCTTCAGGAGAAACCCTTTGTACAGGCAATGCCTCAGAATTTTCACTGTTTCCCAGTGCTTGGTGCACCACACTAGCTTTGCCAGCTCCAGCCACAACTAGTGCAATGTATGCTGATGAGTTGATCACCGGGAAGGTAAACGTAATTCTCTCTGGTGGTGGCTTTGGTGAGTCCTTGATAAAGGTAACCCATTTCTCCTTCTCCTCTAGAAGAGGATGCCCTGGAAAGAGAGAAGCTACATGGCCATCTGGCCCCATTCCCAGAAGCATGATATCAAACTTTGGAAATCCGGTAGCGGCTGATACGGCTATCACTCCGTTCTTCACCAAATGTCTGAGACATGTTTCGTAGTCATCAGCTGCCCCCTCAGCTGAGAGGGTATCATTGATGGCATAAACGTTACCCGGTGGAATAGGTACCTGCCAGAGAGAATTAATAAATAAGGTAAAATATACAGACCAAAAAATAAATAAATAAGGTAAAATATGTTCATACTAGACTAAGGTAAGAAATAGAACATAAAAAGCAAAATATGGCCATATAATGGATTTATTTGTTGCCGAATATCAATTTATTTGCAATTAATTACACCTAAACAAAAAGATGAACTTCATGTAGCTCATATAAGACAAACCATCCTCCCCATATTCAAGAGATGATTTTTGAAGACTCCCCAAAGAATAATACCTTAGAGAGAAAACCATCATAGGCGAGTTTATAGTTACTGTCCTCGTGATCCTTGGGTACAACTCTCTCATCAATCCAGAATACATGCCATCTCGCCCAGTCCAATGAATCAATGTAGGGTGGTTCTACTAGTTTCCTGAAATTGTAACATTAACAATTAACGACCTCTACCACATACCACAAAGCCATATCTCTACCTTCAAGCCCACATCACATATTCTTCAACTCTGTTTGGTACTAGCAAGCTCGATAAATGGCTAATCTAATCATTTTAAGTAGAAGAAAACAAATTGCTCTTCTAACACGCTTTTGAACAATTACAACTCCTACCATCTTAAAAGGGTGATTAAGGAATGAGAAATGAAGAGTCATGTCCAAGTCATAGCTCGGAATATATAGTCTGCACAGACATAGACACTTCGAGTGGATAAAATGATGTCCGAGCTGCTTGGACCTTATCGGATCATGATGTACGAGTAGCAAGCGGACAAACAAATTTGATACTAGTGGACCGGTGAGACTGCCAAAAAGCACATGTGCAGGAAGAATGAAATTGGTGCATGTGAAAAACAGAAAGTACATAGATCATGAAGTTAGTGTATGTGTAAACAAAGATCGTGCTAGAGTGACCCGCTGAACTTTCTTTAATTATAGCCATATATGAGATGCAATGTTTACTCTCTCATTTTCAAAACAGGAACTAAATTGGACTCTAAAGATTTATACAATGTACACTGGTAATTGGGTTGCAGTGGATGGGTTAATGAAGATGACCATAAAGAGTGGCTGTCTTTGTGAAGCTAAAGACATTTCAGTCTTTTAGAATGCAAAAAAGGCTGATATGATGGTGGTCTAAGCAGGAATCGTGACATCCTGTATACGGAAGGGCTGCTCAGAAGAAAATCCATTTTTTAACCATCTTCTCTTTTCCTTGCCTACATTTTCTGTGCAGCCAGACAAACTAGAGATAACCAAAGTCCAAAACAAATTAAAACAGTTTGCACCAGCTACTAAATTCTAGATTCTTTATCTAGTAGCACATTGGCAAACGAACTTAAAATCTAACAAATAAAAACAGTTACCACAGCTCTCCTTCAATCAAAGACACATGCCATCCTGAACTCTGCATAAAATATAGAGGAAAGGAGTAGGTTCTAACCTGAGAGACTTGATTAGAGACCCGCCGGAAACAACTACGGTGAAAGAACCTCTCTCTTTAGCAAACTTATCAGATAGATCAGCAGTGTATTTCGCTAAAGAAACAGCTAGATCCTCCTCCGAATCAAACACCTTCTTCTCCGTCGATTTCGTCGCCATAGCAGCCGTCGACCCCTCTGCTCTCACAGCTAATTTATAGGGATTTGACCGGAACCCAGAAGCTTCAATCACCCTGAGTGAGATAGCAGGCGACGTTTGTACCAGCGGTGGTGAAAATAGCGGAATGGACAGCGAGCGAAACCTGCGTACAGTGGAGGAGAAAGAGCGCAGAGAGGTAGGAAGGGAGAGAGAATGGGAGGAGGCCATGCGCAATGTATAAGCGGCGTAATATAGCAGCTCGAAGAGTGGGGCTATTGACTTTTTAGTACCAGATCGACTTCAATCTTGAGGAGAATGGTGAGCTGTCGATGCTACGATGTGGACGACATGTAGTATTCGGATTGAGTAGAGGAGGATTGAAACCGACAGCTCTCTTTTTGAACAAACATGCATCTAGACCGTTCATTGATTTCCAATCGCTCATATCTGATTTGAAAAGAAATAAGCATTATGTTTACTTTTTATTTTTTGTGTTGTTCATGTTTGGGGAACCTCTCTCAAAACCGTCCCGGCCGAAACTTTTGGGTCATCTCGGGGACCTCTCATTAGATGGGACATTTGGACTTAGGACGGGTTCTCGGACGGATCTCGAGACACGACGACCATTGGCAACACCGCTGGAGCATTTATTAAAAGAAAATTACTGCTCATTTTCTCAAAAGGAATTTGGTTTTTTGAAAGTTTTAATATATTTTAAGAAAAAGTCTGATATTAGCACATTTTGCGGGACTAAATGTGGACCCAATCGCGAGATTGCAGAATGGGGTCGGGGAGACAAAATCCCGACCCGGCTAAAAAGTTCAATTCCAATTCAGCCCAAACGGGTTGGGTTGATGATGCTTTTACCTCTCACATCTTTGTTTCTGTCTTCATATGACAATCTCATTGCCTGTTTTATTTTACGAGACGAGACGGTGAGAGAAAATAAGGGATGGGCATTGCTCTCCCATTAGAGTAATTGGGCCGGCCTTTTCTCTCCAACTATCTGTCCTTGATCATTGGCTGGGCTATCTATCAAATTACCAGTCCCAACTCAACTCCCAAGCCTAGTCCCACCCCATGAACTAAAACGATATGACGGGTATAAGCTAAACCCTAAAACTGCACCCTCTCATATAAAAGGGGACACAATTCCTCCGCGCGAGAGTGAAGCACAATATTGGAAGCGGAGGCGGATATACGAAGAGCGCGAAAGATGCAGATCTTCGTGAAAACTCTAACCGGGAAGACAATTACGCTGGAAGTTGAGTCCAGCGATACCATTGACAACGTCAAGGCCAAGATCCAGGATAAGGAAGGTAAGCAATTTTATGGCGCTCTTACATCCTTCTGTAAAGACAACTAGAAGAGTGAGAAATTGTTTCTATGTTGCTGTGATATATGACGGTGTATGATTTTTAGGTATTCCGCCGGACCAGCAGAGGCTCATCTTTGCAGGGAAGCAGCTAGAGGATGGACGCACTCTTGCCGACTACAACATCCAGAAAGGTAAGCTTTTTAGATCTATTACAGGCATGTTTTCCTGAGGAACACGATTCATTTTCGAACCAAGACAAAAATAGTTCATCCAACATATTAGAGAAGCTGTAAACAAGGATTTATGATGGTAAAATTAGATTGTTTTTCTTCATTCTAGTGGTAATCTGGCGATACCAAAATTTTTAACTTCGAGTCCGATCTTTCACCTGCTATCATTAATTTAAAGACATTGGAAAATGTTTAGGTCGTGATCTTATGAAAGTTACTTTTTCAATCCACCATTCTATGTTCGAATCACGGTAAGTTTTATTCATACTCTAACGATTTTAGTAGTGGTACTATAAGGTGATATTTGTATTTCTATTTCTTACTGAAGTGGCACTGAAGGTTTGACTATATTTATCATAGCATGCATGGTCCAAATCATAGGTATCGGATAAATCTTTGTTATATTTCTCTTTATGATTTTCAGGTTTGGTCGTCTTATTCCAGTGTTTTTATGTTATTAAACAGAGTCAACCCTTCATCTCGTTCTGAGGCTTCGTGGTGGCATTATTGAGCCATCTTTGATGGCCTTGGCTAGGAAATATAATCAGGACAAGATGATCTGCCGCAAGTAAGTTTTAACAATTGAAGCTATTGCAGTGACAAGTTTGGTTTGGTTTTTTATGGAGCTTATGTGCAAGTAGCTAAATGAATATTTTCACCCTTTTCGGTTAAGATAGTGCATTCACTTTGAGTATTGACATTCGTACTTCAATCTTACAAACCCCACATCATTACCCTCTCCGTGACATATAAGTTGTCTAATAGTGTCAACTGGTTGTTTTTTTTCTCCAAAATTTTGGTCAAAAGTCAACTTTTGACTTGGAAATCGGAATTATTTGGTATTGGTAACTTTCAACAGCTTGTGTAGGCTAAACTTTTTATTACATGAAAGATGTAAATTATTTACTGTACTTTATTTTCTTATGTCAACATCTTAATCAAGTGTGTTCATGGGAATTTTACTGTAATGATTGAAAATATTTAATTCGGTTACTTGTTAGTAGTCCTTGGTGGATTGCTTTCAAATATGCCTAAAGTAATACGATTTATCATATTTGATGCTTCAATTAATGAAGCATTACTAGAAAACAGATTGATGTTACCACGCTTACCTTATTGATAAATTTGTTCACAGGTGTTATGCACGCTTGCATCCTCGTGCCGTCAATTGCAGGAAGAAGAAATGTGGACACAGCAACCAGGTATAGTATTTACAATTAAATTTGTCAATCAATGGAGTTCTTCATATTTTGATTGTCTTTTTGTTGAACAATGTTACGCCACTTGAATTACAGTTGAGGCCAAAGAAGAAGATCAAGTAGACTGCTCATTGGAAGGAGTACTATGAACCATTTTATGCCATAATTTACCTGTTGAACCATTCTAGTTTCAATATATTTGCTTATCAAGTTTTAGAAACTTAAAATTGTAGAACTTAACTTCTCCTCGCTAGTTTTTGTTATTGTTATTGTTACATCAATTTTGATTTTCTTTCAATGAAGTCTTTGAATTCGATCTGTTTCCTATCAGTGGACGTGTTTGTTATGTAGCTTCTAATTCTCTGATGCCTCGCCTCAAAGCCTGTTGTCAACATTTTGCGCCATGTAGGCTTTCTTGGGCACCTGTTAATAGCCAACTTTTCCATAATTTATTTTAAGAAGTATATGGCTTCAAGGGTTCCAACTTGTAACTGTCATTTAGTCTTGTTTACAGTCTTTATATAGATGATACAGCAATTTCGATCATTCGAATGCAGCTTTCTAATATTTGTAACCCCCACCTGAAAGTGTCTCATTAGATGCATGATTACTAGCCCTTAATTAAGATTAGATTGCTCCCAAGTTGCATGTTAAATGCACCGGTTCAAGCTCTACTTTTAAGCTTGGCGGTGTCTTGTTTTCTTTGTCCAAAATATTAAATATTCATTTTAAGAAAGAGATGACAGATCCCCAGGACCATCAAAGGTGTAGGAATTACTTCGAGGATATTATTGCATGTAGGTTGAAATCCAACAGCAGTTCTCATAGATTTACTATGAAAATTGCAAGTGTAATGTCAACTTACTTACGGGTGGCAATATAGTGCCCTTTTTTAGTGAGATGGTATCATAAGATACTAAGTCTGGACAAACAATCTCAAGCTGTAAATTTACAAGTAGGAAAAGAAAATCGAATGAGGAGGAAGCTTTATTACAGAGAGAACTGAGTTAGGCAAAAGATCATTTAGCCTAAATAACTTTGGTTAACTCATGATGCTGTAAATCACCTTTCCTTAGTTGCTTGTTTCCACCTTATCTGTATGTGTTCGAACTTATTTCGTAGCTATCACAGGCTCTTGGAGAGCTGGTGTACTTGCATCTCGTTGTCCTACGTTAGATCGTTTTTTAGCTTTAGTCTCTATCGAGTAGCGGGTCCCTCTCCTCCTACACAACATATCTTGTAGCCAAAAGAAATACAACCATTGAATCATACACGCACCTCTCATATAGAGATTCAAAGATCTTTAATCTCTATTTGCAGCTAAATTCTCTCTATTGATGAATGACAAATCATCTCATCTTCATATCTTTATCACTCCAAAACACAGTATGCTCATCAGCTTCAAATATCTAGCTTCTAACACTTCATGCTCTTTTGGAAGTCCCACTCAACACGAAAACTGATTTTACAAACCAAAATCCCAAATATTAGCTCTGATGCCATTTAATTTGTTCAAGTCCAGAAGTCTAACCACTCAGAACTGCTACATAACTGATCAAATGGACCACCTGAATCTAAACTATACCATTTTTCTTGTGATTCTATTGAATTATACGTTCCATAGATTCTGTCTTCGAGTGGGTAGGTAAGTTGAAGTTCACATCCTTCTTCATCCTTGATGCATCTGATGCTATTGCCATTATCAACATATGGATGCATGATTTCTCTGTCTTCCATTTCATCCTGTAAGCTTCTTGATTTTGTTTCAGTCTTATAATTGGCATCTCCGATGAGTAAACTGCTACTTTCTCTTTTCCCTTCCATGGCTTTGCTCTTTACATAGCCATCATGAGGCTTTTGCAGCAGACCACCTAGCTTATGTATCTGCTGAGACAAGATGACTTAGTATTTGAAATTTGTAAGTAGTTTCTGTTCAAAATGACCTTAGGGTGAGTTTGGAAGCACTTCCTCGAAAAGTACATCTCAATCTTCTTAGAAAATGCTTTCAAGTATACAAAAAAAGGTTTGAATTTCTTTAAAAGTTCTTCATACCAAAATACTCGTCAACTCAAATAATGATTTCATATCCGTAAAAGCGCATCTACAAAAAACAGAATCACTCCAAAATGAGGAAACTTTTGTGCTTCAGGACCTTGAAGATGGAATTAAGGAAGCCATAGCAAAACAGAATAAGTACCTGAATGAGGAGTGTTTTTTTCTCTTCCTTCAAACGTTCAAACTGAGATGCTAAATGCTCATAACTAGCTCTAAGAATTCTCAACTGCTGCTCTATCTGTTTTGACTTCCATCTGGCTCTCCTGTTTTGAAACCAAATAGCAACTTGGCGAGGATGGAGCCCAAGCTCTGTTGCTATCTGCAACTTCTTCCTTGGCTCAAGCTTTGTATCAGATTCAAATATGGACTCTAATGATCTGATTTGTTCATCACTGAACTTCCTCTTGTTCTTGCTGATCTTGCTCTTCTTCTGTGCCTGTGGGCTGGTTAATGACTCTGTGTTTTCTTCTTTTAGGTACTCTGTTTTGTCCATTTCTTTGAGCTTTTGTGTTACAAAGAAGTAGATATAGGAGGACTCTGATTATGGGTTAGAGTTTAGTTCAGGTACTGAGCTTGGACTATTAGCTATATAGCTGCTGGTCATCAACAAAAGAAAAATCTATATTTGCATTTTAGTACTTGGAATTGGAATTATTAATTCCTAACCATTGGGTATATAATTTAGATATGGTAACTTTACTATTCAGCTGATTTGGTGGCTGTGGCTACTGGCTAGTAGTTCTTGTCTGCTTTATTTGGTTAGTAAGGTTTAGGATAAACTAATTAAATTTTGTTGAACTAATTACATTCTGACATTGTAAACACTCTACAGTTTCCTCCTTTTTCTCAAAATTTGGAGGGTAGTGGTCATACAGTATGATCTAAATTTCATACATAGTTCTTTAAGAAACTAAACTAAATTTGAAGAGAGATATTCCAAACTTATTAAAATGATATTTATGATGACAAATCTTCCTCTTTGTTTCAAGTAATTTCACCATTAAGTTTTCCTTTATTAGTTGACAAAAATATTTGGGAGAGCAGTTTGAGGAATAACCAGATATTTTGACATATATACTAATTTTACCATATGGGTTATGATACACGAGTACACATGTAAAAGTAAATCTATGCTTAATGATTTTTGTACATTTAATTAAGTATTTCACGCCATCATGCCATGAGATGACAAAGCAAATTACTGCAGTCTTTTGCACAGTATTAAGATTACTTTTTTTTTTTTTAATTGAAGGGAGAGGATAAGTACAAGATTAAGCTTGCTTAATAAGTCAAATTAACAGGACTATATGAACAATATAAGTCGCCTAATACCGACAAGCCAAAAAAGGTGTAAATTCTCATGTCAAAATCACAAAAAGAAAACAACCCAGTTGGGCAATTGGACAAAATCATAATTATTACACTTACACATTTCTTATTTCTAGAAGAGTAAAATACAGTTTTGTCCTCTATAATTTAGACTAGATTTTATAAAAATAGTAGATAAAAACCCTACAGTTATATTGTTGATTTACGTTTATCATTCCGTAGGTATTTCGTTATCCTAAACTAAGTGACCGTCACAGAAGTCTTACGTGACAATACATGATAAATTACACGATGCCACATAAGTCTAAATTGTTACCCAACGGCCACGTCAGCAATTACCCAATATTTCTTCCTTCTTCCCCCCACTCCATGACCCCATTGTTGCAGAACTCAATATGCGTGATTAGGGTTTTCCTTCTTGCCCCGAGTCTACGACCACCATTGTCGCAGAACCCCCATGAGCGTGATTAGGATTCTCTTCTTCTTCCTTATTCCCCCAGTCCGCGACCACCATTTTAGTGGCTTCTTCAACCTCAACGACCTCCTCTTCACATGGACATCAGTGAACACTATGTTATTGTGGAGTTGTTGCTCAGACCAGGACATCGTGGACACAAGCAAACTCATAGAGGAATTTTTTTGGTTGTTATGCATACTTGGTGAGTTTGTGCTATAATATTTTACGATTTTAATGAATTTTTGAAAATTCTAATATTATTTTACTGTTAAGGTGGGGATGATCCAGGATATGGATATTTTGCTTGGTATGAAGATGATTTGCCAAATTCAAAGGAAATGATTAAACTTCTGAAGAAAAATATGAAATTGTTGGAGCAAGAGAATGACCAATATCGTGAGAAACTGAAAAGATGTGGTTGTTTATAGCATTATCATGGCTTGTAATTGTGTTCATTTTGAGATATAAAATTACCATTTACCTTTCTAGTTATTATTTCATTAACTCTTTTATTGACTGTGAATAAGAAAGACATATCAATGAAGTGTCACATACAACTCATAATGTTTTATTCAATGACTCATATTATCGAGTATCAGGCCTGGTTTATTTATTCATACACTCATCAATAAAATATAAGGTGATATTGTTGCTTTTGTAATCTTACCACGAACTCCATATATGTGAATCACGCAACTTCAATATATTTGAATCACGATCCTAAGATTCGATGTATTTTCTGGTAATTCGAACTCACTCATTTGGCACATTAAAGATCGCAACTGACTAGGTTAAGTTTTATATTCACCTCGAGATTAAGATAATTATGAAAATACTCTTATGTGTAACAATTAGATTTATAGCTAGATAAACGCATTTACTCTAAACTAATTTGATATCGGTCTATTCAACATGTTCTATAACATGCTAGGGCAACCGTTCGAGTCTCGACTCCCATGCCCTAGGACCAACATCCATTGGCATCATTTGAGCCAAAGACTGAGAATAACATTCTGAACTATTTCAGAAGAGTTTGTCTGGAAGACCCCTATGTCTTTACTTTTCTTACGTTGATAATAGTTTCAGAAATTGAGTAAATTATAAACACACGTTAATTAAAGGAAAATCTTCATTTATTCATTAAATTCAGGAACACAAAAATGTTAGAGAAATAACTAAATAATTATAAATAGTTATTACACCCTACTTTATTGACATAATTCTAACAAATAGTTCATAGGACTAACATGTGCCATGTTGGTAAGTTGAAGTCATAATGGTCAACCATGTGAATGATGAGGGGTGCACCCATGTACAAGTTATATCACTATTGTATTGTAAAAACTACAAAATGCCATAGTGGACTTAAATTTAACCCTAGTGTGTGGTTAATTACTCTTAGAATATTTTTATTGTTGCATCTAATTAGTAACTTTAACTTGCATGTACATAATGAAGGAAACCAAAAAAGGTGGTGGCTCATGAAGTCGACAGTCACATACATTAAGAAATCACGACGACTCATGAACTTTGTCCAGAAGGAAAAGCCATCAAGGAAGACAGGTATTGAATATGACATGTCAAGTTTCAACCTCTTTTCATAGCCTATGGATAGCTGATAGATGAATGATAATTTAGTTTATGGTTAGCTAGGTTCTTAGAAATATGATACATTACTTTATGGTAGAGTTTATAGATAGATTGATTACTTGTTAATTGAGGGATAGATTGGTTTGTGGTTCCTGATTTAAATGCTTTTGAATGCTTCATCGAAAAAATTGATGGTGATTTTACTTCATCATTTCAAAAATTAACAAATGAAAATAATGAAGAGATCACTTTGATATGTACATTTTTATTAATGTTTATACATGTGAATAGATAGTAATGTACTATAGATATATAATTATTACCCACAATATTCAGTTAGATTTAAACTTTTGTATCAATAGATAAGTTCTATTATATTAAATACGAAACTAAGTATGAGTCGAAACAAGAAAAAAAAAGTGTAAAGATTGTATGTACACCTTATAATGAAAAGGTATTACATGATGTATGATAATAATAATAATAATCTATAATATATTAAAAGGTACAATTAAGTGAAAAACTATTTTTCCATTCCTGTCCAACTTAATTAATAGTTAATTACAACTATACCCTTCACTTAAATACATGTCTATTTCTATTGGTTGCCTTACATTTTCACTTCTTTTCAAAAAATACAATCTGATCACTTAAATGCATATTTTTTATTGGTTACCTTACTACTTCAATTACAAAAGGATCAATATTGGAGTAATTTTATATTTCATTGTTCATGAGCATGGAATTTCAAAACTGACTTCATTCTGTGTGATGATATAAATTGGGTAGGGGATGATATAAATTGGGTAGGGTTTGCTATAGGTTTCTTACATTTGGTTACATATAGTACTAATACTATAATACTACGTATCATTTTAAGTTTGCAATAAATAGTATTTACATATAATTAACATAATGCATAATAATTTCTCTAACGCTGAAAAGTCATACTACTCCTATTACATTTTTCTCAAACTTCCAATTTCCATCAAAACATCAACATTTTTAACACATAAAACTCTAGACGTTAAAATTACAATACGATAAAATATTGATCTAAAAAAATTATATGTAATTGTCTTCTTAAACATAATACCTTTAACCATGCCTTCTGCTATACACAGTAAATAAAAAAAATTTGAACCAATGCTTTAATGAATGATATCAATGAAAAAAACACTTATGGTCAAAAGTTGTAATTTTTTAAATAAAGTAGTTAACCATTGCTTCTTCAATATATAATTAATAAAAAAAATGAAACGATGCTTGAATGATAGATATCAGTAGAAAGTATTCTAATAGTCAATAGTTGTAACGGTTGTTGCGTGAGAGAGATGGAAAGGAAGAGGAGTCCGAATAACAAATAATTAGAGGGTGAGAGAGGGAATAAAGAAAGAAGAGAAACAAAGAAGAAAGAAGAAGCTTACCTCGACCTGAGATTGAAAACTGCAGAGGAAAAGTCGAAGAATAGAGAACATATAGAGAAAACGAAGATTAAGAAGGGGAGAGAGGTTGAATAGCAATTACAGGGAGGGGATTCGTGAATTAGAAGTGGGGGATGAGGGAGGTTATACTTGGGTGTAATATTTATATAGTGTGACTGGGTGTTTTAAAAATGAGAGAGGGATTGCAGAATAAAACCAAAAATAAGATTAAGGTTGACTTTGGTGTATGTTCATATAGGTGTGAATGAGTTTTAAAATTATATACTAAAACCCTTTTAAAATTTAAAAATCAAACTTTAAAATAAATCATGTCTAATTAAAATAGTTTTACAAAAATTACAAATGATTCATTTTTAAAAATCAAAATTTAAAATCACATTATCTTTTAAATCAATTTTATGAAAATGTCATTTTTCGTTGGATCAGGATATTATATTGGTACTGTGGTGGTCTCTGCAAGACGAGAGGAGGAACTCGCCACCATTGGCTGCAGGTGAAGAAGGAACGAAATTGACAAATAATACAAGGAGAAGAAGGATAAACGAAGAGTCGAAGTTTACCTGCAACAAGAAGTGATCAAAGCTAAGTAAAGTGAAAGGAGAAGAATTGCCTTGTTGAAGCTAAGTGAAGCATCATTGCTTGGGTAGAGAGATGAGGGGTGAAGGGAGAGAGAAAGTAATTTTTTATTGGAGATAGATGCTTAAAAGTTAAAAAAAATTGATCAAAAGTAAAAGTTAAAAAAATACATTTTAATAAAGTAGAAATGTATAATAGGTGAGTTGGAGAGATAATTATATTTTTGTGGATGATTCTATATTTATGGGTCTCACGCATGTCATATCATAATTTAACATGTCACGTCATCGTTTCAGCCTGTTCATTAAACTTAGTTAATGGAAAGTGACATAAGGACTACATTGAGACGTTAAGTAAATTAAGATAGCCAAATTAAGATTTTTTAAAATACGATGATCAAATTAAAAATTGATGTAAACTACGATAATCAAATTGGTAATTTTTCTTAAAATTTAGTATTTTAGATTATGTTCTTATGAATGTAAATGATCATGTAAAAAATATTTATATCATAAACGTTGTTTCAGTCAATAACAATAAATTATTGTCTATCTATAAGATTTTTTTTGTTATTTAGTTTTTCAGTTTTATAATAAATGTAATAATTTTTCATTTTATTTACAAAAGCTTAATTATAAATATGAGAAACTACCATTATTATTATTTTTATTTTAGCTTTACAACATTTTGAAAGCAAATGTATTTATTTTACGTTAATAATAATTTATAAATTTATTGTATAATTTTAAAATTCTTCAACACATGCGAAACACGTGCGTTTGACTTATTAAAATGAGCTTAAAAGAGAGAAACTTTTGATTCTCTTTTTTACCATTCAAGCTTCCTTAAAATATAGTACAATTGAAGATTTTCACGTATTTTCTCATTTTATATAATTCATAGAATGAAATATTATTTTGATTCAATATAGATTGTTTATAAATAGTAAAATTAAATATTTGTGTATCATGATGCAAATAGAAACATAAATATCCATAAAGATGAATTTTGAGGTTATTTTTAGGTCAACGATAATTTATTTATTAGAAACTTATAAAATTAAATGTTATATAATTTTTTTATGTAATCTAAACATGAAAATTCACATAAATTAATTGAGATAAATATTTTAAAAAAATACGAGTTATCTTTTAATATGATAGAATCTAACAAATTGATGAATAGTGATTATGCATATTACTCAAACAACAATTCTATATAGTAAAATTTTAACACTATTAACAAGCTAATGTATATATTATTACTATTACTTTACATTAAATTTAGATTTATAATCATTTTAAAAAATAATAGAGTTATTTTAATATAATTAATAATTTTAATTTTTATATATATTTTAACTTAATTAACACTTACGAAGCACGTAATTCTCGATTAGTATCTAAAAGTGTTTAAACCTTACTTTTCCCTTCTTTTTAATTTCGTGTGATTCCCAAAATTGGGCTTAAGATTTGTTGGATGGGCCTAAAGAACGGGCCGGTTACTTCATCTCTGATTATTCTTGACGATTACAGTTCCTTTTTTTTTTTTTAATTAGAAAAATAGACAGATACTTTTGCAGTTCAGATTCAGGCTATTAAACCCCAATCCACACACACACTCTCTCTCTCTCTCTGCCCTCTAGAAACCCCATTAGCCGCTCTATCTTCCTCTGTCTGGCTCCTCTACACCACCTCCTCCACCGCGACCACCACCTTCACTCTAAAGAAGAAACAATGGCTGCAAACGCGTCCTCAGATGTCTCTGATGGACCAGTACTTAGTCTCATCAACAAGCGTCTCCGAGGCCTCCGCAAAAAGTTGAACCGTATTACTCAGATGGAGGATGCTATAGCTCAAGGCAAACCTATCAATAAAGAACAAGAAGAAGTCCTCCGCTCCAAGCCCTCCGTCGCAGCTCTCATCGATGAGCTTGAGAAGTTACGCCAGCCCCTCTCTGTTGCTCTCTCAGAAGAGCTCGACCTCGCCATTAAACGCCACCAAGTCTCCGCTTCCACTCAACCTCTCTCTACCGATGAGTCTCCCTCTCACGTTACTGAAGAAAAAACCAGTGACCTGAGAGACGAATCTGACCGCGGCGTCATCGAGAACCTTCTAAACCTTCTTTACTTCGGGTCATTGTTTGACGTGAAGTCCCAGAGCGACTTCACCTCGACGATGTTGACGAGGACGCATGAGAGGGGTTGCTGCTTGACTTATGATTATGTCACGGACGACGCCACCGATCTGCTCAGCGAGGGGGATTTGGATTTGATTTCGAGGTTGGGTGGGCTATTGATCTCGCGCCCTGTTGATTCGAGTTTCTCGCATAAGAATGCACTGCAGCGGTGCATCGAGCACGCGAAGCTCTGGCTTGCCAAGTCGAACCAACCCATTGAGCCTCATGCCATTGTTACTTGTAATTTTATCCTAAGCTAGCACTGAATTTTGCGTTACTGGTCTTGCTAACTTGTTGACATATTTATGGTTACATGGATTCTTGAATTTTGTAGATGCGGGTTTGAGAGAAAGACTAAGCAAAATAATGGCTTCGGACTACTTCACCACTACTCCTGAGATGAAAGCTCCTGTTGAAGTAGCTGCAGCTGCTGCTGCTGGAAATTATCCAAATTTCCAGGTGGCAGTGCCTGTCCAGGTCGAAGATTCAGCCGTACATTTCCCGCAGAAGGTGTGTCCTATATGTACATATAATCTTCTTTTTTTTGGAATAAAAGTTCACATATGGTGCTATTAAATTTTTTGTTGAATTCGATATACTTTGTTTCTTTAATTATTGTCATTTCTGTTTGGAATTTGGACATGTTGGTTTGATGTTGTGGGTTCATTTCCCTTAACGAACACTTGAACCCGAATTGTTTCACTTGGTGCTATTACAGTTTGCCCTGTTTGAGAGAATTGAGTGTTTTGAAGTTGTATATGATTGAATAAATTTTCCAAGGAGAGAAACATGAAAGATAAATGTGCCAATCCTTTCTTCCGCTGCAGCTAGAATCTAAAGAAATAATAGTGATTCTCAGTAAAGATTGCTTTCTAGAAAAAAATTGAATGCAAAATAATGTCATCTTGAGTTTATTGTAATGAATGTGTATAAAGTTGTGTTTGGCAGTCTGGTATTAATCGATCGCGATATCCTATTGGTGCTTAATATTGCTTCTATGCCGATGTCCGTGATCCAGTGGATGGTGTTATCTTGTCTTTATTTGATTTTTGCTGTTGTTAGGGGGCGTCGGGGGAGGGGCGGTGGGGTTAGAAAAGGTACCAGTGTTGAAGTTTCACTTAATCCATCTTATTGTGCTTGTTTAATAACAACTACCCTTTATATGAAAAGTGAGTTCTACAAGTATTGTGCTTCATTGGTAGTTGTTCACGGTAGGCCCAACCGCCCATGAATATTCTAGCTCTGTTGTTTAATATGTTTGTGAAGCATTCCATCTTCTTCTGTAACTCCTTTTCTCCTCTAGATTCTGCCTCAGATGCTGCATTTGTTGTGTTACTTTGATACTGAATGCTTTTGGTAATCTGCGTACACCTAAGACTTATTGGAGCATCCTTACTTTTAAAGTCCCTTCAATCTTACCATTTGTAATTGAGTTGCTAGCTGTTGCCGCGCTGGTGGGATACTAGGAAACTGTTTGTATTATGTCACGACCAAGTGAATGATAGGAGAGGGTGCCTTATTACACGTTGGATGTTTCTCTTGACTATGGTTGATCCTCTTGCAAATACATTTCCAGGATGAAGTGGAAGAAGATTTTCAAGTACAAGAAAGTAGTGATGGTCAAATTAGTCCTGAAGAGGAACTTCAGAAGGTGCCAATTCTCGTTAGCTTTTCATAAATAGCACATTTACAATGTTAGTTCTATGAATGCTCATACATAAAATGAAAACATCTGTTTTGCAGGATGAGATAGAAACGGAATATCCTTCTGAGGTTGTCAATCAAGAAGAACAAGTCAAACCACAGGAAGTAGAGGAGCATATCCAGAGAGATTTTGATTCCAGGGACCAGCAGTACAATTTTAGAAGGCCCTATCTGAACCAAAGAGGTGGTGGTGGTGGTGGTGGTGGTGGTGGTGGTGGTGGTGGGGGTGGCCGTAGGGGTTACTCAAATGCTCGTGGAGGTCGCAGTGGTGCCAGGGGAGGTGGTGGATCCTACCAAAATGGACGCAACCAGTATTATGAACAGCCTGGAAATGACTATCCAAGGAACTACTACGGTAATAGGGGAAGGGGTGGCAGAGGTGGGGGGCACTCATACAATAACCACCCCGCATATCAGGATGGTCATGCCTCAGCTAATACTAGCGTTGCTTCTTGACACGTTTCACAATCAGGGTCTTTCTTGCTAGTATGGTGGGTGGATGGTAAAAGAGAAAAATTGTTTTACATTTTCATGAAACAATTTGCGGATGTGGGTCGTTTTTGATGAATTTGCTCTCCAGGGTCCTCTTTTTGTTGTCCAACTAACGAAGGATTCAAATTGAAAACCTTGTAGAAAGGATATCCTTTCCTGCAAGGCCCCTTTTTATTGTGTAAAGAGCAATATCTCTGGACATTTTTTTCTTTATAATGCTTTCCTGGCTTGCCTTTGGAAGTACAGGATATCTAACCTGTCGTGGAGAATTTTTCTGATATTGCTAATCTGATTGTTTGATATGCAGGGTGCTTCCTGTCTCAAGTTTTTCTACAGCAATATTTGGTTATTAACTATTCATGAGTCCCTTGCTCTTTGGTTGCGAGGAAAACTCCTTAAATCACCGTGGTATGATTTTTTTGTACTTAAAACTGAAAACTTGGTACCCATAGGCGTGTATGTTGCCATCCTATCGCATATTCCAGCAGAAATTTGCATTACATACAATGCGAGCATGGAGTATTTGAACTAGATGTGTCTGCGAACGTTTAGATCCCTATTAGTGCCGTCTAGTACTGATGTATCAATATCGGCAAGTTGACATCCCTTGGTCCTCGCTGAGTGCTGAGTCTGTTTGGAAACATTCATAAACTGTCCAATATAAACATATTCTACAACTGAGATGCTAAACAATGGCATCTCTAACCAGTGAAAATAACAGTGGGAATAAAATGCTTTTTCAAAGCACAATCTCAAAAGAGTTGGTATGATGATGTGTTGAAATGTAATGAAATAACATTGAACGTTTAAAATCTAGAAATATATTGAAAAGTAATGAAATATGTCTAAATATGTAAAATAGTGTCCTAGCAGTTTTGAAGTGATACAAATGATAATTTGTTTCCCGGTGTTGTATTGATTTCTATCTAGAAATTTTAGTATTTAGACTGCTTGTAAATTCTAAATACAAATATGTCCCTGCACATCAATAAAAGTCAAATATAGCATTCTTTTTGTAAATATTAATATATTTTGTCAATTCTAAAATTTATATATTTACTATCTTGCCCATTGTTAGATAAGTTTTTGGAGAGACGTGGAGGGGGGAGGGAGGGTTGGAGATGGGATTTGGGGGCGTTTTATCTTGTCCCAAACAAAAAGGAGAAGGACAATCTTGTCTAGTCCCATCCCGTAAAGAAGAAAAAAAAACCCTACGTGGGGTGGAATGTTTATCTCGCAGTTCGAGACGAGACATATCTTCTGAACGTGAACAATCAAAACTTTCTGATTTTTTTCATAATCCTCTCAAATTAGAATCTCCTCAAACTAGTAATAAAAAATATTCAAACTAACTCAAATTTTTTCAAATCATTCACAAATTAACTAACTCTATACTTTGAGATTATTGAATAAAAGATGAAATAAAAAAGCATTGAGCCATCATAGTATTTTCTTAATTACTTCAAAATAAAAGGAATAGTAGTTATTGGATCATTTACGGATATGAGTCTGATAGATCCTATATTTTCTATTCTTTCGAGAGAAGGTAAAAATGAATTCTATTGTGGAGTCGTATGCAATGCCCAAAAGATGTATGTACGACTCTTCAAGTCTTTTTTTTAATTTTTGAGTCATCATGAGAGATAGAGAAACCATTTATTTAATCATCATGGTAATGATCCATCAACCTGCTAGTTCTTTTTATCAGGCACAAATAGGATAATTTGAGAAGCAGATGATTAAATAAATGGTAAGAACTACAAGATCCTACAAGATCTTGTTCATTCTATTTTCTCTGACAGATGGTAAGAACTTCATGTACGTTCGAATCCTATTGAGAGGTCCACTAGAGATCGGAAATTACTAAAGAAAGAAGATTTCTTTTATCCCTTTCAGGCGATCGGCAAATAAAGAAATGGTAATATATTCAAGATAATTACGTATTTCCAAAAAAATCGTCTCAATTCATCATATTTCATCAGAACTGGGATGTGATATAATTCCAAACGATAAACACTGGATATGAAGAGTTCCTTTAAGAATTTCATTCTTGAACAAAAATGCATTTTTTTTATTTATTTCATCTATTCCATGACTAGAACAGGAGGTGATACCTGTGCAATTTCTTTTTTCATACATACACTCAACAATTTGTACTTGAATTCCCTGTGTACCTGCATGTTCAGTTAATTCAATAACTTTTTTCATATCTTTGCGAAACGAAACTCTATTATTCAATTGTCTTGCAATAAATTCCGCAAGAATATTAGAGTGTCCATAAAGGGTTTTTAATTCTTGTAATAGCAATGTTGAGTTTTTGGTTAATTATTTTTGTACATTCATCTATAATTCTCGATTTCTCGAAACCCATGTTTCATTAATAACTTTAAGAATCCCATATAGATTATCACCTGAATGAGACTATTTTTTTTAATCTCGATACGTGCGATTCCCTCAACACTTGAAAATATCTTATATTTATTTTACATAATTTTTATCCAATTTCTTATTTTTTTATATTCTTGGAGACCTTTGAAATATTTTTTTGGACGTGCAACCAAATAAAATTATGTACTTGGGTCGCACAAAGTGTAAAACCAAATGAATTTACTAGACTATCTGGTACAAGTGCAAAGGCAAACAAATCTAGATCTAGATTAAGCAATTGTTCTTATCATTTTTTTTATTTTACTCTAAATTTTTTTACAGTAATTCAGTCGTAAGAGACTTAATCCCATTATTGAATTCAATTAGTATAAACACAAGATCTTAATGCTTCTAATTCATAAATCTATAAAAAATCAATAATTAATAAAACCATCAAATGATACACCATTTAAGAGATAGAGAATAAGAGCGACTTTCATATTTCTATTTTAAAATGAATTATTAAAAATATATATGACATAAGGTTTTTTTATGAGTAACTAATTTCAAATATCAATATGCATGATATAGATATGCGAAGAAAAACCCGTACTTTTTTTTATTAATAAAACTATTTTTTCTATGTTCCCACATTACCCCTAGTTCACATATGGATTCAACTCCATCTACATATAATGTTATTTGAACTTGATTCAATTTGAGAAAAAATATGATCCAGAGTATAGCCGCATGCGCATAAAAGAAATAAGAAAAATCATTCTCCTGATTGGGCCTCAGCTATTGGTGAAGCAGTCATACTTGATTCACCTAAAGGAGAACTTGATTTAGCGGCTTTTTCCAAAAGGCGTCAATATAAATAAAAAATGTCTCTCGGATAAGCTTTGTGCACAGAAGACATTTGGCGATAAGCCTGTGCTTGTTTGGAGGGATCATATATAAATGATTGAAGTGTGTTGTTTAGGTACATAATACATTCAGCCAAAGACGCTTGTACGGGAGAAAAAACACTCGGGTTAAAGCCCGCTCAATAATATTTTCGAACAAGGTCCAATACTCTCATTTCTTGGGTACATCCCACATTTACTCCAAACTGAGGACTCCTCCATGACTGAAGTCACCATGATGATTGATGCACCCTCCACGATTAGATCGATGAACATGACCCCACCTTTAAACTACCGAGGTCACACGAATGACAAAGTAATCTCATACCTAGACTTGTGGCTACTCGAGATAGCCAATATTATTTTTCTATCACAATAAGATATAATAATCAGTCATACAAGGATATGATAGACACACATCAAATCTATCAGGCAATCCCAATGGTTGTTAAAGAAAATAAAATGATAAACAAAATATACTGATTAGAGAATATTCTCCATGAATATATTCATTCCTTATCAGAATAAGGAAGAAGATACACTAAACCTGGACGTTTGACAGATACATAAAATCCATTATAAATATATGATGGTCTCCATTAAATGCTAAGCAATTCTCCAAACTGTTATTTTTTTCTAAACACTCTACTAACTTGATCGTTGGAGTACATTAGGAAGAGCACCCCCGGTACCCTACCTACAGCTTTCACAATCGTTCTTGATTTTTGCAGATCCCTAGACGAATTACTGAGCGACATGTGGTGGACTCCTCGACAGTCGATGCATGCATATTTTTTGCATCAACAATTTGGTGCCTTTTGTGATAACGGAGATCTCCCTTTTACAAATTGATCAAAAAATTTATCCACCATGGCAATCGTCGCTACATTGGTGAAACGGTACAAAATGAGTTAAAGAATCATGAAGGATATGAATATTGGGATCGGTGTATCATCGTTACTGCCCCGAAGAGATGCTGCTGACTTCATCATCGTACGTTGACAGCTCACCGTTGAACATTGTAATTACCAAGCAATGATGTTGCCTGAGGTCTTAAACCGCTATGAAGCTGCCACAATCATCGAAAAGCCTCGAACCACCACGGAGCTGCCACCATCGTCAACTCTAGCCGCTCGGTCCGTGGTCGAAAACACCCACAGCTTCGCCGCTTCAGTCCTTGTCCAAGCCAAGAATTGCAGTGAAAGCCGAGGAGAAAGAATCTCCTCCATTACCGAACGTCTAACCCAGATCTACAACAAAGGAAAAGCTAAATTTCTGCTTTAGATGTACGCAAAATGAATGACTTTCAAGATCAAAACAAAGATCTCCTCCATTGCTAAACTTTAAATCTCAGATCTACATCAAGTGAAATGTTTTCAGACTCTAAAATATCCATAAAAGGGTCCAAACAAAGTTTTCCGGCTGATTTAAGCCAATTCCGGTAAAAAAAGCCTGCCGGGGCATCCTCACGCGCCGCTAGTGGTGGTGGTCTCCTTCTCTACCCGTTTCCAGCTTGTCGGGTTGACCTACCTGGTCCATACACAACTGGTCCACGCACAAATCCAACGAGAGCTCTAGTCTGCACCCATACCTGACCCGCTCGCGACCCGCCAGTCATAATCTCCGTGTAGACCCTTTCCAGCGGCTATTAGGCCCAAGAGAGCTCACAGAGCCCAAGAGAGCTCACAGAGAGGGTCCATCTCCTAGACGTAACCCCAGACCCACGATCTAACACGACCCGTGCCCGGCCAATCTGTTAGCCCGCGGGATTTGGACTAAGTCTTCTCTCCAACAAGCCCAGCGCCTTGCCTATAGATGCTCATTCCTTCAAATGTATGCTCATTCCTTCAAATGGCACAATCAGCTCCTCCAAAGTCAATTTTCCAGGTCTGAATGAACAAAAATGGCAGAACAAATATGCGATAAATATAACATTCAAGGAAGATTTATCTTCGTACAATTATTATTATTATTATTTATTTTATTTATTTACTTATGATTTATTTAAGTTATACTATTTGGTGTGCTATTAATGTCAAGAGAGTAATGCAATTATTTGTATCAATATTATATAATTTCTTGGGCATGAGTGAGCTTCTAGATCGGGAAGCGGACCACACAACTCTGATCAACATCATTCTAAATTTGTCGTTGCCTCAAAATCACGAGTCACATTGATAATCTCCATTAAAATTATGAAAATAATACAATAAATATTATTTAGCATTTTGGACAGTAGCAAGTTTTAAGATTTGGACGCAAACCACAAAGCTTGAATATGCATTATTTTGAATTTTTATTCTCTCAAAATCAAGAGTCACATTGATTATCTCCATTAAAATTTTGAGGAATATACAAGTGCAGTTAAAACACTCCCACGAGAGAGCAAACATAACTATCAAGACCCAAGAGATAAAAAATATATGCAAACAATCCCACGAGAGAGCGAACATAATTATCGAGATCCGAGAGGTCACGGATGATGCAGATGCTCCCTCGAGGGAGCAATCTTAATTATTATGATCTGAGATGTCACAGTGCTCCTATGAGAGAGCAAACATAATTGTCAAGATCCGAGATGTCATAAATTACGTAAATGCTCATGTGAAACATCAAGCAAGACCCGAGAGGTAATAAATTACACAAACGCTCCCGCGAGAGAGCAAGCATAATTATCGAGACCTGAGAGGTCCACACACCCCAGACTGCTTGGCCAACACGGTAAAGGAAAATGTGAAGAACAGAAAATGGAAATCTTGTACAGGGTACAATGACCCGAATAAAGCATGCCTAAAGGACAACTTCTCTATTCCAATAATTAATCAATTAATGGACGCTACAACAGGGATTGAGATGCTTAGTCTCATGGATGCCTTCTCTATGTACAATCAGATATTCATGCATCCATCAGACCCAAAGAAGATGAACTTTGTGACTTAGAGGAAGACTTATCGCTACTAAGTCAAGTTGTTTGGACTGATAAACGTAGGAACCACCTATCGGTGTTTAGTCTATAAAATGTTCCAAAGTACATGCGAAAGATGATGGAAATGTTCAGAGAGTTTGACATAAGATACGAACCTCAGGCCACTATCAAGGTTCAAGCACTCGCTGACTTTATGGTCGAGATGATGCCACCCAAGAGAAATATGACTTAAACTGTACATAATATGTCATGTAAGATGACACGATGGATAGAAACCTCAAACATGTAACGAGCACGAGATGCTCAGTCTCATGGATGACTTCTCTGAAGTTGGCGAGTTCGACATCAGATATGACCCCAGACCGCAATCAACACTCACGTACTCATTGACTTTATGATGGAGATGACATCATTTCAAGGGAATGAGGGAGCAGGCAACACATACGATTACATGATGGATAGAGGCACGAGGCCATAGAATCCTCGAATGAAAGCTCTCAACCAAGGCGACGACCTAACAAAGTCTCCTTATCATTTGAGATAATCTGGAGAAAGATCATACATAGGGCGAAATGACCGTGAAAATATGTCGTGGCACCTGAGGACATTGATCCCTCGGATGGAAGACCTCATCCTAGACCATGGATAGATGAGGCCTCCTTATCACTAAGATGATTTGGATTAAGACCCTATATAGGACGCCCGAGGTCAGGAACCCTTCGGATGGAAGCCCTCGCCACGGCTAGTTGAGGCCTCATTTACACCAAAGATGATTAGGAGAAAGACCCTACATAGGGCAAAAGGACCATGATAATATTTCATGGTTCCCGAGGACATTGATCCCTCGGATGAAAGAACTCGCCCAAGATCATGGTTAAGAGGCATCCTTATCACATAAGATGATCTGGAAAAAGACCATATGTAGGGTAAAAGGACCTCACCCAAGGCGACGGCCTAACGAGGCATTCTTATCACATAAGATGATTTGGAAAAAGATCCACCTAAAGCAAAAGGCCACGATAATATTTCGTGGCGCTAAGTACAAAAGATGCTAGGACGAAGACTTTGATAAAGGCCACAGTCACTGAGGCCTCCTACATAGGGAAAAAATACCACTGCAGTATTCATGAGATCTAAAGTCATATAGATCACAATGAAAGTCACACTGATGACTATAAACCTAACATCACCTAGATGACTATGCGATCCAAAGACGCGCATATGATTATAACATCCAATGTCACCCAGATGCCTATGGAACTCGAAGTCACACAAATGATTATACACTAAGTCACATAGATAACTAAGGTACCCAAAGTCACCCAGATGTCTAAGGTACCCAAAGTCACCCAGATGACTATATAACTCGAAGTCAGACATATGAGTCAGGTATCCAAGTCACACATATGAGTCAGGTATCCAAGTCACACATATGAGTAAGGTATCCAAAGTCACACAAATTACTATATAACTCTACGTCACACAAATGGTTAAAGTACCTGAAGTTACCTAGATAACTATGGTATCCATAATCATAATTATGAAAATGGAACTCTAGTCACATTGATGACTATGGCATCGAGACAAAATCTCATAACTCACAAAAAATCTTGGTACTCCACTAGAGATGACTCCAAAGGACCTCATCATCAAAGACTCGTCAAACACGATTTGAGCAAATGAGGCAAATAGGGTTCCAAAACCTTTCGCTAGAAAGTGAAAGCATTGATGAATTGCATGCGCAAACACATAAGCGCATAGAGATACAACGATAAGCTTATTAGAACAAGTAATTCATTTCAAATGAAGAACATCAACAAGACCAAATACAAACCCGCCGCTCGATGGGATATGTTTTGGGTAAAGCCCACTCAATAATATTTCTGAACAACGCCCAATACTATCATTTCTCAGGTAGGGCCTATATTAGGTCCAAATTGAGAACTCTTCCGTGACCAAGGTCACCATGATGACCGAGGCACGCTCCACGACTAGATCGATGGACATGATCCCACCTATACTTACACTACCGATGTCACACGGATGACAAGGTAATCTCATACCTAGGATCGTGGCTACTCGAGATAACCGATATTATTTTTCTGTCACAATAAGATATAATAACCAGTCATACAAGGAAATGATTGGCACACATCAAATCTATCAGACAATCTTAATGGTTGTTAAAGAAGATAAGATGATAACCAAATTATCCTGATAAAAGAATATTCTCCATGAATATCTTCATTTCTTATGAGAATAAGGAAGAAAATACACTGAACCTGAACGTTTGACTGATACAGAAAATCATTATAAATTTATGATGATCTCCAAAGTAATTCTCCATACTGCTACTTTTCTTTAAACACTTTACTAACTTGATCGTCGGAGTGCATTAGGGGGCACCCCCGGTGCCCTGCCTACTACTTTCACGACCGTTCTTCATTTTTGCAGACACCTTGACGAATCACCGAGTGACGTGGCAGACTCCTCGACAGTCGATGTAGACATATTTTTCGCATCAACAACGCTCATGTATAAGGGGCAAGGTATTGTAATGTAGTCAGAGAATCCGCCATTTTAACTACCACAATAGTATATTCCATTGCTCATATTTCCTATAAAGTTGTAGCTATTTAAGTCACAGAAGATGTTTTTTGACCAATAGCTACATAAACTCACATTAGATTTTGCTCTAGGTCGTCATCATCTTTATTTGGGTCTTCATCATCTTTGTCTAGGTGTTCATCGTCTTTGTCCTAGCAGTGACTCTGTATCTCTACGTCCCTGCATCTTAGCTTCGCGTGAGGTCCTGAAGGGAAAGGATGAGAAGCGAGGGTTTGAGCTTTCCAAGGGAAAAGAAGAAAAGGGGGCTGGGAAAAGTGAAAGTTTGAATTGGGGAAGGTGAGAAGTGGAAAAGTTGCTTTGCATACCCATATCAAAACCACGTAGTTTTGATGAATATATATATATATATATATATATNTATATACTTAAATGGTTTGATTTTAATTTCAAGATGGGATGGAATTTCTCGGGTTTGAGGTACGAGAATTTGTCCCGTCTCGTCTTACAAGGTGTGAAAAACCCTTTACATCTTACTCGATTCAAGATAATTTTATGGGACAGAATGTGTTTTAGAAGACGGATGCACATCCATAAGGGGAGGGAGGGAGATGGTAGTTACTAAAAATAAGGGATTTTCAAACAAAAAGGGCGGTTAAAAATTTGTGCAGAAAAATGTATGTAACTAACTCTACACTTAAAGGTTAATTTAGTCAATTTGTCTAAGTACTACGATTTTTCATAAAGTCTAAGTAATACGATTCCCATTATCTTTAATCTCAGCAGGAGTGACATCGTAGGCCCACGAGGTCATTTGGAACAAATTCCAACTTCGCGATCTACCGCCTAACTTCTTCTTTGAAGGAAAACTCGAATTGTGGGCAAGAGGAAAAAATTATCTTTAATACTTAATTAACACGTGGAATAAATTCCAACTCTCCCCTTTCTATTATACACATGTATCAGACAACGACTCAACCATAAATTCACCTACAATTCTCATAAATTCTATGTGTATATGAACCCGTATATGTATATATAAATATATATCAAACGAAACTGAACACCAAAACTCCATAGACCAAAACCACAAACTTAGATTATGGAAGAAAACTTGATTCTCAATTGCCTAACATAAAGATCATCTGTCACAACCTTAAAATCGACTAAAATTACTTTAACATTTTATACAAAAAGCTCGTGGAGGTCATTTTTTAAAATTAAGAGTAGAAATAAGATTTAAACATAACTTTATTCAATTCAAATCATTTAAAAGTATTTGCTCAACATCGATTCAAAATAAAAACATTTAGTAGCCAATAAATTTCTAAAAATGCAAGTGACAAAAATTATAGAAAAATAATTAAACTCTAATGTTTTTTTTATAACAAGCCAATATATACTAATAAAGGGAAGACACAAACAAGACTAACCTAAGGACAGGACCAAAGCCAAGGCAACAAAAACCGTAAACCAAACCAATCTCAATGAGGGTTCTCAAGCACATGAGGAGGATGGTTTCACAGTCTATCCCTAACAGAGTGAATGATAAATCTCAAAATACATACCCTCTATCTAACTTTACTCTAAAAGATCCTAGAGTTTCTCTCAATCCATATATTATATATAACAGAATTGAAAGTAATCTTAAGAATGAGGCTTCTATGATCCTTCTTTTAGTAGTGTTAGCCAGTCACTCAATTTTTTAATCCCACCTTGAGCAAGGTTTAGTTAGATCACAAGATTGAGTTATGACAGTCCAAACACCAAAAGAAGATGAGCAATAAAAAATAGGTGGTCTCCGCTCTCAATGCAAAACATGCAATAAGGACTGGTATTCATGCCCCAGCCAATCATTTTGTCTTTGGTAGTGAGCCTATCCCAGCAAGCCAGCCAGTTAATGAAACTGTGTTTAGTAGGGGTGAAAAAATTACTACCGGTCCGACCGAACCAAAATTGGTCGGCTCGGTTGGTTATGTAAGTTATCTCGGTTCGGTTCGATATTCTTGTTGAACCGTAAGTTCGGTTTGGTTCGATTTTTATATGGTTTCGAACCGCACTGAAATGAACCGAAAGTATAAATACTATATATATAGATATATACACTACACTACTTAATCTAAATCTAAAACCCAACATTTTCCTCTTGCTTCCCCCTCTTCGTTCTCTCTCTCCTTTCCTCTTCGTCCTCTCTCTCCTTTCCTCTCTTTCTTTTCTTACAAACTACAAACCCAAACAAAGCTACTCAACCGCTCCACCCTCTACAGCCATCTTCTCCCCCTCTCGCAGCCATTTTGTCTCTCTCACAATCATCTCTCGCTCGTGGACATCTTCTCATGCTCAGTGACTCTCTCCCTCCCGCGATGGCGAGTTCAATCATCTTCTCTCCCTCTCTACTCGCAACATACTTAGATCTTCTCAGATCTACTTTTTTATTGCATAAAACTTTTTGTTTTATAATTGTAATGTTAGGGTTCTTATCTGAGTAGATCTGAGTAACCTTTTATTTTACGATTGTAATCATATTATAA
The DNA here is from genome assembly GCA_003255025.1 of Datisca glomerata. Classification (NCBI taxonomy): domain Eukaryota; kingdom Viridiplantae; phylum Streptophyta; class Magnoliopsida; order Cucurbitales; family Datiscaceae; genus Datisca; species Datisca glomerata. The sequence goes on from QANY01001705.1 coordinate 320,774, forward strand.
CTTTTTGTTTTACAGATTGTAATATTGCATAAAAGTTTTCTGTTCAGATCTGAATTTTTTTATTGCCTTAATTTTTAGTTTTAGAGATTATAATGATAAGGTTCTTATTTAATTGATTTTGTTTTGCTGAATTTATAACCCTAATGTTTTAAATTAAAGTTTGTAGTTAATTTAGATTTGTTTGCAATTTGTCTACTGATTTTAGTTTTACTGTGAGTTAATTTATGTGAAATTTGCTTGTTTATGAAATATTAAGTTTAATGATTTTTTACAACATTGCCGAACTGAACCAAACTAAAACTTTCGGTTATGTTCGGTTCGGTTCCTATCTCATCCACGGTTCGGTTCAGTTCGTGAAATTAGCGAACTGAAATTTTTGGTTTGATTCAATTTTCTCTCAAATAACCAACCGAACCGAACCGTGAACACCCTTAGTGTTTAGGAATGTTGTAGGAGAACCACATAAAGTCACTCCAAGGGACTGTCAAACCAGGTTGCTTAAGTGTGGAATAGGCATAAGCATATAAGAAGTTTTCATAAGGAGATGAATCCTAGATCCACTTATCGGGCCTAGAAGCCAGGGGAGGGGGCATGTTAACAGCATCCTCCTTAACGGTCATAAGGGTGGTTGAGTTGGTTACATGCCAACACTAGTTTCCCCTATCAATGATGCTGCTAACTTAGGTTTTCATATCCCAAACGGTTTCCATTATAAGATGCCTCCCAAATCTGTTACAAAGAACACCAAATTGGAACCAAGGCCCAATGTAGGGACTTATAAACCACACTCCCAAACTTTGCCAAAGCAATGTGGGATTTTAGCTTCTTAGCTAACCAATACCTTTCCTTCAATTTCATTCACACACTTAGATTTTCTCTTAAAGCTCCAACAATCCCCCACATGAATGAAAGATGTCCTATAAAGACAACGACAAAGGAGAAATAAGAAGATGAGTTTTGCATTAGAGATGTCTCTTTCAAAGTTGAACTTACCTTTATGGTGATTTATCAGATTTACTCTAAAGAACAGTGAAATAATATTTTTAAACTGTCATTCCTCTATAGTAAACTTAGACAATAAATCTTACACATAACTCATCTTAATACATTCACGTTCATATGATTTTATTCATTTTGGTCATGAGCATATCATGTTTTCATGAGAGCTTTCGAGAATTTGAGTCTTGAAACCTTTCACAAAAGCTGTTCACTTCTACTCTCATATATGTAACAATGATTAAAAGTATATAGTTCATATTTCTCTTGTAAGTAGGATATCAACATCATTAAATACTATGTACACCCTTCAACATTGACAAATAACACAGTTATGTCACATCATAGGAATGGGAAGAAACAAAGTTTTTTATGTGTTACTGTGAACCATTCTTGCCAATTTACCTATTGAACCTACATCTTGGGATCTCCAGTCAACTAGGTTACATTATCATCTGGATGATTCATTGAATAGTCTTGAAGCTCATTCTCCTCGATGTCAGCTGAGAAGCTCTTTTTATAATCCTTTTGTTAAATGATCTATTATATTTTTCATTGATTTAATAAAGTTAAATGGAAATCACACCATTAGAGAGCAACTACTTAATTTTATTATGTCTATGTTTGATGTGTCTAGACTAACCATTATACACATTATTGTTTTCTATAAAGATATTAGCCATATTATCATATTGTATGCATGTGTCTGGCACAGGGTTTCGCCATACTGGAATGTCTTCCTGAAAATTTCTAAGCCATTCAACTTCTTTTTCCATCCTTATCCAATCTTATGAATTTCGATTCCATAGGCGAGCTAGCTATACACATTTTAAAATCTAAATACTTGTTTTAATCCATAAATGAATTTAAGAAACTTGCATAATTTCTGATCTTGCCCCTTTTGTACGAACCCTTCTAGTTGCATCATATATATGCTTTCTTCAAGAGATACATTCAGAAAAGTTGTCTTGACGTCCATTAGCCATATCTCATAGTCAGAACTAGCGGATATGGACAAAAGGATGTGAATGGATTTTGGCATGGCCACATGGGAGAATGTCTCTTCATAATCGACTCCCTCCCTTTGTGTATAGCCCTTGGCTACTAACCGTGACTTGAAAGTCTCTACTTTCTCTTCTATACTTATTTTCTTCTTGAAGATCCATTTACATCCAATGGGCCTTACATCTTTAAGTGGATCTACAAGTTCCTAGATGGAATTAGAATACATAGATTTCATTTCCTTCAGGCATCTTGCCATTTCTCCTTTTTAGGATCACCCATTGTTTCTTCATAAGATAATGGATCGTCCTTATTAGTGTCTGAAACTAGGACATATGCCTCTAGTTCGTAGCGAACTGATTGTCTCACAACCCTCCCATTATGACGTTCACTAGGGTTTCCTTTGTAGGAAGAATGTGGACTGATCTCATCAGCTGCTTATTCCTCAAGAACTACTTTGCTATGAGGTTCATAGGTTTGCATATAGTCATGCTCAAGAAATGTTACATTTTTTGACAAAAACACTTTTTGATCGTTGTGAGTATAAAAGTACCCACCTCTAGTCTCTAGAGAATAGACAACAAATATGCATACCTCAGACCTTGAGTCTAACCTTCTGATCTTGAGTCTAAGAACGTGAGTTGGGCACCTCCATGTATGGAAATGCGCAAACTAGGTTTGGAAGCATTACATAACTCTAAGTTGTTGTGTGTAGTGCATATCCACAAAATGTAAGTGATAATGATGAGTAGTTTAACATCGACATAAGCATATCCAATAAGGTTCAGTTTCTCCTTGGTGTTCCAGGTGCTGTGAGTTGGGATAAGATTCCACGCTCCATCAAATAATCCTTGAATTTTAAATCCAAGTATTCACCACCTCGATTGGATCAAAGGGTTTTCAATGAGTTACCTAATTGCTTTTCAGCTTTAGCCCTAAAGTCTTTAAACTTTCAAAAGTTTTGTACTTTTGATGCATTAGGTAACTATAACCATATCTTGAGTAGTCGTCAATGAAAGTCACAAAATATACATACCCACCTCTAGCTTGTACATTGATCGGTCCAAAGACATCACTATGTACTAACTTAAGTGGTTCCTTGGCTCTTTGACCCTTTCCTATGAAAGGTCTCTTGGTCATTTACCCTCTAGACAGGATTCACAAATGGCACGCACAAAAGCGTACCAACTTAAATCATTGCAATAAATATGATCGTTATTGAGTATGGTAGCAAGCAAGGGTCATTCCCGCAGGAGATTGTTTCTAATTAAGTGTTATTGACACAAGATAAACACTAGAATCTATACTGACCAGAAATTAAAATGCGATTAGAAATCTTACTTAGACTCAACAAAATTGAAGGAAAACTTGTAGACACACTAATGACACTCTAAAAAAATATGAAAATAAAATATGGGGGGTTTGAAAATTGTTTGATATGTAAACAAAGATAAAGAAAACAAAATTGGAAACTAGAATTAAGAAAATACAGATTTAAAGAGTTAAGAATATGATAAGAAATATGGTTAAGGATTCATTCTCTACCTCTAGAAATATACCAATAGTCAATAATCAGAAATAACTTTCTCAATCTTTCAAAAATAACAACCTTAAAACAATCATAAGTTTGATTATCTTGATCTTTCATTACCTTGTCGTTAAGTAAAATAAGTTCTTTACTTAAACTCTTTCCATTAAACAACCTAGAACAAGTTCTCTAAATTCAATTGAATGAAAGTAATTAATCAAGAAAGATATGGGTTGAATCAAGCAACAAAAACACAAGTTCGGTTTATAAAACTTGAGTTATATTCCTTATGTAATCAAACGAAAATATCTTATAATCATTGAAAACAATTTGCTACTTTTGTTTAGAAAGCCTTGGCAATTACGGATCAAAATTCTAAATTAGCAATAAAATTACTAACATGCTCACCTAGTTGCGCACCTAAGAAAACAAGAAAGAATTTATAGATAATGAAATCAAAGGAATATAAACATAATTGAAAGACAGATGAAAGAAATTTTCTGAAATTTATTAACTAATAACCAAGTGTAGGGCTTTGAAATTACCCTTAATCAAAGAAAGATATTAGCTACACATGGAGATATTAAAGATCATACTTCTAAACTAGAAAATAACTCAAAATCACCCCCATTTTGGTTGGGACGTGCCCCCCTTTTTATAGAGGTTGTGTGCTTTTCAATCTTCACAAAAATCAGCAACTCCTCCCTAGAATCTCTCTTTTTCAAAGTTAGCAAAATTATCCTTTTAAGAGCTCTAGCATAAGTAGGACTCTTTTCCATTTATCATGAGAATAATTTAAAATTCAAACTTCAAGATAAAATATGGTAGATTCTAGTTTAAGAGATAAGCTAAGGTCCTGATCTTTATCTTTATCCTTCACTGATTTCAAATCGTAATCAGGTTTGATCTCGCGTTTTGGCCATGATCGAACAATCCAAAAAATACGGAAAAATATTGAAATGAAAGATTAGTCTCTTATCTTTCTGACCATACAAGATTTGCATTATAGAAAAATCAGGATCATCATGTAACGTTTGTTTATCTTCGATTGTGCAAATCTGCCAAATTTGATGCTTAATTTGAAATTCAAATTTCAAGTTGATCTTTAAATTTCAAATTTTAAAATTCATATGGTAGCACAAGGAGAATTGGAAGCAGCTGGAGATAGAGTTTTAGACCATTTTGGACACCTTTTCCACTTGCTTATTTTTGTAACCAAAAAACACATTAAAAACAAAATAAATATCCGAATGTAACATTTGTGAAATAATTACATAAAACATCATATTTAATCTCTTCTTTTCACAAATGTTATTGTTTAAACATTGAATAAAATTTGTTTTTACGCACTTATCAACTAACAGGAAGAGTTTCAACTTTTAGTTCTCTCAAAGCACGATGCTTTGTTAACCTTTTTAACCTATCTAGGTTAATATGTCCCAATCTAAGGTGCCATAAATATATGTTATCATCATGAGAAACTCTATGTCGTTTGTTATTTTTAAGTTTTGCTACTTTAAATAATTTAGAATTATTTAACGGGCATTCAGTCGGTTTAAGAATATACAGTCCGTTTATAATTTTAGCATGACAGATATCGAATCCTTTCTTAAAAATAATAAACTCTTTACTAATGAAAGAAACTTCGAATAATTGTTCTGCAAAAATGAAAGAAAAATCAAATTCCTCGAAAAATCAGGAATATAATAAACATCCTTCAAAACTAAGTACCCAAAAAGTAAATGGACTATCCCTAATACTTTAGCTGACACGAGTACACCATTGCCAACTCTCAAAATGACCTCGCCATCAGCCAACTCCCTTGACGAATTAAGTATCTGCAATGAAGAACATACTTGGTTAGTGGCTCCTAAATCAATTATCCAGATGACAAATCATATTCCATTAAACAAGCTTCAAGTATAAGTAAATCATATTTACCTTTATTTTTTAGCACATAGAGATACGTGTTACAATTTCTCCTCCAATGACCTTCAACCCCACAATGGAAACACTTTCCTTTGGGTTTGTTACCATTATTGTTCTTTTTAGCTTTTGGCGATTTCTTGGCTTTCTTTACTCTTTTATTCTTATTCTTGTCCTTACCATTGTTCTTGTTCCTTTTCTTGATTGGAAGAAGGATTTTGCTCGACAACATCTTCCTCGCCCTCTTTGGTCAGTTTAAGGTTGAGTGACTTAAAAATCTGTAGTTCATTCAACAATTGGGTCATATTGAATCACAACTTGTTCAAAACATAGTTGGTCGTGAACACAGAAAAAACTAGTGTGAGCGTCTCTAGTTTGATGCTAACTTGAGTTAACTCATCAATGGTCGCCCCATGTATTTCTGCCTCGTGCGTTATGTTGATCATGTTCAAAACATGTTCATGAACAGAAGTACCCTTTCTCATCTTAGTTGTCATATAGCTCCTGGTGGCCTCATGGCGAATTTGATAAGACTGCTGCCCAAACATGACCTGTAAAGATTCCATAATCCCATAGACAGTCATCATGCTTTCATGCTTGGTTCTCAGAACATGATTCATGCTCACAAGCATGTAGCACTTCTTCTTGTTGTTTGATATTATCCAAGCATCATATTTGTCCCTAACATTATGAGGGGTGTTAGCAGCGGGCTCCTCAAGACATTCCTCAATAAGAACGAACTTATGGATCTCATGTCGGGCAACCACCGTTCACCGCCGGCACTGTTCACCTCCGTCGGAATAGTAAATTTCTGACGTGAACAGTGTTTTCACGGATGAACAATATTTTTGTGGATGAACATTGTATTCACGTGAACAATAACTTTCTACCATTCATCTCGTACGTTCTTCATCTTTTCGCATTCAGAATAATTACAATAATATTCAAAATAAAATAAAGTCTAACCCAATAATCACCATACAATTAACGATCCATTATTTTTCATATGTTAAAAAAATATAACCATCCATCATCGTACATATCTAATATTATATGACTAATGCATGAAAACTCACACAACATTTAATATATAAATATATAAAAGACCGCTCTAATACAACTTATTGGTCGTCGCGGCGTGGGAGCGGTAAAAGCGTGAAGGCGCGTGGCCTTTTAAAAAATTAAATATTTTAATAAAATAAAACTTACGTAACGCCACGATAACCAAATAAAACTTTAATTATTGGTCAGGATCCATTATATATTTATAAATTAAATCTACATACACCTCTTGTAGTTTATATAGTATGTCCTTGTAAAAACTGATCGATCATCCGTTCCCACGAAATAGTTCCAACGATCAGTAGACTCTGAGATCCACACCAAGATCTTTCAAGTCAATCCACAACGCACTAGGACGTGTGTGACATGTAAAATATTACAAGACACTTTTTCTACTCTCTAGATGTTCTCAACACATTATATCTAGAGGTTTACTGAGAAGGAATTTAGTGAGACGATCCAATAAAAGAACGTGATGATTATTCTTTAGGGATTTGATTAACGTTTACTCATAGAAGAAAATATCTTTGACACCAAGTGCATTCTCAATTCAACTCTTGATTAACGAAATGATGTCTGATCAACTGCTTCTCTCATCTTCTTTCAACAACTTAGGCCATTAGAATAATATCTGTATATATTTTAGATAATGACGTATCATATTTTTAGGGCTAAACTGAAATAATATTTAATTATAAAATTATCAATTACAGTGGGACCCACACAATTGTGCACAACTGTAGTGCCACATGACACAGCAGTGTGCCATGATCCAACCCAGTGCCTCACAGCACCATTGTAGTGCCATGTGACACTACAGTTTTGCACACTCACTACTGTAGTACCACATGGCACCACAGTAGTCCATGTCAATTTCTGATACTCTATCAGTGATTGCCACGTGACAATTACTACAAATTAAATATTTATTTTAATCAGATAAGTATCTAGATATTAGTTAATTCAAAATTTACATATCTGATTATTCCTATCAACTAACTTATCTGTTATTTTACAAATAACAGATTTAGTTGATTTAAATTATTATCTAATAATAATTTAATTATCTAATTTCACAAATTAAGTATTATGCCTCACGTATCGATAATTATATATATATATATATATATATATATAATTAATCACACATAATTATCTCATAATTATGAACTTGCTCTAGAATAAAAATTACTTTTGCAACACAGTCATTTTTTTCATGTCCTGAAATACTCACACTCTAGACAGCGTAAGATAGAGGTGACTTGGGGATAATGGAATTATAGTCATAAGCTCCAATAAATCAGATTATTAATTAAACTCTTTAATTAAATAATATTATTTATTATTTTCATTATTACTCCACTATAAATATGGAATTGCACTCTTAGAGATTATAGAATGTATTTGTAGAGTATTCTCATGTAGTCCATTGACAAATAATTTCATGTAGTTGTGTCGTCCAATTATTGGTTCGTAAATTAGAACAGGTCAAAATTACCATTTTACCCTTCTAACTACCTCTTGATCTTTAAGTACCATTAATCCACTAGTGAATGACTAATTTATAATCTTATTAAAAATTGAGCTCAATAACCATTCAGTTTCAGAATTAACACTTAAGAGAACCAATATACGATCCGTTAGTAAAACTTAGATTCTAAATCTTGTAAGATCATCTCTCAAGCCATCCACATCATTGAATCTTCAAAACAAAAATCACTAGTCTGATTAATAAACATGCATTAACGAGTGAATCAAAAGATCTAGTAGATATGCATAAGAGTTCATGACTACTCAAGATTCAGACTGATCTACATATGATCATCGAGTTGATGTGTATTAAATATTTTATGATAAATAACACGTTAATACAGATATTAATTTACATCGGTCCTGTCATATATAATCTTATTATATAAAGTACGTTCACTAAGATGTCTATCCATATCAATGATCCGGATCTAGATCACACACATTCATAATGCTTAGTGAATCGTACTAGCAACCATGCATTAAAGATTCCATACTTTAATATGTTGCTGATAATTTTATTCATTATTTATGATCTTAATCATATCTACTAATACAAGATCATAGTCTCATTAATGAATATCAAATTTTCAGATATTTATATCAATTATTCAATATTAATTTAAAACAATAATTATAAGAAAAATGTAATCTTCTTTAAATTTCCTATCAAAATGTCAATACACATGCTATCCAATGAAAACACAATCTATAGCTTTGGGTTCAAGATTAACTCTCTTAGCTTAAGGTACTTGTATATTTGTGAGACACCCTCAAACATTTAGAATTTATAGGAAGTCAACTTCCCTTTTCACACTTGATAAGGTGATTTTTTAGTTTTCTTATGTTGAATTCAATTAAGTATATATGGTGTTAGCCGTAAGCAAGGTCTACCCCCTCTAAATTGTAAGGTAACCCGAATCCGTTCAACATGCATTTCACCATGTCTTTTACAATTCTAGTTTTTAGAGAGTATGGTGGAATCATAGTCTCCACCTCGATCAGATTTAAGCAACTTAATTTTCTTTCCAAGTTAATTTTCAACTTAAGACTTATATATCTTAAACATATCCAAAGTCTATTATATTGAACACAACAAGTAGACATAATAAAGTTTACTACGATCAGTAGTAAATGTTACACAATCTTTCATGCCTCCTCTACTTGTTGTAAATTTCATATTGCATAAATCACTATGTATTAATCTAAGTAATTCACTAGTTCTTAATGTTCACGTGGCCTAATCTAGCATACCACGTATAACATAACTCAATAATATAAACAAAAGATGCAATTTTTTTATTAAAATAAACAACAGAAGTTACATCGGTTACTTTAAGTTTAAAAAGACAATCACATACATATCCTTACCCACAAAAATCCCCCCTTAGTCAAGACAAAATTGTTAGAGTCAAATAGAAGCTTAAACCTACTCTTTCATAGGAGAGATCATACACCGATATTCTATAAATTTCAAACACGTGGAGTACATTGATGATAGTGAGCTACTTTCCCGAGGTAAACTTCAGAGGCACATTCCCTTACCCTTTCACAGTAACTTAAGAGGCATTTCATGTACAACTTTTCACCATCTTCAACCTCTTGTTAAGTTGAAACAAAGTCTTGTCACTACACATGTGCCTAGTAGTACCAATATCAACCCACCACTAGTGGTGACAGTGACAATGCATAATTCAGAGACTGTTGCACATAGGTCATCAATTTCGGTTACATTAGGCAAATTGTTCTTCTAACCTTTATGAGGATTATTTCCCAATGTGTGGTCCTTTTTGTCTAGGTAATCTTTTTCTCTATGTCTGACTTTACCGCACACCCAACAAATACCCTTAATCTGCTTACTACTCATACCTTTTCGGTTGTTGATCATGGCTTTCTTCTTGTTGTTCTTTGCCTCTAGTTTCCCTCCTCCCACCACATTTGCTTTCATTCCATGGAAGAGGGCACTAACTTGAGGCCATTTTTTTAGTTGTCTTCCTCGATCTGCTGTCTCACCATGAGATCTTTCATTTGTCATGTCTTTTCACTTATACTTAAAGTAGCTTTTGAATTCATTCCATGATGGTGGTAGTTTCTTAATTGTTGCAGCCACTTGAAATGATTCACTAATTGTCATACGCTCGTTGATAAACTTGTTAAACAAGATTTGGAGTTCCTCAACTTAGTTGACCAGCATGCTTTTGTCATCCATTAAATATTCTAGAAACCTCCCAATAATTAGTTTATTTGTCCCTACATCCTTGGTTTTGTACTTCTTTTCCAAAGTTTCCCATAATTCCTTCGATGTCTTGAATGGTGAGTACACATTGTAGAGAGTTTTCATGAGACTGCTCAAGATGTAACTATGGCACAGAAAGTCTGAATGCATCCATGCATATTTTCTATTTTGTCTCCTTCGTTTGCTTATCCTTTGGAGTAACGGAACATTCCTCCCTCAGAATATGAGCAAGGTTCAGAGTTGTCAGATAAAACACCATATTCTGTTTCACCTCTTGAAATCTTCTCCCTTGAATTTTCCTATTTCTCAGCATGAGGCATCGTCTTAGTAGTAGCAGTAGGTTGCTCCATTGCGGATAATTTGCATGGGGATACAATGGCATCTTAGACACCATCGCATATTGGGATTTTAATCCTATACATGCAATGGCGTCTTAGACGCCATTGATATATTTTTGCATTAACAAGATTTTTTTCAAATTTTTAATCAAAATAATCATGCAATTAATGTATGGAGCACCGTTACAACTATCACGCCATGTCATTATGCAATAATCATCAGACAAGAAAGTTTCTGGCGTTATTCAACCATCATGCAATAGTCATAATAAAACAAAAAATAATGGATTGTGAAATTTTTCCACTTTCATCATGATATTGTTTATGCTGGATTGTAAGATATGTTCTGAGCTTTTCTTTTTTAGTCAGGCATAGTGTTGTCATATCATATAGTTCCAAACCACCAACAAAGCGCATTGTGTTTTCCTTTACACCACCAATCTTCTCATGGTACTTGAATAACCTTTTTGCCTGAAGCATATTTTACAAGTGCTCAGAAGTGAAATATTGTGAAGCGTCATGTGACTCTTGCACTGATGGTACTTGCATCGTAGCAATAAGTGTGATGATGATCGGAGATGGGTTGGATGGATTGCCCACATTTTCAATATCAGTGGTTGTAGTAGGTCGCAAAACACCATTGACAGTGACATGTGCAGGTGGAGCGTGAATATTAAACTTTGGGACTTATGGTTGCTCTAAGCTTATTCGTGGCTGGCCATTTTACATCTGGTGCGACAGTGAAGGTGCATGTGCATTCTCTGTTGAAGTCCATTGGAGTAATGTTGCAAGGGTGCTCAGCATTGCCTAAATCTCATTATTGGAAATATATATATCCCTTTAAAAATTTGCAACTCCCTGATAGCTGCAACATGATTGATTCCTGATGTAATAGCAGCTATCACATAGGCATTAGATTGCTCCTGTGAGGTGGTGATTTCCTTCATCTCATGAGCTGACATGTATGCTCGTCCACGCCCAACCATAGTTATAGTTTCAGTGATAGATCAATCGTCAATAGAGTCGCCAAATGTTCAGGAGCTAAGGAGGGTGTGACCATGAGGTCATGTGAGTGTAGTTACAAGTGTGATCTAGTCACAATAAACGACAAATATAGTCTGGGAACGTGGATGTTAAAATCTGAGAGGGTGAAGGACGAGCACTTTGAGCCAATCTATGGAAGGTGACAAAATACTCTTGGGAGTAGAAATTCAGAGAATTCTCCAAGTCTAATAAGTAAAAATATGAAGCCCATGCCAAAAGTCATTTACAATGAAAGGAAGATCTCTCTTTATAGGAAGCTTCCATGCGGGATCCACTCCAATTAATCTAGTGTCTAATTGGCAGTGGACCCTACGTAATGATACCTCAACAAGCTCGTTGAGGTGGCAACTTCCAGTCATCATTTGTCATAATTATAAATTATGGGTCCACCACAATGAGGAGATAGGTGGGATTCATATGGGACCCATCCCGAGGGATATCCTAATAACTAGTCTCTTCCCGCAATGGGAAGAGGCACGTCCATAGCCCTCAAAGAGGGTATACTGCCGAAAGGATATACTTTCCAGTATAGCGAAACTCGTCTAAATTCTACTAGACCACAGCCCTCATATGTGTTCCCAGGCAAGGGACCCACTGAAGTCTTTGTCACTTGACTTAGTGGTTACAATGACATGAACGAATACATAGAAAGAACAAAATAATATAAGATAAACTTCGCTGACGTGGATCGAGCAATCACGTTAAAATGTCAAAGCTGACACTTGACAGTAGTTCATAAAAGAGTCAAAGTTATAGTGGTCAACCTATTGAATAACGGGGGTTCACCCATGTACACATTTAAACTAACAAGCGTTGATTAGAATTTATGTAACTATTGAAAGATAATAATGAATTGACCATTAAACTTTTACAAACACGTAGAGCTGAATCCTGAGAACATGAAATGAATAATGAAAAGAACATAGATAAGATGTAAAACAAAAATATATAGAGGCAGATGAAATCAATCAAACGACTGTAAAACCAAAACACATAAACGGCTAAGATCAAAGCAAGTTAACGGCTCATATTCAATCACTCTCATCCAACCAAAACTTACTATCCTAAAATCAACCACGTTAATGACTAAGATCAAAGAAAGCTGACTGCTCATATTCCGTCAACACTTGAAAGATTTGAAATAACTCATATAGCTCTCATACAACCAACAATTATTGTCCATCTGGGCCATCTCCCACTGCCAAAACATGGTCTAAAACCTAAATAAACCCAACTTTAAGGGACATTTCAGGCAACCAAAGTGTGAGAATATGACTCTAGCTCTCTCTTTTATTATATAGTAAGATAATTTTTTAGGCCCAATCACAATTTACTAAGTTACTACTATGAAATTGACTTACATCTTTCGTTTTCCCAATGTTAACTATTGAAGCCAATTGCGTAAGAGAACAAAAAAATAGAGGGTAATGCAGCATTCAGCTCTTACTTCTCAAACCAAAGCTAACTAATAGTAGTACAAAAAGTTGCTTCAACTTTGATCACATGTTAACTGAAACACATCATGACAATTTGGGCGACAAAACAGATGGCACACATCGGGCGATGAAACAGATGACACTCATTAGGCGACAGAACAGATGGCACTCATAGGTGATGAAAAACGTGAACAAATGGTACCTCATGAGTGACGAAAAACATTTACAGATGACACCCAATTCGAAACAAACCCTAGTTTTGAGAAAATTTCCAAATTGAAAATTCATAATTTACCATGATGGAAAACCCTGACCTTAAATAGCGGAAGCATTAAACTTATCCATGATCAGAATCTTAATCATAAAATAGCGGAAGCGATAAAGCGTCTTAAATGCATAATTAATAAAACCTCAAAAAAACTGAATTAAATTTTGAAATAACATCAAAACTTGAAATCCATAAACCATGAAACTTTCACTCATCATAATTCGTAGAAAATCATATCGTAAAATAAACTACTTGAATAACCAAGTTTAACAGAAAATGTTTTCCTAAGTTTTTAATCAAATCATAAACTGAAAACATAAATTCATCTGATCTAACTGGTTATGGCAGTCTCCCACTCATGCTGCTCGCCATCATTAACTGCATCATAATAACATGCATCCACATGTCATAAATGCAATCATGGCATAACATAACTGAACTTGACATATAACATAAATGCAATAAAGTAACGTACTTGATCATGACATAACATAACTGAACTTGACATATAACATTAATGAAATAAAGTAACGTACTTGATCATGACATGGCTTAACATAGCACGCAGATAACACGTGTCTCAAACAGAATCATTTAACAATCTTAATCATATCTTGGCTTGTCATATCCTTTAGTTAACAACCTAATCAGAACTGATCACACGTTAATTGAAACACATCATGACAAATTGGGTGATGAAACAGATGGCACACATCGGGCGACGAAACAGATGACACTCATTGGGCGACAGAACAGATGGCACTCGTAGGTGACGAAAAACGTGAACAGATGGCACCTCATGAGTGATGGAAAACATTTACAGATGACACCCAATGAATGACCAAAACATGAACAGATGACACCCTATGTGTGACGAAGTATGAACAGATGACACCCCATTCGTTGAACAGAACATAACGTGAACAATCCTGATTTCTTGTTAACTAAAGGTCATGCTTAAGTTCATATTTTGCTTAAATACCACTTGAATGAATTAACCTCATAACTTGCAGAATCCAACGTATGACAATAATTAATCATATAATACATACTGATACATATAACAGAATCAAACATGATAACGTACTACGTAAAATCAGTCATACTCAGACATTTATCTCATGATAAGCACATTAATAACTGAACATAAATCAATTACCAAAGTGTTAACCAAAATATAATAATTATCGAAAAATGGATAAATAGATAATAAATACATGATACAAATATAACATCAGAGTCACATCGTTATATAAATCAATTAACCCAAACATATTTATGAAAGTAACATGCTTATAGACAATTAAAGCTGATGAGAATAATACATGTAAATTCACTTACACAAGCATATATATTTATCACACATGGGTCACATTACAATATAATTTCACTTACACAAAGCATATACATTTATGACAACGGGAGTCACACCATTATATATGCCCACTTACCTGAAGCGGAAGAATGAATTGAACAATTAATGACCTGAAATCCCAAAAAATATAATCACTAAATTGTTTTGAAATAAAATAATATAAACACATTTTTAATATCATAAAATAGAAAATACAGATTTAATTAAAACAGTGTAGAACGGTCAGAACGAGGTCGGAAAATAATATATCGGGTCCGGAGTCAAAAGTTAAAGTTTCAGGTCAAATGGTTCAGACCGGGCTGGTTCGGACTAGTCCGGTTCGAATTTATCTGATGGACCAGTTCAGACCAGTCCGAGTAGGCTGAACTGGTTCAGGGTCGAGCAACTGGTTGCAAAACCAGTTGCAGAACAGAAAACACGAGAAACAGGGAGGGGAAGAGAGAGAGAGAAAATGATAAGGAGAGAAAACAAAGAGGGGAAGAGAAACAGTGAGGGAAACGGAGAGGGGAAGAGAGAGAGGGAAGAAGAGAGAAGTAGAGAGAGATAGAGATAGGGAGAGAAACAGAAGGCGAGAGAAAGGGAAACAGAGGGAAGGGGAAAGGGGTCCTCGGTGATAAACCACTAGTGATGGCAGAAGCAAAGGGAGAGAGAGAGAAAGAAGAAGGATGCAAAGAGAGGGATGTAGAGAGAAGCAGAGATAGATAGAGAGAAACTGAGGGCGAGAGAAAGGAAACAGAGGGAAGAGGAAAGGGAGCCTCGGTGATAAGCCACCGGTGATGGCAGAAGCTAAGGGGGAGAGAGAGAGAGAGAAAGAAGAATGATGCAGAGAGAGTCAGAGAGAGAGAAAACGAGAGAGAGAGAACGAGAAGAGAAAAACAGAGAGTGAAAGAAACAGGGAGAGGAAGACGAAGCAAGGACGAGAGAGAGACAAAAACAGAGAGAGAAAGAGATTAAAGAAAGAAAGAGAAGATTATCAAAATCAATTAGAGAAAGACCAACGAAGGAGAAGAGTTGCTGGCTGCGCGGGGGAGGAGAGGCTGCGAGGGGGAGGAGAGGGTTGCCAGAGAAGGAAATTGTTGTTCTGGAATATATATAATAGGTTAAAAGGTTGGTTTAGGGTGCAAATGCATGTAGTGTGAGTGATTTTCAATTGATGGTTGAGATTGCTTGATTAAGGATAAAATAGGGTTAGGGTAATATTAGGGTATACATAAGTATATGGTGTGAGTGAGCTAAAATTTTATAATATAAATTAAAATTCTTTTAAAATTGAATAATTGAAATTTAAACTAAACCATATATAATTAAAATTATTTTACCAAAATTACAAATAATCACTTTTTAAAATCAAATTTTAAAATCATTTTATCTTTGAAATCAATTTTATAAAAATGCCCATTTACGAAAATTCGGGATATTACAGGAACCAACAACACAAAGCTTGATGTAAAAACAGAGATGCTCTCAAAATGCCAAAGCTTTTGTACCATTTCTAATTCATAGGTTTTGCAGCTCACAATTGCGTAGTAAATCCATTGCTAAAAGTGACTCGGAGTGTCCTCTGAATAAATGCAGTCCTCTGAATAAATGCTAAAATCTTGCCAACCCTTGCTCAAGAATTGTGATGCCTTTTAGGTTAACTTAGCTTTTGGTCCCTTGACTTAAAAAAAAAAAAACTCTTCGGTCCTTGATCTATATGACCAGCATTTCATCTTGATTCGAAAAAGTTTCGTTTCACTGATCTAGTCCCTGAACCCGATTCCAATCAAGTCTTTATCGTTTATTTCCTAACTAAAATGCTAAGAAATGATGACATATAAGACGTAGATAATTACCTGACACATTAGAGATGATAACTTGGCATACTGCTAAACATTATTATGCCAAATTATTCATCTAAAAATTCGTATATGAAATGTCATTCTTTTGATTAGCCTTTATTTATTGAGTAGATAATAAGTACTTGATAGAAATTAGGTTAAACATTTAGTGACTAAATTAATTTAAAATAGAAGCTTAGGGGTCACAAAATGAAAAACTAGTCATAGTTCAAGGACCAAACGCATAGTTGAGTTTTTTTTCTTGCATCAAAAAGCGTTTTGTATTTTAAGTCTGTTACCAAACCTTTACAAAGATCTTTGAGAATTGGAAACGCTTTCATAAAATGAAAGTTTGATTATATTCTTGGTAGACAGATGAAACTAATAAATATGCTGCTTTATTAGTGGAAATTCAAATGTGTAAAATGCCTTAACAGGAATTCTTTTAAAAAAGAACGGCTTCAATTTGTTTACAAATATTAAAAAATCAAGCTTAATTTACTGCATTGTCAGCTGTTAATAGATTCACTATATCTAAAAAAATCCGAATCCTATTCCCAAAACTAATTATTAATTTTACATTAATTAAGCAAGTATATAAAGCCTTCTCCATCAAGACCTCTAACCCAAAGTTCCAAATCCAATTCAAAACTACCTCTCTTTCTCTCTCTAACATAAATTGGAGAAAGAACTGAGAAGAAATAATCATGGGAGGAAGATTGTCTATCTATGAAAATGTGAATGCATTCCCACAAAAAAAGCCTTCCAACAATATCATCACATTCCATTCCAAAGCTCAATGGAAAGCCCACTTTGATGCTTCCAAAGAAACTAACAAACTGGTAAATATTTCAATTTATCAGCCTTAGACCCTCCTCCTCATGCCCTAAAATTTACATGATTCTAAGGTTTCATATGTGTAAAACAGATAATCGGTATAAGTCAAGATAATCAGGGTCTAGAGAAAAAATGAAATATTAATTAAGCGTATGATTTTAATAGAAATATTTAGCGTGATTATATAACGGCATATGACAATTTGTTTTGAATTAATAAATCATAAGTTTCTAAAATTTTATGTATTTTTTGTTTTGGTTAAGATGGTGATTGATTTTACCGCAACATGGTGTGGACCATGCCAGTTCATGGAGCCAACGATCAAAGATTTCTCTTCCAAATACACAGATGTGGAATTCATTAAGATTGATGTGGACGAGCTTTCGGTATGTCTATATATCATTTTCTTTTATATGTTACTTCAATAATTTCGTAAAGTAGTCATGAGTAGGACAATACTTACCTCTTTATCAAGTGAGAATGAGTTCTTTCTCATCGTTAAAGTGCACCAATCAAGTCTAATCATATACTATAATTAATTTACTTTACATTCATGTCAAAATATAAGGAACCCACTAGTAATGTTAAATATTATTTTTCATTAAAATACGTAAAACTTTCATACATGACCAGACTTGATTTGTCCACGTCAGTAGTGAGGACGAGTTCCTTCTTACTTGATTAGGAGACGAGTATTGTTCTTGTTTTAATTAGACAGTTCTTTGTTTTCTTGATTGGTATTTTATGTCATTGTCCATATAAACAAAGAGTGTCGTTCTCATATGCTGTAACATATTAACGAAAAAATGACTGCATGACTAAATAGAGGTAAAGTGCTAAAGAAATTCCAGGTACTATTTTGAATTATTTATGTAAATAAAAGGATCCAAGGATATAACAAGAAAACCATATGAAATGAATGATTGAACAGGATGTGGCACAAGAATTTGAGGTAGAGGCAATGCCAACATTCATATTGGTAAAGAAGGGGAAAGTAATTGACAAAGTGGTGGGAGCAAGAAAGGAAGATCTTCAGAAGAAGATTGAGAAACACAGGAAATAGTTTTCACCTGACAAATTAAGTTTGAGGCCTCACTAAGAGAAGCTGCCTGCTTAATATATGTTGCCATAACACAGCACCATGAAAATAGCTTCACTAAATAAAATGGTGTTTCTCTTTGTTTCTTTAACTTAATATAGAGCTTGTAATATATCCCATCTCTTTGCTAGAAGCATTATAAATATCTCTATCTTTTACGAGACGCTAAACGTGGAATACGTCTTAACATTGAATACGCGTGATGAGCCTGAATATGATAGTGTAATAGAGAAGAAACAGAGAGAAATATCATAATATAATACTATAAGAATCACTCTATTCAAATGAAAATCACGGTTTCTGATGAAACAACTTTGCCAAGAACACAACATTACGAAACGAAATGGCTGACATGATGAAAAAATTGAAAGAAAACATCTAGAAATTACTATTAACGCTAAAAAATTCAGAGTTGGCAAAAATTATACAACTTTTGTTACATAAGCATTTCCTAGGAACTGAAACAGAAAGTGCAAACCAGCAAACCAGAGATTGATCTCTCACACTCACAAAAATCTCTCACAGACAGAAAATGACAGAAAACCTTATTGTTTTGTTTTCCGACAACCATGTTCTTGTGCCCATCAAGAAAATACATAGATAAGCTTTAACTGTCTTCACATTCCTTGTACATACACAATGGTCAAAGACGCAACACTCGTCTTTCAGTCGAAAACTACAGAATCAGAATCTACAGAGCGTGTATTTGCTTCCATGCACATACTCAGAAGAAACCAAAACCTCCAGATGATTCTTACAATAAACCTTCCCTTGCAAAGTCTCCTCCCACTGACATACCATAAAGGAAAAGCCAACGTTAAGTAAAATATATAGCAAGAATACCTCTAATGTCTTCCTAGAGTCTTTTTCAGAACATTCACATCGAACAACCATAAACCGGACAAGGAATAGTATTGCACATCCTCCTTAAAATGGAAATATGGTCTGCACAGTATGCGGATGATCTACTATTTCTTTTTCTTCTTCCACAAAAAGAGCCAAAAGGTACTTTGTGATTTGATCATTATAGTATTTGCCAGCAATATTTTGAACTCAAGATAAAAGGAGTAATATTATTTAACAAGTCTTTTAGGATTGTCGTTAGCTACAAGCATTCCCTAATTGCAGGAGCCATTTTCCATTCAGGAAGGTTTTTAATTTTCTTTAGATTCACCTCAAATCTTTATATATAAGATTATTACACAATTGGCAAACTACAAATAGAGAATTTCGACATCCATTTCCTTCGTGCACTCAACCAATAATTTTTTACCAGTAAACGCACTTGACAATCTGCATAAATCCTTCAAAGAGATTTATGCAAAGTTCCACTTTGGTTCAACTCAGGCGCTATAACTTGATAGAACACATATACGATCATCCCTTGAGTTTTAACTATGAAAACACTACCCGGAACAGAGGAATCACACATGCTATTAGTTTTGTTGTGATCCTTCGACACCTAAATCTTCTACATCCCTCATACCCTCTCTAAAGGGTCTTAAACCTAATAGAGGCCAAAAGAGCAGGAAATTGGTTGGTGTTCAACTAGTAAGGCTCGTAGAGCAAATAGCAAGACAATTTTTTCTATTCTAAGTTTCACAAAGAGTAATATCATAGTCTGAAGATGTAGTAAAGTGCCTACTTGAAGTATTTAAAGTAGTTTTCAAGTAACTAAGTGGAGTACTCAAGTGTTTATTTGGGCAGTTCAAGTAGACAGAGTTGATAATGTCATTTCACAAGTAAAAATATATAAAATTTCAAGTTTTGAAAAGTGGATCCAAATTTCCTAACCACTTTTCAAATGTACCTTATTTAGTTTGTCAACAAAAGTTGACAAAAGGGGTCAAAATAGAAAGAGCCAACAATCAAGAAAAGGGTTAAAAGGGAAGCTCACCTTTGGATGATTCGGGAACAACAACGACGTGCATTGTAGCATTGTTTGGAGGAAGCTGCAAACGAAGAGGATACAATTTCCCGTTCAAAGGACTTTTAGTACACACAACCACGTCTTCTAAACCCGTCTCTTCCTCCAATTTACGAATCAATTCCCCCACCCCCTTTCCTATAAATGTAAAAGTTTTCCATTCCTCCGCATCATCATTTCCCCCCGCATTCTCATCCGCCACCCGGTAGTATACAGTCCTCCCATCCGACTTGGGAATCGCAGGCGGCCTTACACTAGAAGTAGATTCGACCGACTGCGATTTCGAGCAGAAAATCATATAAGAAACCGAAATTTTCGGTTCAATAGGAAAAGATTATGAATATTTTGTGACTAAAACATACCTCTGTTCTTGAAATTGGCTTGGATTTAGTTGGGTTGAAACGGGGGGGACTGCTATGGCCATTATCATCATCATCCGAAGAGTCCGAATGGTCAATGGGCTGAGTTGCCTGTCTACTATACGATGACTGAATTTGGATTTCACATATATCGACGCCCCATTGGGTAGAATCCCGTGACGTAGGAACATCGTGGATGATTAGATTCCGCCAAGGTGGAACTCCCCCATTGGGCCTCAGCACGTGTCCGTACCGGGTCTTGAGTATGACATGTCCCCCTTCTCTCATTGGTTCCCACTCGACAGACGAGTCGGGACGCTCCAGCTTTGTCTGTAGAACTTTCCGGCCGGTGAAGCCGACCAAAACCGGCTGGTTCGAAGCGGTAAGGTACTTGCCGTAGCAACTCTTGAGGCGGATAATGGATTCGGAGTCACGGACGTGCTCAATGGTCCAGCGGGCGTTCTTAGAGGATCCGTTACGATCTTGGGTGACGGACTCTTCGTCTTCTCCGGCAAACAAATACTTATCTTGGTAGCTCCGGAGGCGCACGGCCTTGGCGTTGTGGAAGAGGTCCATACCAGACTGATAGTTTGTGAATGAGAAGTTGATCTGACAAAGAAAACAGAGGAAGTGAAGAATTAAAGGTCGGAAGTTGGAGTTCAGACAGAGAAAAAGAATCAGTGCTTGAAGATTCAGGTATAACTGTATAAGAGAAGAAACAAAGCTTGAAGATGGCAGGACCAACTAACTACATATTGAAATCAAAGTCAGCGAAGACGGCGTTAGACAAATTGGACATACGCAGCAGTCGCTCACCTGGCTGACAGTCTGGTATGGATTTCTTCCACAAACTATCAATTATAGGTAAAAGAATAAATATTCTGGAAGAATTTTCTACAGCATGTACAGGTTTTTTTTTTTTTTTTTAAGATTGCATGTACAGGTTATTTGAATATACTTTTGTGTTTTCATGTAATAATTTTGTGTTCCTACGTATCAATTTGAATGTAACAATTTGTGTTGTCCGGTACTACTTTTGTTTTACTGATGTATTAATTGTGCGATACCTCAGTAAGCACCAGAAAACGGAGGAACGACCCAAAATTCTAAGATGCTATTAGGGTATCAAAGTCATAAAACTTAGACAATTAAATCAATGAATATTTCATATATTATCATTATGTAATAGTACATGTGATTGAGTACCACACATTTACATCATAATTTATCATCATTTTATTTTCTCACTAATTTTTATTCATGATGTAATACGTACTACCACATAAATTCTCTGCTCTTTTTTCAAAACCTAGCTAAATGTTAGGAGAGGAGAAGAAAAAAAAATCAGTTTATAATTCATAGTTAACTTATTATAAAGGGATTGAGATTCCCATATTTTTTTTTTAAACTGAAAATATATTATAAAAAACTAATTCAGGATAAAAAGATCATCAACAATACGAGGAATAATATCAAACCAATAGAAATAAGAAGATATAGATATTGCGTAACGAGACGTCTAACTCTACTTATCCTACACCAGTTTTTCTTTTGAATCTTTGCTAAATTTGTAGTAAAATGATTGAAAAAGAAGTTACTTCTCCGTAATTTATACAAGATTTTTTTTGTGAAGATCTAGCAGCTTATTGAATATTATTCTGCATTGAATTAAATAATTTGCTAGGACTTATTCAAACTTTGACTTCTTTTATTTTGATAATAAGAATGAGCACAATTGAGGGTTTATAATTATTTTTTCATGACACTTGAAATATTAATATTAATATACAAAATAAAATATGAATTTTAAATTAAAAATCTCATTTTCACCAGGATGATTTTTAGAGGCATACATGAACATAATAAGTTTTCTTATTTCCCTCCTATTTTGTTAGATGATTTAGGTCTCTTTTGTTATAATGTTTCCAATTTATCGTTAAAGTATATATATATTTTCTATCACAATTTTTTTTTCCTATTCCTAAACATATTTGGACATATAAGAATACAATTATTGATTGTCATGTTAGATAATGATTTGGATAAAATGTATTTTGATCGGGCGACTCTATTTTATCATTTTACTCAAATAAATTAAAACGGTATAGTTTAGTCATATTTAAAAGCATCAAATTTTAAATCTCTTGTCATATTAATAACCTACCTGCACATTTATGATTAACATCCATGGGTCCTTCAATTGTTTAGATCATCAAAACCTTAAAATATCAAAATTTGACACAAAACAAAAGTACGTAAATGCAACATCTAAAATTATTAAATAATTTGATTGAAAAAATTAGCCGTGCAACACTAAATTGGAATGATAATAAGCTTGGATATCTTAAAATGCATTGCATTGAGGCTTCAAATATAAAAACAATGAGCAACAATTTTGACCAAAATTTGTTGTATGATTAGCTTTTTAGCTAGATAGTGCAGTTTCATGGGAACACCTTTAAGTAATGTAGAAGAGTTGATTATGTGGGCAGTTTTGTCTTTAATTAATTTAATTAATAATACATAAATACGAAAATATTATTTATTTGAAGTGTGAGTTATTGTTATCCTTCTCATTTGCAACTATATATATATATATATAGTTTACTTTGACATTATTGGAGTGGAGACCACGTCTCTATTTCAGCTAAAGGAAGCTAATAATTTTTTCTAATTAATTAATATGAAAATTTCAAAGTTTTTTTTTATTTAAGTTGAATATATTTAACAAATACCGTATTATCCACGTTCCACAGCCAAAATCAAATTTATTTCTATTAGCAACATGTATGATGAGTCCCGTTCATATCATTTATGTATCAACATGTGATCTCATTTCAGTCAATGCAATAATTCATCATTATTTGCAAAATATATATACTCTTCTCAAGTGGTAAAACTTCAAACAACTCTCGAAAATATAAATAATTACCATATTTACGCAGACGATTTTCACTATTTTTTTGGATTCGAACCCATGTAATAAAATGATTGTAAACCCTTTTCTTAAGTCTTCAATTAAGTTTTATTTATTTTTTACCCAAAATTATTAAAGTATTAAACAATCAAGCGTGTACCTTCTTTGAAGAAAATCTCGGAGATTTTGATGACTTTGTCCCAACAGACCACATGGGAGAACCAGGCTCCGATCCCGGCATGTCCTCAGTCATCACTGACGACATGCTTGCCACTGACTGTAGATGTTCCATGCCACTGCCGGACACAGCTTGTGGGCCTTCAACGGCATGCACTCCAAAGAATATCCAACCTTTTGTCTTTGACACTTGAGGTCTGTCATGCGTGACTGAATTCCTCCATGGTGGTGATCCTCCGTTCGCTCGTAAATACGTTCCACACCAACTCTTTAACTTCACTTGATACCTATTACAAAAGAATATAAATAACTAATTTATCTTTAATCATATTCTATAATAAAACCTGACGTGAATGAAGAGATACGTACCCGTCGCGTATTGGCTCCCAATGGATCATCAAGTCGGAGAGCTTTTCCGGGACGGTCTGAAGGACCTTGTTGCCCGTCATGCCTGTTAGATAAGGCGAGTTTGTGGCAGTCAGGTATTGGCCGTGGCAGCTTTTGAGGCGAATAGATTGGTCGTTCTCGTCCGCTTGCTCGACTGTCCAAACGGCACCATATGACGAGCCATTGCGGCTCTGTCGAACGGTTTGTTTGTCGTCATCGGCTACTATGAATTTGTTAAGATGTGTTTGGAGCTTGACAAAATTTGTTTTATTGAAGAACTCCATGTGTAGTAGTTATTCTCTAGAATTTCTTCTTTTGGTTATATTTTGAGAGGAGCAAGCGAGAGGAAGAGGAGAGGAGAGAGAGGGGCGGGTTAAAAGTGATGATGATTGGGGTTCTTAAATATCAAATAGATAGTGTTAGAAATTTATAAAATTATATTGATTTTAAGTTTGGTCTTTTATTAATTGGGTTTAATATTAATAGTTTAATAATTGGTTGATTAATTCAAGTGAAATTGATAGGCGAAGATGGGAATTAGAAATCCAAAAATTAAGAGACTTTGGATCGGGTTGACGATTTTTGAGAAGTTTCCGAGTTGATTTTTTGGCTTTAATTTCTTGGCCGATAAGATGTTGTATTAGATCTAAGGCTTGACAGAGTAGAGAGACATGAAGGTTCATTGCTTTGCGTGTTGGCTTGGCCGTAGGTTGACGGGAAGGGTAGTTTTGGAAAAAGAAATACATAGGTAGAGAAAAAATGTTGATGCTTGATAACCAAGTCAAAATAGGTTCATGGTGGCAATAATTAGGAAAATAGACTAAAATCTCAAAATTTAAAAAGTTTGACCAATTTTCAAACTTATTTTCAAATGGACTATCAATCTCAAGAACCATTAATGGTAACGCTGAAATTAAACTTTGAGCTAATAACAGTTTGGTTTGGTTAGATTATAAATTACAACATTTTAAACTTACATTTGCTTTACTAAGTTTTATTTAATACACCTAGACAATGC